>JAWWLV010000087.1:145598-169059 GCA_035041135.1 Platyrinchus mystaceus
TGGGTTCTGGTTGGGGATGCTGGTTTCCAGTTGGGAACGCTGGGTTCTGGTTGGGGATGCTGGTTTCCAGTTGGGAACACTGGGTTCTGGTTGGGGATGCTGGTTTCCAGTTGGGAACGCTGGGTTCTGGTTGGGGATGCTGGTTTCCAGTTGGGAACACTGGGTTCTGGTTGGGGATGCTGGTTTCCAGTTGGGAACGCTGGGTTCTGGTTGGGGATGCCGTGTCCTGCTCAGGGATGCTTCCCAGGAGGAATTTGCAGCCAGACTGGAGGCGAGGAAATGTGTGCTGGGGAAGTGTCCTGTTACCTGGGCTCTGCTCCTCTTACAAAACAGCACCAGCTCTTGGCTGAGTCACCTCTGGGAGCATCAATAATTAAGGCTCAGCAGAGTTCGTTAGGAATGAATGAATGAATGAAGGGAAGGAATGAATGAAGGCACGGAGCAGTTTGGGATGTGCTGGTTTGCAGGGGGCCCAGTGCTGCAGTGGGTCACTCCTGGTGGCCCAGGTGGGCAGACTGGGGAACCTCTGAGGGGTGTCAGACACCAACTGGGGTCCAGTTTGCGAAATTCCCCCATCCCACCCCACTAGCAGTGGTTTTTGCCCCATCCCTTTGTTTCCAAGATCCATTTATCCAGGGAATGGTGTTTTCTGGGAGCAGGGGGCTGGGCCAGGATTTCAGAGATGCTCCCCTTCAGCTCTGCTTCGTAAATACAGGCTGTCCCATCCAGCTGTGCTGCCACTGCCCCCACACTGCCAGGAGAGATGGTCCCCTCCAAATCCAGTGAGCCAAAGGCTGGGAATTCTGGGCAGGAGGTCTTGGGCAGCAGCATGAGGGGATGTGTGTGCAGGCAGGGGTGGGAATGCAGGTAATGCCTGAGAAAAATAGATATGTTTATTATTTTTAATAGATATTTCTAATTTTTTTAGTATTTTCTGTAGCTAGGGAGACAGGCAGGGGTGGAGGAGAGTGATGGAGAACAAGAGACCCTGAAGCATCAGGCAGGACCCCACATGAGGGATCCCATCACTCTTCCCAACGCCTTCCCAAGGGATGCTGTGCCAGGAGATGGCACAGGAAGGTGCAGGGCTCACCCTGGTCCCTCAGCAAAGGTTCCAAAACACCCTTCCCTGCTCCCAGCGTTGCAGCCAGAGGGGTCTCCTCGTTCCCAGCACAGCCTGGACCACCGGGATGCTGAGCCCCAGCGCCCATCCCAGGGGGCTCAGCACTCCACCAGATGGGACCTGTGGTGGTGGGATGGTGGATTAAGCGATGAGAGGGGGATTATGAGGGATTAGTCCAGATCAGTGTCCAACCAGGGGCTGGAGCCGGGCTTTGTGTACTTGGTAAATAACCGGTTGCGCTGCCGTGCCCGTGGCTGGCCTTGCCAGCGCCGTGCCAGCTGTTTCCCGGGGATTGCAGGGGTCCCTCTCCTTGATCCCCATCATGTGGCACAGCAGAGGAGATGCAAACAGGCAGGAGTGGGGAAGGTGGTGGCTTGGCTGGGCGGTGAAGCTGCCAGGACCTTCCAGGGGCTCTGGGGCGATGCCCTACCGTGCTCAGGAGCGTCATCCCTGCCAATGGGACAGGATGGAGCGTGAGCTGGGGGGGTCAGGGGGCTGCTGCCGGACCCAGCCCCCCCTGGAGCCGCCCACCACAGCCCAGGAGGCTTCTCCTGGTGCCCACAGGGTCCTGGGGAGAGGCTGAGCTCGGGGACACACACTGCTGGTGGCATTAGGACAGCGAGGGTTTATCCACCCTGGTGGTGAGTAGAGGTCTGTGCCGTGTCTGGGTGTGCTGGGTGATTGTGGGGGGCAGAGAGGCTGCAGAGCTCGGGCTGAGCTGGGCTGGGGAGCTTTGTGCCCTGTGTGTGTCCCAGTGGGGTGTTCAGGGACCCCCCCTTTGCTCCCTCTCTCCTTGTTGCAAATAATACTTCACCATGGCTGGGAGCCCCCTGAGCACCTCCTGTGCTGGGGAGGGGGGAGATGTGCCAGGGTCAGGCACTGCCAACTCTCCTCTGTGCCCCTGGTCCCTCTGCTCCTCTCCTGACCTCTCCCCCTCTCCATCCTGATCCAGCAGCTCCGCTGTTTGTCCGATGACCGCGGTGTCCATCACTGCTGGATCCGGAGGGGTGACCCCAATCCTCGCCCAGATTCCCCAAAAACTGCTGGCACACCCTCCAGCCCTGAGAATTGAGCCCTGGAAGCTGGGGAGGGAAATATTGGAGAGGGGTGTGGAGGAAGGGAGGGAGGATGAGGACAAGGAGAAGGGAGAGGTGGGGATGAGGAGAGGAGCATCCTTATCCAGCCAGGCAGATATAATGAAGCTGCTCCTGCACTGACAGTAAAGGGATTGTTGGGGGTTTCAGGAGCTAAAAGAATCACTTAATTGTAGCTTTTTTTAGCTCTGGGGAGATAAAAGACAAAAAAACCCCCCGAGTCTCCCTCTGTTCCCCATCCCACCTGTTTTATATAAGGCTCCCAGGGAGGCAGTGGGGGAGCTGGGGATGTTCCTGTCCCCACCAGAGTGGGGGGGGTCAGTCTTCCCACTGCCTGGCTCCCCTGCCTTCTCCAGAGGGACTGGGGGGGAGATGGGAGCTTTGGGAGAGGGTTTTCACTGGGACAGCACCCGTGGGCACTCCCAGGGTGTAAAGCTTTGCTGCTCCAACGTGATTCCCTCCGCTCTGGAATGCTGGAGGCTTCCAGGGGGTTCAGTCCCTGGCAGGAAACAAGCAGGTTTGCTCCCCGGGGTGGGCTGTGGGCACCTGACCTTGGGTGCCACCATCGCCCACCCACCCTCTCACCCCCTCTGCCCAGGGAGGGACCTTCTGCACCCTTGTCCCGTGGCCTTGGGTGCCTTTTGTTTAGCTTTGGGTGGCTTTTGTTTTGCTCTGGGTGGTTTTTGTTTAGCTTTGGGTGGCTGCACTCCTTCACCTCCCCTTCCATGCATTCCCTGTTTCCCACACCCATGGGGGCAGCTCCAGGATCCCGGGTTTGGGGTCGATGCTGCTGCCTGGGATCACGTTAACCCTCTGTAATTGCTGGTTCAGCAGGAAATGGGTCATTTCCCAGCATGGGATCTCTGCAGCACTGGGCACAACAGGCAGAGGGGCCGTGTCCCCTCCCCTCCACCCCCTCCCTGCCACCACGAGTGGGGGTTTCAGATCCCACAGGGAGCGTTGGGCTCTTCTGAAGCTGCTCTTTGTAGGGGGGGAGTCTGGGCTTGGGTAAAACTGTCCCTGTGGGGACAAAACTGAGGAATGGGGGGGACAAAGCCTTTGTGCCCAGGCTGGGGATCCAGGGTGGGTTTTGGTCGTGCACCCACAGAGCCTTCCCCAGCTGGGAGGGGCATGATGTGGGACCCTGCCTGCCCTGGGTGGGTGCATCTCCCCCTCCTCTGGATGGACAGCAGGGAACATCCATCCTGGCACAGGCAGGTCCAGGCACTGCCCATCCCAGGGTGGCACCCTCCAGGCAGGGTCAGGGCCCCCCCAAAAGCATCTCCAGCAAAGCAGGAGCCTGGGTGTGGAGTCATTTTGGACTCCACGGGGACGGATGGAGCTGCCTGAAGGTGCCCTGTCCCAGCATGTTTGGGATGAGCTGTGTTTGGGACTGGCTGTGACCGGGTCCCACCTGCCTGGGGAGGGGCTGTGGGTGCTGAGGGAGGGGCTGGGGGGCAGCACAGCCCCCCCAGGGGTGCCGGGGGCTGCCGAGCCGGCGGCACAGCCGGTGGCAGGGGCGGGAGGCAGGATGTGTGGGGGCTGAGCTGTCAGTTAATGCATCATCTGAGAGCAGGAGAAATCATTAGCGAGGCAGAGCAATAAAACCTCCAATTCCCTCCGAGGTGGCTCATTAATGGGCTGCTGGAGGCCAAGGTCGGAGCAGCCACTGCTGTCCCCCTTCCACGGGCATCTCGGCTTCCCAGCCCTGCTCTGGGTCCTGCTCCCCCAGGCAAAACGTGGCAGAGACCCCCCCACAGAGCACTTGGAATTGTGTCCCCCCCACTGCAGGATCTGCCCCTTCCAGCTTACCAGCACTCTGGGGTGCACGAGGGTCCCGTGCCCGGCTGTGGAGGGTCCTGTGCCTACAGGGGTGCCCTGGGTGAGGGGCACTGGGGAGGGGGTGTGTGGCTCTACCCCAGTGCCAGCAACAGTTTGGGGGGGCTGGTGCTCCCTGCTGGGCTGGGGGAGCACATTGTGTGAGCATCAGGCCAGAACGGTCCCTTCCGGGCTAAAAATCCATTAACTTCCATCCTGCCTGTTTTCTCCCTTTTTTTTTTGTTGTTGTTGTTTGACTGATGCCATAATTATCTCCAGCAGATGAGCTTAATTATCTGAGGTCAGTGGTGCCTGCAGGGCAGGGGCAGGAGAGGTCTGGGCTCACCTGGAACAGGGAAGTTCTCCCTGTCACCTGCTCCTACGGGCTGTAGGGACTCCAGGGCATTGGGGTGTGGTGTTATAGGAGCTGTAGGGACCCCAGGGCATTGGGATTGGGGGGTATTTAGGGGTGGGGAGTGGAAGGAAGGGATGGATGGGTGGATGGATGGATGGATGGATGGATGGATGGATGGATGGATGGATGGATGGATGGATGGATGGATACAGGGCAGGGTGAGAGCCCTCTGGCACAGAGAACAGGAAGGATCCAGGAGGGCAAAGCCAGGCTGAGGTGCAGCCCTGGCAGTGTTGGTCACATCCCAACCACATCCCTGCTCTTCCCTGTGGCCAAGGATCCATCCCGGTCCGGGAACTGGTTGACAGCACCCCAAACCCAGAGCAAATGGGCACCCACCAGCCCTAAAGGGTGTGCAAGGGTGGGGAGCCCCAAAAACCAGCTGCTCCACCCCAAAGACCTCCGTGCCACGAGCATGAGGGAGAGGAGGTGGGTCTGTCCCTCTCCTCCTGCTCCCTGCAGCTCCTTCCCCTGCTGGGGACCCTCAGGGGGTGGGGGATGTGCTGGTCCTGCCTGGGCCCGTCCCTGAATCCTTTCCTTGATGTCAGACTTGAGCATCTCTGCGCTGCCAGCGCCCTTTGTGCTAAAACAACAACAAGGAAACCAAGCAGTCAATTTTCCAGCAATTAGCTCCAGCGAGAACATTTCAAGTCCTCCAAAAACCCCGCCTCGCAGGATTAATTAAATCTTCCAATTAATGTCTAATTTAAATGATGATGATGGCTGTTATCATTTCATATTGATTTTTCCCCCCCCTTTTCCGGTCTTAAAATAGAGCTGTTGTCCCTCCCAGGGCCGCCTTTTCCACACCCCAGGAGCTGTTTGTTCCCTCTGTTTGGTTTGCCAACGTTAAACATGCGTCTGGAAAACCAAGTCTGGTGTTTCTGGGGGGTAGTGAGAGGCACCTGTGCCAAGGGTTGCCCAGCCACATATCTGGGGATGTTTGTGCCGAAAATCCCTGTCCAGAGCGTGATCTTCCCCGCGATGATCACCCTGTGAAATCGGGCTCCTGGTATATTAAATTTTCCCTGCTGTAAACCCCCAATCCGTTACTTTCTCCAGGCTCACACGGCCATAAAGCTCAGCACTGCTCTGCTTCCAGGATAATTCCGGGCATTTATGTTTCCCAGGAGCCGGTTCATTGGTGTAATGGATGTGTAACCTCCGGTGATTGCGAAGGTTATTCCAGAGCTTGCACGCGAGTCCCGGCTCCGGCTCCGGCAGCCACGGCGGGGTTTGTGCCAGTGGTTGCTGGTGTGGGAGCTCAGAGGCACTGGAATGGCACTGGAATGGCACTGGAATGGCACTGGAATGGCACTGGGAGGCTTTGTGCTGCCATCCTGGAGATGGGAAAAGGGAGTGAGGGATGGCAGGAGTGAGGGGACTGGGAGTGGGGGTCCGTGCTGAGAGCAGGAGGTGCAGGAGGCTTCGAGCTGGCCCCGTGTTGGGATCACATCAGGGCCCGAACTCGGTGGGAATCAGGGATGGAGCATCCCTGGATGCAGCTCAGCCTCGTCCTCAGGCACGTGGTGGGATTTTTGGGGGTGTTCTGTGCAAGGCCAGGAGTTGGAGCTGATGATCTTTGGGGGTCCCTCCCGACTCAGGGTATTCCATGATTCCATGATTCCCACAAACCTCTCCATCCCAGCGCCGCGTTCCATAGAAAGGTGGGAGCAGCACCCGCCACATCCAGGGGAGCAAACCAGGGCTGGGATACCCCTCACCACCCTCCTCTCCCTTTGCAGACGAGGAGCTCCCGACACTCCCAGGGCTCCCAGCCTGGCTTGGCCGACCAAGCCAAGCTGTCCTTCGCCTCGGCCGAATCCCTGGAAACCATGTCGGAAGCAGAGCTGCCCCTGGGGTTCAACAGGATGAACCGGTTCCGGCAGAGCTTGCCCCTGTCCCGCTCCACCAGCCAGACCAAGCTGCGATCCCCAGGTACCCTCGGGGACCCTGCGTGGTGCCGGGACGGGGCCCGGTTCCCTCACCTCACCACCCGCTGCCCCCTCCGCTTCCAGGGGTCCTTTTCCTGCAGTTCGGGGACGAGACGAGGCGCGTGCACATCACGCACGAGATCAGCAGCATGGACACCCTGCACGCCCTCATCGTGCACATGTTCCCCCAGAAGCTCACCATGGGCATGCTGAAGTCTCCCAACACCGCCATCCTCATCAAGGACGAGTCCAGAAACGTCTTCTACGAGCTGGAGGATGTCCGGTGAGGAGGGAGGGAGGGCTTGGGGAGCCACCACGGCACTGATTTTCCTTTCCTGGAGGGCGTCACGAGCGAAGAAATCAGTGGGATGAAGTGGAAATGGGGGCGTGGGTGCAGTGCTGGGACTTTCAGGGGTGCCTGTCCGGGATGCTCAGGGTCTGCTTCTCCCTCCAGCGACATCCAGGACAGAAGCATCATTAAGATCTACCGGAAAGAGCCGCTCTACGCCTCGTTCCCAGCCTCACACATCACCAACGGTGACCTGAGGGTAAGGGGGGGCACGGGGTGTCACAGGGAGAGCCTGGGGGGGTGGGTGCACCCAGTGCAGTGGGGCCAGGAAAGAGAGAAGGCAACAGAGGCTGGTAATTCCATGTGTTTGTGGCAGGAGGGATGATTGGGGTTCGTCTTGCCTGGATCCGGAGAGCGGGGTAATAAACACGGTATTTGGGGAATTCATCAGAACACAAATCATCCTGCAGCTGGATGGGAACGAGGGGGCTGTTTTTTGCCGAAGCTGTTGGTGCTTGGAAGGGTGGAGGGTCCCAACGGGGCAGAGCAGGGCAGGGGGGACACGGTGCTGACCCGCTGCCCCTCCCCGCAGAGGGAGATGGTGTACACGTCCAGGGAATCGTCTCCCACCCGCCGGCTCAACAACATGTCCCCGGCGTCCCACCTGGCCTCGGGGTCGCCCCCGCCCGTGCTGCAGTCGTCGTCCCCGTCCCGCTCCCGCATGTCCTACAGCGGGGGCCGCCCGCCCTCCTACGCCGGCAGCCCGGTGCACCACGGCGAGCGCCTGGCCAACCTGCCGCCCGCCCCGGGCGTGTCGCCCAGCCCCAGCGCCATCCTGGAGCGCCGCGACGTGAAGCCGGACGAGGACCTGGCCGGGAAGAACGTGGTGCTGGTGAAGAACGAGGGGCTCTACGCCGACCCCTACGGCATGGTGCATGAGGGCCGGCTCAGCATCACCTCCACGCAGTCGCTGGCGGGCATGGGGGACCCTTTTGGCTACTCGGGGGGGCTGTACAAGCGCGGCTCCGTGCGGTCCCTCAGCACCTACTCGGCGGCCGCGCTGCAGTCGGAGCTGGAGGACGGTCTGTACAAGCCCAACGCGCCCATCTACAGCGACACCTACGGCCCCGGGCTGGGCTTCCGCATGCCCCCCTCGTCCCCGCAGAAGATGGTGGATGTGCAGCCGGGGCAGAGCCCCCACAGCCCCTACTCGGGGCCCCCCAGCCGCTCCTCGCCCGTCCGCCAGTCCTTCCGCAAGGATTCCTGCTCCTCGGTGTTCATGGACAGCCCCGTGGGCAAAACGCGCAACCCCAGCTCCTCCGGCCCCCCCGAGCTCTTCCCTGGCCCCGGCGAGCGCCCACTCTCAGGGTTTGGCTCCCCCGGGCCCGCCAAGGACACGGAAACGAGGTGAGATGGGAGAAGTTCCCCCACGGATACGAGCTTTGCCGCTCCGATGGTTTTCCGTCAGGGAGGTAGAGCGGGAGTCAAGGAAAGCTTTGGATCATCCCCACTGTGGCAGGTGCCGGGATGGGGAATGAGGCACCGAGTGAGGGTGGAGGGGAGCGGGTGGGGGTGCTGGAGGCAGGAGAGAGAGGGAATGGAGGGGGTGGATGTAGCTGGTGGCAGCGGCGCTGCCGCCACCCCGATGTCCCTGCTGGGGGTGCAAGGAACAACTGGATGTGAGCGAGGCCAGGACAAACCTCGGGGTGTCCTTGGCTCCTCACCCGTCCCCTCTGCCTTTCCCCACGCAGGGAGCGGATGGAGGCCATGGAGAAGCAGATTGCCAGCCTGACAGGGCTGGTGCAGAGCGCTCTGCTCCGCGGCTCCGAGGCTGAGACCCCCAGGTGAGGAGCGGGAGGGCACGTGTGGGTCCCTGGGATGGGGGGAGACCTCCAGCTGAGCTGTTTGCTGCCAGTACTGGGGGTCCTGTCCCAGCCCCAGCCATGTCCCTGCCTCCACCCAGTGAGGATGGAGGTGCCTGGTCCACACTCACTCCCCTTCTCTCTCTCTCGTTGCAGCGAGAAGACAGAAGCCACCAACGGTGGGACCCCCCCATCGGCATGTAAGTGGCTGGAGAGAAGCCCCTCGCCCTGCAGCACCCCCTCCTCTGCCCATGGGTGCTGGGTGTCCCAGGGAGGGCGCAGGAGTGGGGGTCTGCACCCTCCCACGTGCTGGCAACCAGTGGGACCCCCCTATTCCCACTCTGGGGCAGCTCCGGGGTGGCCTCTTAGAGCAAGCAAGGTGGGGGCAGTTTTAGAGACCACCAGGACAGAAGGACTGGGTGGGGAAATAAGAGAAGCGGGGTCTGAAACCTGTCCTGGGGTGGGACATCAGCCTTCAACAGCCTCTGCTTGTCCCCCCTCCCCTCCATCCCCTGCAGCCACCAGCCGCAGCGGGGGGACCCCGGTGCCCGCGCCGCCGCCACCCTCGGCCAGCAGCACGCCGGCGGGGCAGCCCACGGCCATCACCCGCCTGCACATGCAGCTGCACCTCCACGACCTGCAGCAGAACGCCAGCGACCTCCGCAACCAGCTGCAGCAGCTCAAGAAGCTGCAGGTGGGTACCCCGAGGGAGGAGTGGGGGGGTAACCCCAGCCTGGCCCAGCTCGTACTGGGGGCACGACGGGAAAATCCCCTTTTCCCCCCCTTTCCTGCTGTGCCGGGGGAGCTGCCACCCCCGGGGGTTCTCCGGCGTCGTGGCACGACGGTGACACCCTGTGCCCTCCTCCTGTGCTCACAGCGACCCGGGGGGAGGTTGGCGCCGTTGGTCGGGGCACGGTGCTGATGCCACCGGGGTTGTGGGTTGGATGCCCGTGTGGGGCCACGAGCCGGACTCTGATCCCCCGTGGGTCCCTTCCCTCGGGGTCTCGCCCGTCCTGAGTGCACTTTGTGTCCCCACAGCTGCAGAACCAGGAGACGGTGAAGACGATGCTGCGGCGGACGGAGACGGAGATCAGCGTGCGGGTGACGGACACCATGCGCAAGCACGAGGACCCTCTGCAGCGCCAGCGCAGCTTGGTGGAGGAGGAGCGGCTCCGCTACCTCAACGAGGAGGAGCTCATCACCCAGCAGCTCAAGTGAGCCCGGGGAGGGGGTCCTTGCACCCCCCCAATCCTCCCTGGGTGTGGGCCGGCGGCTCTGCCCGCCGCCAGGACACGTCCCTGCACGAGGAGGGGTCCCCAACCCAGTGGTCCCTCTCCCTTCTGCCACCCCTGGGGTTCTCCAGCGTCGTGGCACAACAGTGACACCCCTGCCCTGCTTCTGTGCTCACAGTGACCTGGAGAAGTCCGTGGAGAAGATCCAGAAGGATCTGGCCCACAATCACCGGCTGATCCCCGTGCAGGAGCTGGAGGAGAAGGCGGTGGTGCTCAAGCAGCTGGGGGAGACACTCACAGACCTGAAGGGTGAGGATGGGCTGGGGGGGGCAAGCAGAGCCTTCCCATGTTCCCCTGCTCCATCCCTGCCTGTGGGATGCTCCAGGATGTCCATTGCCTCTGGGTTTGAGTGTTTGCACCTGCCAGTGTGTCCATCTGCATTCCCAGAGCAGGTATCCCGGTGCCCATCAGCACTGTGGGTGTCCTGGTGCACCTTCCTGGGCTAAAAGTGTGGGTGGGTGCTGTGGGTGGATGGAGAAGGGATGAGGGGCCTGGGGAGCCCAGACTTCCCAGGATCCACCCCTCCTGCTCCAACCTGGCAGGGTGCCCTTGCCCTGGGTACGATGGACATGGTGCTCTTGGCGGGTGTGGGGTGGGCACTGGGAGGGTCTCCCTGGCACATGGGGGCCATGGTGACCCCCGATCTCCCCCCCCCCACCCCAGCCCAGTTCCCCAGCCTGCAGAGCAAGATGCGGGTGGTGCTGCGGGTGGAGGTGGAAGCTGTGAAGTTCCTCAAGGAGGAGCCGAACCGCCTCGATGGGCTCCTCAAACGCTGCAAGACAGTGACAGACACCCTCGCCCAGATCCGCAGGTGAGCCCCAAACCCCGGCCCCTCGGACACCTCGGCCATCCCTCTGTCCCCACGTGTGTTGGTGCCCTCTGCGTTAATCCCAAATCCCAAACTCATCTGTCAGGGCAGGAGGGGCATCCAAGGAATGCTGATAAATGGCTCATTTTTCTGCTAAGGAACTCAAAACCACCCTTAGTCCTCTCCAGGTCACTTTTCCTTGTCACTTCGAAAAAGGAGGGACTGTACACCGGGAAGGAAAGACAACCCTTGGCGTGATCAGAAATCCCTTTCCTGAGGAGCAGGAATTGCTCTGCTGGATTAAAAGAACCAAACCATCTCCCAGATCTAATGCTCATGGCAGGCTGAGTGGTGGAGCCCACCTGCCTCTTCCCATTAGGAGACCTTTCGGGATGGCTCAGGGCTCGGCCACGCGCTGGGATCGCCTCGGGCTCATCACTAGCCTGGTTTTCCATGGAAATTAGCCTGTAGGATCGTGCAGTGTCTGAACTGCCTGGCTGTCATCCTCGTCCCTAATAACTCCTGGATCCAAAGGGCAGTTTCAGCCCGATCTGATGGAGAGGAAGGATTTGGGGAGATCCAATTTCCGACCAGGCTCACGAAAAGGGGCAGCCGGGTAGAGGGGCTCTCATTTGTGGGCTCCCCCAAAACAGGCTGCAGCATCAGCCCCGACCCCTTCCCAGCCATCAGAGCACCGTGTAATGCAGGAGAGCGGGTTTTTTGCGGCATGGGGAGGGTGCAGTGGCCCCTCCCCAGTGCCGTGCAGCACCCCAGCAACCATCACTCCGCCCCTGGCAGGCAAGTGGACGAGGGCGTGTGGACCTCCCCCAGCAACCTCAGCCAGTCCCCCAAGAAGGTGGCCCCCGAGACAGACTTCAGCAAAGGGCTGGATTTGGAGATGCCCACCAGCCCCCCCGTGAGCCTCCACCACCTGACGGCGGCCACCGAGAGCCTGGGCATGCCCAGCTTCGGGCACAGCCCCCCCCAGCCCCAGAGCCACCCCTCCAAGAGCAATAACCCTGCCCGAGCCCCGGAGATGGTGCCCGCCAAGACCCAGACGGGGCCGGAGACCCCCGGCAAGAAGAGCGCGGACAAAGCGGTGTCCGTGGAGGTGAGAGCCCGGGGGAAGGGGGTCCCTCAGCTCGGGGTGGGGGGGCTCTTCCAGAGGGTCTGTCTGTGTCTCCCAGCTGAAACTGGGAACAGGAGCTCCTTCTCCTCGCTGTTGGGGGGGGGTTTGGGTGGGAGAGCCCTGGGTGATGCAGCACTGGGAGCTCCCCCGTTGCGTGTGGGTGGGGGGGTTGTGCAGCTTGGGATGGGGGGCAACACTGGCATCCCGGCTCCTCCCAGGCTCGGCAGCAGGTTGGAGGGGTGGCAGCAGGGCTGGGGGTCACATCCTGCCTGCGGGGGCAGGAGGAGCTGCAGCGTGGAGGGGACTGGAGCGGGCTCTGCCTGCCGTCCACAGGCGGCGGAGCGGGACTGGGAGGAGAAGCGGGCAGCGCTGACCCAGTACAGTGCCAAGGACATCAACCGGCTCCTGGAGGAGACGCAGGCCGAGCTCATGAAGGCCATCCCCGACCTGGAATTCGCTGCCAAGCACAAACAAGCCCCGGGCAGCGGCAGCGCCGCCTCCACCCCTGAGCACAAACCCTCCAAGCCGCAACACGCGCCCAAATCGGGGGGCAAAGGGGACCCCAACGGCCGCAGGGGCTCAGGTACGGTCTGGGGTCACCTCTGCACGTAGGGCTGGGGGGTTGTGGTGCCACAGGGGCCCTGGGCTGGTCCGTGCTGCCCCGAGGGGAGGTTTGTGCCCAGGGAGAGCCGGGGGTGTTGTATGAGAGGGGCAGGGAAAGGTCTCGTGCCCTCACAGCACCGTTTGTGCCCAGACGAGCTGACGGTGCCGCGGTACCGGACCGAGAAACCCTCCAAATCCCCACCGCCTCCCCCTCCACGCCGGAGCTTCCCCTCGTCCCACGGGCTGACCACCACCCGCAGCGGCGAGGTCATCGTCACCAGCAAGAAGGAGCCCGGGTTTATGAAGGTAGGGACCACGGGGTGTGGGGTGGCTGCCAGGCTGGGGCCAAGCTGCTCATCCCGAGCACGACCAGCCCCGGCTCCCGGTGCCCCCCGCCCCTCACCACCCTCACCACCCTGCTCCCTGCTGGCAGAAGGCCGAGTCGGAGGAGCTGGAGACGCAGAAGCCGCAGGTGAAGCTGAGGAGGACGGTGTCCGAGGTGGTCAGGCCGGCCTCCACCCCCCCCATCATCGCCTCGGCCATCAAGGACGACGACGACGAGGATCGGATCATCGCCGAGCTGGAGGTGGGCGCGGGAGGGGCTGCGGGACCCCCAACTCGCCCGCGCCGCAGGGGACGCCCACCCTGCCCTGCCTGCTCAGGGAGGGGCTGTGCCCAGCCCAGGGAGCACCTCGGGATGGGGTGCAGGCTGTGACATCCCACACGTGGGCACCGCAGTGGGATTCCCAGTCCTGTCTCCCGTCAGGAACGCGGTGCCGCGGGGACGGAGCGGTGGCCAAACCCCTCGCTGGGTCCGGGTGCTGCACACCGGGGTCACCCTCTCTCTTCAGCACTTCCACCCCATCTCGGGCTTTAGGCTGAGCTCATTTGGTTTTTAACACTCCAGGGCTGCAGCCGGAGGTTCGTGGGCTTTTGTGCACGGGGCACTGCAGAGGTGCCACCTGAAATGCCACCCTCAGGCTCTGCACCCCCCGGCTGGCTCTGCCACACCTCCTGCCCCTGTTGACGGCCGTGGAGGTGCCCAAGTGGGTCATGGATGGCTTTTCCTTGGCGGGTTTTCCCCCAGGAGACAGGAGAACTGGTGATGGTGCAGGCAGGGGGACGGTGGTGGTGCAGGTGGGACTGGTGATGGTACAGGGGACGGGTGAAGGTACAGGCAGGGCGATTGATGATGCTGCAGGCAGAGGGACTGGACCTGTGATGCTGCAGGCAGGGGGACAGCGATGCTGCAGGCAGGACTGGTGGTGCTGCAGGCCTGGGGACCAGTGACACTGCCAGCAGCAGAGGGGACAAGGCTGCCTCTGCATCTGATAACAGCCAAAGTTTCTTTCCCTTGCTGCCAAACCCCAGTCGTGTTGTGACCATCCCTGCAGGCCGCGTCCTCCTTACCCCAGGCCTCCCTCCTCCAACCGCCCGTGTTTGACTCCCCAGGTGTTTCAGAGAAGCTCTGCCTCCCCTTTCCTCCCCAAGCTGCGTCACGACCCGCTCGTGGCCGTCTCCCCCGGGCTGGCAGAGCTGTGGCCCAACGGAGCCTCCGTTGCAGCCGAAGGATGGAAGGTAACGGCTCGCTCGGAGCGACCACGGGGCTGCACTTTCACCACCTCCTCTCCTGCCTCTCTTTAACTCACTGCTGCTTCTTCCTCTGGTTTAACAAACTAATGGCTTCTCTCCACTCCCTCGCTCACCGTCTCTGCGTGGCCGGCACTGACACGGCACAGGACCCAGCACCGACCCACCCGACGGCCTTGTGGTTCCTGTGAGGGCCAGGTCTGGATGGGAGGAAGGAAGGGGCCACCCCAGCACCGCTCTGGGCATGGCACAGGGAGGGCTGGCTGCTCTCAGCCTGCACTGGGTGCCCAGGGGGTGTCACTGGTGGGCGATGCATGGGAGACCCTGCTCCCTGTGCATGATGAGGGCAGAAGGTGAAGGGCTGGGGTCTCTGCTTGGGCCTGGCCCTGGCTGCCTCCCAACCTTCCTGCCCTCTCTCCTGGGCTCCAGGGTGGAGAGAGCAGGAGGAAAGTACCTGGAGAGTGGATGGGATGTAGTGGGGGATGCCCAGAGTGGGGAATAAGGGGGCAAAGAGCAGGACTGATGCCAGAAGGCGCTGAGTGAGGGGAGCTCTGCCTCATCTGCTGGTGGGGGGTCTGGGCGCCTTGCAGGGGTCCTGCTGGGTCCCTCCCCTCTCCTGGGACACCAGGGCTGAGTTGTCCATCTGCCCCTGTGTGCAAGGACCCCTCTCCAGAGGTCAGATGTGTCCAGCTCCAGACCCAGAGCTCCGTGGCCATCCCAGCACGGGCGTTTCCTTCCCTCTCTGCCCCAGGCTCGGGGGCAGCTGCAGGGGCACCTCTCCTGCCAGGGCATCTGTCCAGCTCATCTCCATGGAGGGCACAGCTGGCTCTGGCTCCTCAGGCGCTGCACAGCTCATTGGATCTCCCTTGGGATGGGAACAGGGAGGTGGGGGAGGAAGAGCAGCGTTTTCCAGCTGACTTCTTGCCGCTCAGGGTTTTAAAGGCCGGTTGCCCCTCGGCAGCTCGTTTGTGATGGCTCATGCCCTGCTGAAGCTCTGCCAGGAGCTGGGCTCTGCTCTTGGCACCGGTGCTGTGCCAGTTTACACCAGCACGGAGAAATCCAAGCTGGACGGTTGGCAGTCGGATTTCCAAAGGCATTCGGGAGGTGCAGCAACACCGACTCATTTTTGCTGGTTAAACTCCAGGCAGTTCATTGCCAAAATCTCCCAGGCCCAGCTTGCCTTAAGCAAAACAAAGCCAGTCCCAATCTGTGCTGTGGGTGCTGATGGGACATCAGGGCTGGGCAGGAGGGAGATGAGCATCCCCTCCCCGCAGCGATGCCCGGAGGCACCGGAGGACCCCAGTGGTGTGTGGGGACACGTAGAGCCCCCCCAGCAGCTCCTGCTCCCCCCTCTGGCTCCTAATCTGTCTGAATTCTCTACCTAGGAGCCGCTGGCCCTGGCAGTCCCGGGGAGCCGGGCTTTCTCCCTCCCACAGATTGTGCTCACCGAGTGGGTGTCGGAGCCGCCGTCCCCCGAAGCCGAGCCGGAGGTGTGGGTGGAAACGGGCAGCGGAGGAGCAGGAGGGGAGTTTGCACCCAAGGGGGCAAGGAAAGGCCCTGTGGCTCCTGGCAGCCCCGAAAAGTCTCCGCTGGCACATGGGCACCCCCCAGCTGCGGCCCCACAGCCCCCCAGCAGCTCATCTGGGGGTCGTGCTCGTGCAGCAGGAGAGATCTGGGGGTTCTCTTCCCCAAGGGATAAAACGAGCCACCCCACGGGGGGACAAGGAGGGGACGTGGCTCTGAACGCTGCCAGCAGGAGAGAAGGCAGCAAGACTTGTCACCAAGTGGCTGCACAGCCTCCTCAGCCCCGGGGGGACACCGCGGGTGCCGGAGTTGGAGGGGCCGCACTTCCCTCCACCGGTGGCATCGTCCCCCAAATTCCCAGTGAGGGGGACCCCCAGGGAGGAGCCAGGCAGAGCGTGCAGGAGGCACCACTCCCTCCTGGAGACTCTGCTGTGTGCCCAAGGCCAGGCCATGGCACGGCGGCTCCGGGATGGGATGGAGGGGCTCCGGCTGCCGGGGGGGACAGGAAGGAGCTTTATGAAGACACGTACCAGAGGCTGGATAGCCTGGAAGAGACTATCCGTGAGCTGGAGATGACCATCAGTGAGATCAGCAGCCACCCCTCGGTGGAGTCGGTGTTCCCTAAAGACCTGCTGGGACGAGCGGGACCCAAGGAGGCCGGCAAGGACACCGAGAAGGGGCTGGGGGACCTCAACCAGAGGAGCTGTGACGATGGGACTGTGCTGGACCTCAGCCAGGCCAAAGATGATGCTCCCAGGAGCCCATCCCCAAGCAAGACCAAGCCACCGCTGCTCCCCAAGCCGCAGCTGCCCCCCAGCATTCCGCAGGTTTATTTTCTATTATCCCTCTTGCCGTGCTCTGCCCTGGACTCGCTCTGATGTCTCTTCCTCCACCTCTACCTGCTCCCTCTCTGTGACTCTACCTCCAGGCAGAGCCAAGGTGGAAAACCGACCTCCTTTTCTCCCTGTCACCTGGAGGGGTTTGGGAATTGCAGGCAAGCAGGAAGGAGCTGAGGGAAGGAGTCGGCAGCAGGAAGGGAGATGGTCCCAGGCAGTGCTGCCGGGTCCCATCCTGAATTAGACCCTGGATAAGGTGGTGTCCTCTGCCCTGGCAGGTTTTGGGGCTGAGCACGGTGCTGGTGATGAGCAGGGGGTGCATGATGAGCGTCCCATTTGATCCATGATTAGCATCCCACGGGGTCCATGCTGAGCCTCCCGTGGGATGTGGCGAGGGCCGGGTGCTCTGGGTGACGAAGCCTCGTCCTTCGTTTCACCATTTTGCATAAACACTTTCCTAATGAACTGCAGTTGGAGCCTGGCAGATGTTTCCCCTAATTAAATCACAGCGCGGGCTCCCTGAAGCCACCCAAATTGCTTTCTGCTGGAATCCAGCTGAATAGCTGGGAAAAGAGAGGAGGGGGGGAAATGCCCCGAGCTGCTGTGACATCAACCTGCTCCTTTATTAACAATCAGCACCGGGGAATAAATCTCCTTTCCCATTTGGAGCCGTTGGTCCCCAGCAGCGCTGGGCCCTGCTGGGGTGCTCTCGCTGGGTGAATGGGCTGACAAGTGGGTGTAGCTGCAATTTTTCCTGTTGTTGGCTCCTGCTGCACCTCTGGAGCCTGGGAAAATAGGAGTTGAGCTGCGGGATGGATTCATGGCTGTGGCTGACACGTGCGGGTGCACACAGGGCAAAGCTCAGGGTTAGGCTGGAGAGGCTGCCCCGAGTCCTTCCTAAAGCAGGGAGGGAGAGGGCAGGTGTTGTGTCCCTTTCCAGGGATGCTGTGTTGGTTGGAAAGGTTCCCAGTGCCTGCTGTGTCGGGAATGCTGGAGCTCCGGGGATGGTGTGGTGCAGGCACATGTGGGATTGTTGGAGTGTGCTGTGCAGGGCCAGGAGCTGGACCTCAGTGATCCTCATGGGTCAGGATATTCCCTGATCCTGGGATTTCCTTGTGCTGTGGGGTACAGGAATCCCTGTGACCCCTCCCTGAGGATCACAGAGGGCAGGCAAGGCAGAGACCTGTTCCTCCATGGAGCCACCAGCCTGGCCTCGCTGTGGTGACCTGTTGGCTCTCCCCGTTGGCACGGGGCAGGCAGGAGGCCGTGGTGATGGCAGGGAGAGGATCTGGGGTGCCCCAGACACGGGGGGACACGTGAGGCACCGCTTTGGAGAGGGGGGGTGGTGTGACCAGGTACCACATCCCTCACTGCTGCTCTTGCAAGACTTTGTGTCTCCACCTATGCACAGCCAGTTAATAAACACCTCTGTATTCCCACTGCCGCCGTTCCCACCTGGAATCTGCTTCTGCCTGCCGTCGCCTCTTTCCCCCTCTCTTGGCCGTGCACCCCTGCCCTGGCGGGGTGTCCTCCTCCTGCCCTCGGTCTCCCGGTGTTTGCCGTGTCTGTCCCTCTTTGGTGGCTCCTGGTAAGTCCTGGGTGGTTCGGGAGCTCTCCCACAGGAGCTCCTTTGGCACGAGGAGCCGGTGGCCTCGTCCTGGCCTGGCTTTGCCGCCCTGGGCACGCCGGGCAGGGACATCCCGGTGGTGCCGCGGGGGGCTCTGCACAGCTCCGGGCGTCCCGTGCCAAGCAAGCTGCCAACAGCGCCAGTGGGGGCTTCACCTGCCGGTTTTGACCCCTTCCCCCCAATTGTCTGTCCCGGCAGAGCGGCGGCGTGTCCATCCCGGCCATGAAGGTGGTGAATCCGGCGTCGCGGCTGAAGCAGAGCCAGCAGGGCAGCCCCGACAAGAGCAAGCACATAAAGCAGCGGATGGAGTACATGCGGATCCAGGGCCAGCAGCAGGTAGTCCATCCCTGCTACCCACGGCCCTGGCACGGCCTCGGGCAGGGTCTGAGTCGGGGTGAGGGGCACGGGAGACCCTGAGGGTGGTGCTTTTGGAGACCCGGCTCTCTCGGTGCCTCCTTCGCCTTGGAGGAGCCTGGCGGGGCTGGGGGGCACAGGGATGTGGCTGTTGGGGTGCAGGAAGGGCTCTTGCCACGGTCTGTGCCCACCCTGGCTGTTGGGGACAGGGACATCCTGCTGAGAGTGACAAACTCACCCGCAGTGTGGTGTGAGGATGCAGCCGGCGTCGTTTGTCCCCCAGCCCCGCGTGTCCCGCTGGAAGGGCTGAGCCCCAGCGTTGGTCCCCTCGCCCTGGGGGACCCCGAGAGCTCCTTGGCCACGGAGATGAGCGTGGCAGAGCCGTGTGATTGGCACAGGGGCTCCAAGGAGGATTCACTTCCCAGGGTTGGGGCTGCCCAGCCCGTCCTGGGAGGTTTTGGGGAGCCGGGACCCTCCGTGCACCGCGACGCCGCGTCCGCAGAAGCAGCTTGTCCTGGGAGGGGGGTCACAGGCAGGGTGATGGTATTTGAGGTGCCTGGCAGTGTGGGGAGAGGGTGAGTGGGCCACAGCAGCTGGAAGAGAAGCATTTTGGGATGGGAAGGAGTGTCCCCCCAACCCAGCACCCAGCTCCCACCCACCCCCCGTTCCCGGGGCAGCTCCTGCTCTGTCCTTGCTGACACCCCAGGCTGGCCATGGACTCCCAGATTGCTCAGGCCACGGGCAAGGGGACCATGGCCAGTTCAGTGCCCTCCCTCCCTCCTCACCTCTTCTCCCCCCCTCCCAACACCCCCTTCCCCCTCAGTGGGCAGCACGAGCGGGCTCACCCCCTCCTCTCCCCCCCCACTCCCTGCTCTGTGTCTTGATCCCCTTCCAGGGGCCTGGCATCAAAAAAAACCCCATCCAATAAACCCAATTCTGCTCATTCTGTTGGATCCATAAGCCCTGTTGGATAAACCAAAGGTTTTTTTAGCAGCTACTTGGAGCAGGATTGGGGGGGATTTCATGCAATTTGGGCAAAAGTTGCATGAGCAAAATGGGCATCTTGCACTTCCTTTGGCTCTGGCAAGAGGCCTCAATCCCACCCTTGGCTGTTCCATCACCTGGGTCCTTCACAGTGGCAAGACATCCCCAGGGAGGGTCCATCCTCGAGGTCGGGGTCTCCCTGCCAGTCCCCCCCTGGTATATGGGGGTGCACGTGGGTTTCCACACCCTGCAGAATCAGGGGGAGGCAGGGGGTTCCCTCTGCCCCCTGTCCAGGGCTGGGCCGTGCAGAAACACCGGCCAAAAGGGCTGTGCTGGGAGCTCCAGGGGGCTGGGAAGCGTCTCCTGGCCCCGGACACCTCAGGGAGGCCACCAATTCCCCTTCTCTGGAAGCCACACCCCAGCCAGTACTGGCTGTTCAGTGTCACCCTGGTCCTCCTTGTCCCCAGCCTTGGGGCACTGTCGGCCACCTGGCCCCTGGCACCTCCCAGTGCCCTCTCTGGGGTGGCCAGAGCACGAGTTTTCCAGGTCACTTTTGTCCTCACTGCCCTCCTTGTGCAGGAATTTTCCACGTCGGCCCCTCCCAGCAGCCCAGGGCTGGAGGCTCCCTCTCCCCATTCCATGAGGGTTTATGAGCATCATTCCCTCCTGGAGCCCTGGACCAGCTTTTGGATGAGTGGGGTTGGGTCCTGGCCGTGCCAGTGGTGCCCCCCTGGAGCGGTGTCCCCGCAGGACAGGGTGGGCACCGTCACCCCGGGGCCACCGAGGCTCTGCCAGGTGCTGTGCCCGGTCTAACACTGCCCTTCTTGTCCCCCCCTGCCTTTCCCCCCTCTCCCCTCCACCTGTGTGTGGTTGTGTGTGTGTGTTTATGTGCCTGTCTGTCCTCGTGGCTCTCTGTCCGTCTGTCTCTGCTCTCGGGGTCGTCCCCTTCCCGTCCAGTAACGTGTGGGACCAGCTCATCTCGTGCTGTTTGTGGTGGCCCTTTTCCAGCTGCTTGACCTCAGGCCTGACTCAATGCTGCTTCTGAACAAACTCCCTTTGGTTCTTGGTTGTTTTGGGTTTTTTCTGTCCTGTTTTCTTCTTCTTCTTGTTTCTTTTCTTTGTCTTTTTTTTTTTAAGACTGTTTTTTTGACTTTCCTCCCCTTTCTCCTCCTCCTCCTCCTCCTCCTTGAATCTTGCTTTTCTTTCTAGGCCACTAGACCATCTAAAGAGGCCAGTGAGACTTCCCCCACAGTCTCAGAAAAACCTGCATCTGGCAGAACATCCATCCCCGTATTGACTTCCTTTGGGGCAAGGAACTCCTCCATCTCATTCTGAGCATCCTTGCCAGCTCCACCCAACTGCTCCCGGGGGCCGGGCCTCTCTCTTCCTCGGGCTCCTCTTCCTCCCTGGGACTTGTCTTCTTGAGGCACCTGGAGGGATTCGTCACCTGTCCCTCTCTTTCTGTTTTATCAATGTCTTGCTCCACTGTGGCCGACCTCGTGTCTCGCCTCCGCTCCGCCACGGCCCGACTTGTGTCTCGCCTCCGCTCGCCACGGCCCGACTTCTGTCTCCCATCTCGCTCCACAATGGCCAACCAGCCACTTTCTGTTTCTCTCTCTCTCTTTTTCTTTACTTTCTCCTTTTTCCTTTCCTTTGGATCGCTGTTGGTTTGGTTTTTCTCCCTCCCTCTCCCCCTCCCCGCCCCGCCGTTTTTTTTTCTGTTCGTTTAAGAGCTCTCAGAGCTTCACCCCACCGGCTCCACCGGCTTCGAGCAAAGAGGAGCTCCGGGGTGGGAAACGGCGGCCGCTGAAGACACCCCCGGCACCCCCCGAGCCGGCCGGGCGCCCCCCGAGCGTCCCGGGAGCCCCCCGGCGGGAGGAGAGGACCCCCGGCGCCCCGGCCGGGGCTCGGCGGTGGGTGCTCGGTGACGCCGCGGCCGCGCCGCGTCCTTCGCCGGCCGAGGGCTCGGCGACGTCCCGGGGGGGTGTCACCGCTGCCACCCCCCCCGGAGCCCCCCGGGGGGCGCAGGGGAGGCAGGAGGGGCCGGGGGGTGCCCGGAGGGGCCGGAGGGTGAGGGTGTAAAACGGGGAGGGGCGGCTGCGGCCGCCGGATCCCCGCGGGGTGGAACGAAGCACTTTAACTGGGCGCTGGGGCGGGGGGACAGGGGGCGGTGGGGACACCTCTGTCACCTCCCCCGGGGGACAAGGAGGTGGCACAAGTCCCCGGAGCCCCCTGCTCCGGGTGGGGATCCCACCCTGGGGAGCAGCCCCGGCCCTGCCGAGCCTGGGGGACCTGAGGGGTCCCCGGGGTGCGTGGCCAGGTGATGCCTGTCCGTGGCCACCACCCATCACAGCTGAGCCAGGTGTGCCCAGGTGTGCCCAGGTGTGCCCTGGAGTGCCCAGGTGTGCCCAGGTGTGCCCTGGAGTGCCCAGGTGTGTGTGTGTGCGTGTGCTCTACGTGTGTGCCCAGTGCACCACGAGATGGAATCACTCCTTTTCGTTGCCTGAAATTCGTCCTTGGGTTGTTTTGTTTTGTTTTGTTTTGTTTTTTAAATGTTAATTCTTTTTCTTCTTTTTTCCCCCCTCCCCTCTTTTTTTTTTGTATCTCGATCATTTTTGTACAGAAGAACGAGCCTTTTTTGAATAACAAAGAGAAAACAAAAAAAAACAAAAAGACAAAAAAAAAAAAAAAAGGAAAAAAAAATCATGATGCAATTTCTTTGGATTGCAAAAAGCAACTGTTTACATTTAAGTGAAGTGTCTTAACATTTTATATTGTTTTAAAAATATATTTACATATTATATATATATAATATACGTAATATAAATATATATATATAAATATTTAAAGAGAAAAGAGAAGAAATAAATCACGTCTGGTATATTAGGGGGTGGATTTTATCCCTGGTTAGACTAGAGCTCCTTGTGGTTTTGAGAGGGCCGGTTCTGAGCGGCTTCTTCGCCCCTCGTGCTGAGTTCCCATCCTCCTTCCAGCACTTTCCTTGTCCCATCCCCGTCCCCATCCCTCAGATCTCCAGGGCTGGGTGGCCCTGGGGACACTGACACCCATGGGTGCCACCCCCGGGGTGGGACAGCCCCCCCCTCTTCCTTCCCCAGCAGCAATAGCAGTCACTTGATGCTTTTAATTTCCTTTTGAATTCTTTTTCTTGGTACCAAAGTGAATCATTGTAGCAAAGCCGCAGCTTCTTAGGCCAGGATGGGGGGGGGGGTCACCCCTCATCTCCCCCAGCCCTGTCCCCCCCCTCCCCACGCTTTGCAGCCCCCACACCCATCCTGGTGCTCCGTGGGGGTGGATGTGCCACACCAACAACACCCCCTTCACCTCGGGGAGGTGTGAGGGTGACAAGTGCCACCCCCTCAGGGACACCCCCAAAGGTGTGTTGGGGGGCTGCACTTATTGCAACCCCCTCCCAGCAGCACCCATGGGTGTCCAGGGCACCCATAAAGGTGTCAGGGGAGGTCTGTATTAGTGCAAACCCCATCTCATGGGTGTCCAGGGCACCCATAAAGATGTTGGGGTGGGGCTGCACTTATTGCAACCCCATCCCAGCACCACTTGTGGGTGTGCAGGACACCCATAAATGTGTCAACAGGGCCTGTACTTTGTGCAAACCCCCTCCCAGCAGCACCCATGGGTGTCCAGGGCACCCATAAAGGTGTCAGGGAAGTCTGTATTAGTGCAAACCCCATCCCAGCATCATTTATGGATGTGCAGAACACCCATAAAGGTGTCAGGGGGGTCTGCATTAGTGCAAACCCCATCTCATGGTTGTCCAGGACACCCATAAAGGTGCCAGGGGGGTCTGTATTAGTGCAAACCCCTCCCAGCAGCACCCATGGGTGTCCAGGACACTCATAAAGGTGTCAGGGGGGGTCTGTATTAGTGCAAACCCCATCCCAGCATCATTTATGGATGTGCAGAACACCCATAAAGGTGCCAGGGGGGTCTGTATTAGTGCAAACCCCCTCCCAGCAGCACCCATGGGTGTCCAGGGCACCCATCCCACTGGGACCACGCTGTCACACACTCCCACTCTGTCCCAGGAGCCCCTTCCCAGCACTCCCTGCAGAGCAGGAGGGTGTTGGGGTGCCCAGCTCTGGGTTTTGGGGTGCCCAGCTCTGGGTTTTGGGGTGCCCAGCTCTGGGTTTTGGGGTGCCC
>JAWWLV010000087.1:178356-190056 GCA_035041135.1 Platyrinchus mystaceus
CAGACCTGTCTCCGTGAAAGGAGACACGACACAACATGGCAGAGACGGCCACGCCACGGCGAAGCCATGAGACACCCATGGCAGAGCCACGGCACACCAGGGCAGAGCCACGACCCACCAGGACAGAGCCACAACACACCAGGGAAGAGCCACACACGCTCCCCTCCCAAACACAAACAACAAAATGCCACCGGCAGGTCCGACGCCGACCCTGCCCGGAACACACGGAGATCCGCGGCACCTCTGCCGAGCACCCCACACAGCCCGCCCTGGCCGAGGCCACGAGGCCACGCTCTTCTTGGAACGCCGCAGCACCCACGAGCCCCCACGCCCCCCTGGGAGCACGGCACGGGCCTGGCCGTGGCCTGGGGAAGCAGCACAAGGCAAAGAGCCGGAGAGAGCCGAGGCGGTTAGTGCCGGGAGAGCCAGAGGCAGCCGGGAGCCCCATGTGGCTCTCACCTCGCCCTCAGCCTTGCTGTTCTCCCTGATGACTTTGATCCAGGCCAGCATGTCTTCCCGATCCTCTGCCTGAAAGAGATATTCACAGAAGTCAGCGGTCGTCAGGCGGAAGACGTGCTTCCTCTTGGTCTCGCTGTAGGAGATGTCCACCAGGCACGCTTGGATGCTGATCGGCGGCTCCTCCTCACCTGGGGCCGGGGCGCAGGTCACCGCCTCCCGCCTGTCCTTGCACAGGTACAGCGAGTGGGTGCGCAGCACGGCGAAGACGCGCTTCCACTGCCGGATACCTCCACCGACCTTCTGCGGGGAGAAGGGACGGGGCGCGCGCCTCAGGGCTGCTCGCGGCGGGGAGCGTCCCCCCCGCACGGCCACCCGGCTCCAGGGGGGCACCCGCCTACCTTCCCCTTTTTGGTGAGGATCTGCTTGCAGTGGAGCCAGCCCTCCTTCCTCACGGCGCTGAACGGGACGTCCGAGAGGTCGGAGGTTGAGTGCCGTTTGGAACGGGCGTCTTCGGACGTGCCGAGGCTGTCCAGGGACTGCGGGGGCACCGGAAGGAGGCGTTGGGACGCCACCCACGCCCCCTGCTCCGCCAGCACCCGGCCGGGCAAGCCTTCTTTAGGGGCACCCCCCAGGACCCCCCAGCACAACTCACCCCGTCGGTGAAGAAGCTCCTCAGCATGCGGAGGCTGGGGACCCGGCTGGGCATCCTCCTGGGGGGAGAGCAGCCCCCGTCAGCGGGACGGTGGGGAGGGGATGGCAGGAGGGACTGGGAAGGGCGGTGTGTCCAGCCCTACCTTAGGATCTTGCCCTCGTCCCGAAATGCGTTCAGACCGTCGTCGCAGGACTTGGAGCGCTCGGTGGTGATGGCCAGGAGGTAGGACGAGCGGCGGCCGGCCTTGATGCTGCCTGCGATGGGGAGGGGGGCAGAGCCCACCCTGGTCAGCCCAGGGGCACAGGAGAGAGCTCCAGGGTGGGGGGCTGCTCCCCCCACAGCCCCCAGGATGGTTCTGCCCCCACCCAGCACTTACTGCAGTCCTGGGAATAGTGCCGGGACAGGGCAAAGGCGAAGGTGGGTGATGAGGGGCTGGTGGCGACGGCGGGCGCCGAGTTCATGGCGCTGGAGACCACCGAGGATGCCGGGACGTGCTTGGCCTTCAGGTCGATGCTGGGGCTGGTGGGTTCGTCTGCAAGGGGGGTGGGCAGTGTTGTAGGGGGTGTTGGGGCAGGGGACGTCCCTGCCAGGACCCCTCAGCACTTCTGCCACGTGGTGGGTTTGTAGGTGTCTGGGTCGGGCTGGGGGGACACGCTCCCACCCCTGGCAAAGCCAGGAGCTGCCGGTGCACCCGGACCCTCACCCACGGCAACGCTGCACCCCCATCCCTACTCCACCCCTTCCCTTCCCATCCAGCCCAGGGGTCCCTCCCTGGGAGCAAGCACAGGGAAGGGCAGGGCAGACCTGTGGCTCCTCCAGGCCTATTTGGGACTCACCAATGAAGGGGATGGACGCCAGGGAGTCCTCAGGGGCTGCCAAGGGAGCCACTCGCCGGCCCAGCCGCTCGGCCACCGGCCTCTCCCCTCTGCCCCCGGGGGCCGAGGGCTCGCAAATGTCCGTCTCCTTCACCCCCTCGGGGAAGACAAAGTTCATCTGCCGCAGCGGCGGCGGCATCTTGCGCCCCGTGGGCGGCTTCTGCCGCAGAATCACCTCCTCCCTGCGCTCCTCCGGCTGCTCGGGCGCTCGGCCGCCCTCCGGCCGCTGCTCCCGGGGCGCGGCAGGGCCCGCCGTGGGGCCGGTGGGTGTCGGCACGGCGGTGACCAGGCTGTCCATGAGGGGGGCCACGGCCCGCTGGGCGATGCTGAAGGTGGGCAGCCCCCCGAAGGCCGGGTCGCGGAAGGACAGGGCGTGCAGCAGCCCTGTGCGGCGCTGGAAGGACGGGCTGTAGCTGCGGTAGCCGATGTACCCCGAGTCGTCCACGCTCTGCAGGTTGGGCTGCGACGGGTGTTTCTGCACCGGCGCCGGCTCCCGCGAGGAGGCCGAGGAGGAGGAGGAGGGAGGTGCGAAGGAGCCGTGCGGGATGGGCTGCCCGGCGCTCAGGGCGGCCCGGCAGAGCCGCTCGGGCGGCCAGGCGGCGCGGTCGAGGTGCGGCGGGAGCAGCGCCCCGGGCTCCAGCGCCTCCATGGAGCGCCCGTACCTGCCCAGGGCGTGGTCGGAGCGGGCGCGGGGCGCCCAGCCCTCGCGGGTGGGCTGCAGCAGGGTGTCGTGCGAGGCGCTGTGGGGCCACCCCCGGTGGGCCGCGCCCGCCGAGCCCCCCAGGCGGTCCTGGGACGCGCTGCGGTAGCGGGGCAGGGCGTGCCGGCGCTCCTCCGAGGAGCTGCGCCGCGGCTCCTGGCTGCAGAACCAGCGCGACAGAGCCTGCTGGCACTCCTGGCGCCCGGGCGCGCGCTGGGCCGCGTCCCGGGGGGGCCGCCCGGCCCCCGACAGCCCCCCGACGGCCTCCTTGAAGCCGCAGTGAGTCCGGTGCTCCGGGAGGTGCTTGGGGACCGCGTAGCAGGCGGGGCTGGCGGGGGGCATCCCGTAGCGGTCGGGCACGGAGGAGGCGGCGCTGCCGGGGCAGCCGGGGCGGGAGAAGGAGCCGGGGTGCCCGTGGAGGGCGGGGGGGCGCGGGGAGGGACCCCCGGGCTGCGGATCCTCGGGGCGGTGCGCGGGGCTGCCGCCGGTGTCGCTCCGGGGGCCGAGCGGGGCCGAGGGGCCCGTGGCAGAGGGGCGGTGGCCGCGGGGGTCCGGTGGCTGTCCCGAGGCGGGCTCAGCACCCCGTGCCTGGAAGGGGTACGTCTTCCGTGGGTAGCAGATGGGAGGGGGCTCAGGGATGCTCTGCGCCCCGCCGGAGTACGGCTCGTTGCCCTTCAGGTAGGCGTCCTGGGAATATGCCTGTGGGGGGGACAGGGGGTCAGGGCGGGGGGACACAGTCATGATCCCCCCTGATCATGATTCCTGCTGCAGGGATGATCTCTGCTCCTCCCTACCCGAGCTGTGCCAGCCTGGCTCCTGCCGCCCTGGTCCTGCTTTCCATGGGGTTCCCCCTCCAGCACCAACCTCAGCCCTTCTGCTCTCCCCTCCCCTCCTTCCTAAAATACCCCGGCATGGCCAGCCCAGCTCTCCTGTCTCACGTTTCACAGGCACCTCTGACTCCATGGGGGATTCCCAGAGCCTGGAGAGGGCGCACATGGGAGACCCCCCCTTGCCAGGGCTATAAGAACCCCCAAACTCCATGGGAATGGGACCCCCAGGCTGGGGACAAGCAGTGGTGTCACCTAATACCCAAGACAGGACCAGAGGAGTACCAGGAGAAGCCCCATACACCTCCCTTGGCTCAGGCCACCCTGCAGGGCCACTGTCACCTCCAGGTCCCAGATCACCAACAGCAGAGTCACCTGGGGTGCTCCAAGGATCAAACCCTGAGACACCGAGCAACTCTTCCTCCAGCTATGCCTGAGGATGCCCCCAAAAAACAGGGGCCATGTCCCCCATGTTCCTTCCCTGGACCCCTGGTACCTCCATCTCTGCACCCACTGATCCTCCCAGGATGCTGGTGGAGCCCTGTCCCCAAGTGTCCCCAGGTGTCCCTGGCACCTGCCCGGCAAACTCACCAGCTGGAGGATGTCTTCGTCCTTGGGCATGATGGAGAGCTCCAGCACATCGTCACTGGGGAGAGGGGACAGAGGGGTCAGGCCGGACGGGGTCGGTCCCCACCTGCCCCCAGTCTCACCCCCCCGAGATGAGCGTCCCCATCGCCATGTGACGGTGACAGCTCGTCACTGCCTGTCCCTGTTTCCCTGCAGCACCGCTGCCTCGGGGCTCCTGCCACCCCAGTGACACCCAGGGGGGACAGTGCCTGCCGTGCCGTGTCCCCATCCCGTCACCTCCCGTCCGCAGGAAGGCGACTCACCTGTTCTGGATCAGCGCGATGACCTGCGAGTAGGTTTTCCCGATGATGCTCTCCCCGTTCACCTTGACCAGCCGGTCACCTGCAGAGCCCCAGGAGGGCACAGTGTCACCACAGGGCAGTGGTGGCACCTGGATGTCCCCACAGTCACTCACAGCAGGGTTTGAACAGGGGCTTTGACAGGTCCAACGTGGCAGGAGGAGCCACGGGGACCCCAAAACCAGCCTAACCCCCTAACGGGGACCCCAGCGCTGCTCTGAGCAGAGCAGGAGAGCAGAGCACTCACAGGGAGCAGAGAGAAGGAGGAGAAAAAAGAAGGAATGCAAGGAAAAGAGCAAAATGAGCAAGGAAGTCCCTGGCAGAGGAGGCAGAGCACCCTGTGGCTGCTGGGAGCAGCCTGGAGCCATCTCCAGCACGTGTCCCCACTCACCCGTGCGCAGCCCGGCCTGGTGGGCCGGCCCGTCCTCCCGCACGTTCTTCACGAAGATGGTGTCCATGGGCTCCAGGCGGCTCCGGGGGGGACCTGCTCCGTGGGGACAGAGGATCAGGGAGCTGCCGGCACAGCCAGGGCCACCCCACGGCAAGGAGCACGTTTGGCCCCTCGTGGGCACCCCCTCGCCTCCCCCCAGCCCCGCCCTGCGGGCACAGATCCTGCCCAGGGTGAAGCCCAACACTCGGGGCAGCTCCTGGTCCCCGACACCCCCAGGCAGGGCTGCTCCCAGCAGCCTTTGAAAGACCGAAAGCCATCGGGTGCTGGGTGGGCACGGAGCCCACGAGGGATTCCAAATCCCCCTGGGACCACCCGGAGAGCGAGGTCAGAGCCCCCCAGCCCTGCTGGGTGTTTGTTGGGTGCCGGGTCTGGCACCGCCACCCACACCGGCTCTGCAGGGAGCGCGGCCCCGGCGCCGCGTCACCGCGCCAGCGCCGATCCGTTCCGACACCTTCACATTCACTCACGTCACCGGGAGCCTCAGGAGCTCAGCGGGGCCGTGTCCCTGTCCCCAAACACCCCGTGCTCAGCGGGGCCCAGCGCTGGCCACGCCGCAGCCCCCCCGCTGCGGGCAGACCTCCCCCCCGGGCGTGATGTCCAACAAACCTCCCGGGGGCTTCTGGGGACACCGAGCCCATCTAGGGCTCAAAATGCCACCAAAGTGCCACCAAAGCACTGTGTCGCTTCACCTCCAGCCGAAATTTAGGGCTGTGGTGGCAGCAACAGTGACAACAATGCCCGCTGTGTCCCGCAACAGCCACGTGCCCCCCGTGCCCTGCGCCCACCCCGAGGGTCCCCATGGCAGTGCCAGAGCTCACCTGCTCGGTTCCCGTTCTCCTCCTCCTGCCAAGGAAAGAGAAAAGCATTGATTTGGTGGTGGGGCCTCGGGCAGCAGTGACAGGGGGCCTGGGGGGGTGGCAGCCCCACGAAGCCCCTGGCGGAGCCGGCACGTCCCTCTGGCCTCCGTCGCCCCCGGCTAAAATTACCTCCTGACACCGGATCTAACGGAGCCCCCCGCACCCAGCTGACGGCAAAGGGGCCGGTTGTGGGGCAGGGGAGTGGGAAAAGGGCTCAGCCAGCCCCAGGGTGGCATCTCACCCTTCGCCCAGGCCACCAAGCCTGGTCAGGGAGAGCCTGAGCCCCCACAGTGCGGTCCCAGGGGAGGGATCCAACCCATCTGTGGGATGGACCCTTGTCCCTCCCCATCTCTTCAGCCTCCCACTGCTTAGGGTGGGCTGCCAGGGCTGCAGTGGGCACTGCAGGGAGGTGGCAAAGGGATTTTCCCCCCTCTTCTCAGCCACGGACAGGTGACAGCCCTGGGAGCCACGTGGATCTGTCCCGTGGGGTGGGAATTCTGTCAGTGGATCCCCACCCTTCTATCCCACATTCACCCGTGGGGACCCCCCAGCAGAGCCACACTGCCCAGGGGGGTCCCAGGTTGGGACAGGACACAGGGTGCTGCATCCACACTGCTGAGCCCCCAAACCAGACACAGAGCACCCCGGGCTGCTCAGCCCCAAACTCGTGTCCCAAGGAGAGACCCGGGCACCTGGAATGGGAATTTTCACTCCACCAGTGCCAGATCCTTCCATCTCTGTTGGGGACACTGGCCTGGCCCCAGCCCCCAGCCAGAATAATGTCCCCAGGGTGCCAAGTCCCCCCAGGGTGCTGGGAAGGGCCCAGTGTCCATCCCAACATAACAGGGGGACATCCCCAGCAAGGAGGAGAGGGCTGGAGGCATCACCCCCCAGGAGGGGGAAGGAAGAGCCACATTCCACGGCCTCGGCACACAGGAGTGGCTGCCACGGTGCCAGGGCAGGACTGTGGGGCCACCGAGAGCCCCTGGAGGCATGGACTCACGCCCTCCCTGCCCCTCCTCCCCCTGGGGCATCCCAGAGCCCTTCCCAGCCCCCGGGGCATCCCAGAGCCCTTCCCGGCCCCCAGGGCATCCCGGCAGCCGCGCTCCCAGGGCCGGAGCCGGGCGGTGCCGAACGCGGCGTGGCGCGGCGAGCGCGGCACCGCCGGCACCGCCACCCTCCTCCCTGCTGAGTCAACCCACCGAAACTCAGCCCCCGGACCTGGCCGGCTGCCGGACCCCGCGGGTGCTGAGCCAGCCCCGCCGCGCCCTGCCCCGCCGGCTCCGCGGCCCGCAGCTATTCCCAGCCTCTTTCCAGGAGCATCCCCAGCTCCCGGCGCTGATCCGGCTCCTTCCCACGCGGCCGCCCCGGCAGGGCTCAGCCCGGCTGTGCCCAGCGGGGCAGGATCAATCCCTCGCTCCTGGAGGATCCTTCGGAGAGGCGGGAGCGAGTGGGCCGGTTTGGAGGAGCTCCAGGCCATTCCCACGACAAAACCGGGGTGACGCTGCCGGAGACGGGGCAGGTCCGTGTTCCCGGGGGCAGGAAGACAGGAAGGATTTGGGGAAGCAGAATGTGAGGAGCCTGGGAAAAGCGCTGTGACGGAGGATGCTGAGCGGGGATTCCGGCGGGTCGGTTCTCCCCACCCTGTGACTCACTTCCCACTGCAGTTCCCTGTCTGCCAACGCCGGCCCGTGGGGCAGCTGGAGCCCTGGGGCGGCTCTGAAGCTCCAGGGGTGATGGGAGCATCCAGGTCCATCCAGGCTGGAGCAGGGATGGATCACTTGGCTCCCAGACTCTTCTCCCTTCATCCACACAAAGCCGCTGCTGCAGAAAGCGGGGCGAGAAGGGGATTCCAAATTCCAGGAGATTGGAGCTGCCTCGTCCCTTCGGGTGCAGAGGGTTCCATCCAGGCTGGAAGCTGCTGGGTGGTTTTCCATGGGATCCTTCCATCTTGCTGCCCGGATTGGGGCTTCTCAGCGGTTCAGGGGGTGCAGGAGGGTCAACCCAGCGCTGTGTCCCCTAAAAACGCAGCACCTGGAGAGGGTCCGGCTGCAGCTGGACACAGATCCCAGGGCAGATCCAGTTGGAAGGCTCCCACCAACAGCCAGGACACTGGGAGCCAAAAATCCACTAGGCCTTGCTGGCCTTGAGGGTCCTGAAGTGCCTTTTCCTGCTGTTCCCAGGGAAGCTGGAGCCATCATTCGGGGCCGAGGGATTCTCTCTGTTCCCACAAACAGCCGAGGGATTCATTCTGTCCCATCCCAAAAGGCTCTGAGGTGTCTCCAGAGGCGCTGCTCACTCCCACATCTCCCAGTAGCTCCATGGGCTCCTCCATTCCAGGGACACCCACGGGCGGGGGCAGCTCCAGGAACCCCAACAAAGCAGGTGACGGATGGTTCGTTGCTCATCTCCCAGACCCCGCCTGCCCATCCCCAGCCCAAATACTGCATCCAACCACAGCACCATTCCAGGGTCCCCCCGGCCCCCCAGGCCCCCCAGCTCCCAGCCCTACCTTGGCCGAGTGCACGGCCGACTCCGGGGGGTACACGATGAAGTGGCGGAGGGTGAAGCCGAACCCCCCCTGGGAGCTCTTCCGCAGCACCACCGTCTTGGGGCCCACCCAGGGGAAGGACCCCCCCTCTGGGGGCGCGTTGGCATTCGGGGACGCTCCATCTCTCCGGCCCGGCGTCGGCTGTGAGGGGGGGACAAGGACGAGATGTCACCTCTGGGGTGGGGAGGGGTACAGGTCCAGCCCCCCACGTGCCCTCCCCCGTGAGCCCTGCCCAAAAGGCTGCTCCACTCCTCAGACACCCCCCCATCCCTATTCCCAGCCCTCCAGCAGCAAATTCCAGCCCCCACAGCCCATCCCATCAGCATATCCCCCCCACCCCAGACTCCTCCTTCTGTGGGACCTTGGGGAAGAAGATGAATGGAAAGGAAATAAAAAGAAATGAGCTGTGCCTGGGGGTCTGGATGGGACCCAGGAGGAGAGACGGGGGCGGACGGATGGGGGACCTGGGGACAAAAGGTCCCTTCTGATGACGCCGTGGCAAAAACCTTGGGCAAGCCAGGAAGAGCCATCCAGGAGGTGGCGGGATGAGTGATGGATGCTTCCCGAGCAGGGACCTGGCACCGTGCTGGGATCTGGCAAGGGACACTGCCCAGAGCAGCAGATGGGGCCAAAGGGGATGTGGCTCCATCCCACAGCTCCCAGTGCCAGTGCTGGGAGGGGGAATGGGGTTGTGGTGGAGCTGGAGCAGCCACGGGCACCTCTCCTGGCACCGAGGCAGGGAGCTGGGAGAGGCATCCCAGAGTCCCAACACCCTGGCTGAGCCCAGGGGGGTTTAGCACAGCCCTGGTGAGGGACGGTGCTGCTCCCTGTGCTGCACATCTGGCTGCACATCTGGCTGCACATCCGCCAGCCCAGCTGGAGTGGGAGCAGCTCCGTGGCCAAGGGGAGGAGAGGGCACTGCCTGATGCCCTGGGAACACCCAGCTCTGCTAGAACAGGAGAAACTGGCAATCCTGGAGCTGGAGGGACAGGCAGAGCAGCGGATCCACCGGGATCCTGCCCGAGTGCCAGCTCCTTCCCTGCTGCAGCAGTTGGAATGAGCCCATCCTGGGACGAGGGTGTTAAAATTCAGGGGCTGTCTGGGTGGAAGCGATGGATGGGGAGCGGGGAGGGGACAGGGACAAGGGACACAAAGGGACAAGGCACAAAAAGCCTTTGTCTGTGCCTGTGCTGAGTGGGCCTTTTCGCTGCCGGTGGGGAGATCTGTCGGCAGCTCAGCGGGGCCAGGCTGTGCCCCCCGTCCAGCACGTCCCACACGGAGCCCACAGTGGGAATGGGGGTCCCATTCCCCTGGGCATGGGGTCCCTGGGGTGACCACATGCCTCCCACCCACTCCATCCACTGCACAACCTGGGAGGGAGGGTCCAACCACTTCGGGTGCCCCCACACCCCACAAACACCCCAAAACACGAAAAAACGCCCCAAACCCCCGGGACAGCTGGAAAACCCCACTCCCAGCACCACACAAGGCAGCGAAGCCCCCCGCAAGCCCCAAGCACCCCGTCCCCCCCGCCTTGCACCGCCGAATCCCAACGGAAAACCCAACCCCAGATGGCAACAGGCTCCCGTGGGACCCCCGTCCCTCGGCCGCGGGGCCGGAGCATCCCGGCGGCGCCCGGGCCCATCTGCGCCCTCCATTGTGCCGGCCGCCGGCTCGCCGGATTATTTTTAAGCTGACAGCTGAATGTGCCCCGCTGATTTTAACCGGCACAGACAGGCCTTGGGGAGAGGGGCAGGATGCTCCGAGACACCAACGGCGGCAGCGACCCGCGGGGACGCGGTGCGTGGACGCGGCTCCGGCGCGGCCCTGACACGCTGACACGGTCCCCTGGCTGCGGTGGCCCCCGCAGGGACCATCCAGCCCGCTCGTGCCTCGGTTTCCCTCCTCACCCATCGTGATTTGAAGCTTTTCAGGCTACAAAGCCCCCCGCCCCCCCAGCTGTGGGTTTGGATGCTCCCCCGTGCTGGTTCACGGCCCTGAAGATGCTCCTGTCCCCTCCACCACACCCTGCAGCGGGGTTGACACTCAATTTGTCACCTCAGCCACTTGTCCTCAGAGCTCTCTCCCTCCTCGCAGGTTTTTGGCTTTATTTAACCTCTTCCTGGTGGTTTCTGCTGTGATACCACCAGCTGTGTCCTCATCCTCCTTATCCCAGTTCTCCCAGGCCCCCATCCCATGAGGGCCGCAGGGATGGGGAGGAACCCCTTGATCCTTGGCACAGCTTGTGCCAGTGGCTGTGACACCCAGACGCCCCCACCCGAGTCACCTTAATTCCCGTGAGGTCCGTTACCCCCCAGCAGAGGTGTCACCAGGCCCCCGTACCCCATGTCACCTCCCCACCCCCGTGGGGACACGATGGGACAGGTAATTCCCACTCCTGCAGAACAAAGGAGTGTTTTCCCTGCACCCCAAGGTGGGGGGGGACAGGATTCATCCCCCCCTCCCGGACATGGCGAGCTGGGCAGCGGGAGCAAAACATCCCCGATCCCAGCACAGGAGGGGACGGAGGGGACACACCGCAGCCCGGGAGATGTGACAGCCCCACCCTGCCCCGTGGGACTCCCCCCATCCTCTCAAGGCCCCCCCCCCCCCCAAACCAGGCGCGACCCCCGGCTCGCGGTTCTCACCCGGCGGCCCTTGTCGCTTCTCCCCCCGCGGCCGGGCCGGGGGGGCGGGCGGGGGTCGGGGGCGGCAGCGTGTCGGCGGAGGCTGCTCAGCCAGATGCAGCGGGGCTCGGGCGAGCTGCAATCCACCCCGACGGGGCGCTCCAGGCGCCAGCCCTTCCCGGAGCGCTCCACGCTCCACAGCCTTTTGGGGCTGGGGGCCGGCGGGGGCCGGCAGGGACCCCGCAGCACCCGCCGCGCCCCTCCGCCCGCGCTCTCCTCCACCATCCCGCGCTGGGGGGGCTCTCAGCCGGGGGTCGGCACCCCCATGGGCTCCCGGCAGCCCCCCCGGGTGGGCGGGGGGCGGCGGTTCGGGCGCTGTGCGGAGCTCCCGGCCCGGCGGTGCTGCTCACACTCGCATCACCGCTCGCTCGCTCACAACACTCCCCCCACCCCCCCAGCAACGCAGCCCCCACCCAGCCACCCCCCCAGCCTCCCGGATGGATGGAGGGTGGGATGGATGAATGGGTGAAGGGAGGGAGGGAGGCAGGGAGGGATGGATGGAGGGATGAACCAGCCACACGTCCCGCCCGGGCTGGCGGGCTGGGGCTCCAGCTGCTGGCAGGCATCAGTGCCCAGCCCACCGCCCCCAGCCAGCCCCCCGCCCCCAGCCCCCCCTTCCCCCACCGCCTGCGGTGTCACTTTGGCAGGACTTTCCCTTTTTTTTTTTTTTATGTTTCTTTCCTTTTTTTTTTTTTGGTTTTTTTTTTTTTTTTTT
>JAWWLV010000087.1:207995-218974 GCA_035041135.1 Platyrinchus mystaceus
TTTTTCTTTTCTTTTTTTTTTTTTATCTGAAAGATTGGCCTGCAAGTCTGTTTGGTTTTCTTCTTTTAAAACCATTTAGTAACTTTTTAATATAGTTTACGAAAATAAATTATACAGCAACTATTTTTTAATAAATTAAGCACGCACCAAAAAAAAAATTAAAATTAAAAAGGGGGGGGGGATAAAGATAAAATTAAGCAAAGCTGCATTTTATTTTGTTGCTGTTGTTCTACCCAAGGGTGGTTCCACAGTCCTGCCCCTTGGAGCTGCCAAAATCTGCTCATTCCTTCTCTAAAGGCAAGGCTGGATCCAGTGTAAGTCGTATTTTTTTAGGAGTGAAGCCCTGGATGGGGTGGGGGGAGAACTGGGAGCATCCCAGGGGGGCACTGGGAGCTCCCCAGTGTGTTACTGGGCACCAGTTGTGCTTGTTCAGCTGGAGGCACAGTTGGAGGCAGCGCTGCCAGGACCCCCCCTGATCCCAAGGGATGTTTTGGGAAGGGGGTTCCCACCTGCCCCATCTCACCTGGAAGACTCTGGATGAGGAGTGAGGGGCTGCTCGGAGCATAGGGATGAATCCCTCCATTCCAGAAGCCAAAGGGGTCGGAAAACTGGATAAATCCCTCTGTCCCCAAAAGCCAAGGAGGGTTTGGAAAGGTGGATAAACCTCTCCATTCCCAAAACCAAGGGGATTTGGAAGGTGGATAAATCCCTATATCCCCAAAAGACAAGGAGGACTTGGGAAGGTGGATAAATCCCTCCATTCCCAAAGCTAAAGGGGTCTGGGAGGTGGATAAATCCCTCCATCCCCAAAAGCCAAGGGGAGTGGGAAGGTATCCAGGTTCCCCCCCAAGCCCTCAGCCCTGATGGTCAATTTGAAGGGTAAAATCATCCTAAAGACAGATTTTTAACTGCAAGGAATGAAGGAAAACGGCCACTTCCCTTCCCCCTGGAAGCAGGAAGGCCCTTCCTTCAGCAAATCCTACTTTTCAGGGGTTTTCTCCCCAAAACACTCCCAGGGCTTGAGCCCCAACCATCACCTGCAGCACAGCCCCACAGGTCACTCTTAAAACCGCTTTCAGGGTTTAAAAAACGCTTTTAGGGATTAAAATCTGGCCAGATGTGGCAACAGCACACCTGGAGCTTCCAAATCCATCCATTCCCAACCGCAGGAGCAGCCCAGCTGGTTCCCATATGGGGCCACCCTGCAAATTCAGCTGCAAAGCTCAACCCAAACTCAAGCTAAGGATGAATTTTTCCACCCTTTTTTTTTTTTTTCCTTTTCTGGCCCCAAGGAGGTGGATGCTGAGCTGGAAACTTCCCCTGGTTTATCCCAGTTTCTCGCTGCCGGAGGGAGGATCATTCCCTCCCTTGAAACAGGGTGTTGGGAGAGGAGGGAGAACCTGCCAACCCGAGCAGGAGCAGCACAGTAGGCTGAGGGCTGCCCCCTTCCAGCTGGAAAAGCACAGAAAGGAGCTTTTCCATGGATACTTTCCGTGCTCTGGTGGTTTTTATGGTCTGTTTCCCGGACCGGCTCCGATCCCTGACGGAGGGAGCAGCACCAGCACCTCCCTCTGCACAAATTCAAGGTTGGACAAGGGTGGTGATAAAGAATCCTTTCCCTGGATCAGCAGGATGGGAGCAGCCTGCAGAGCATTCCAGGAGGGATGATACAGCACCGGGGGGGCCATTCCCCAAACTGGAACTGACTGGGAAGGCAGGGCTAAGGCAGCCCTTGGAGATTTCCCCACCCCTCACTTCCAGCCCCGGATCAAAACCTCTGGCTCATTCCCAGCCCCACACAGGGATCGAATCCCTCGCTCCCCTCACACCTCCAGGTGCAGGAACAGCTTTATTTTCCATGGATTTCAGGAGAAGGCTGTTAACTACAGTTAACCTTGGGATCTCAGCCAGCACCACCAGCCACAGGCTGGGGCTGGCACTGACCTGCTCCAGCTTTCCTGCCTGGCTCGGAGCAAGGAGAGGTGGAGCAGAGCCCTGGGAATGCTGAGGAGCATCTGCCACCTCCATGGATCCTTGGGGGGGGGGGCCTCATCCCTATCCCACACACCCCCATTCCCTATCCAACACCTCCCAGCACGTTTCCTCCGTCATTTCAGACCCCAAACCTTCCTGCTGGCCCGAATTTGGGAAGAGCTGCCCCCACCCCTGCCATGCTCAGGGTTCAAGTAACAGCAGGAGCACCATCAGGCTGTTGGGATAAATCCTACAAGGACACCAACAGCCGACCAGAAACGTGGAATTCAAGTATTGTCCCTGAAGTCTGGCTGCTCCAACGGCTCTGAAAGGTGTGGAACCACCTCAGCCTCCCTCAGGAGGAGCTCTGGGGGGGACACAGGGATGGGGCACTGCAGGAAAACTCTCCTGACCCACCAGGGTTGTGCGTTTTCACCCCAAAACAAGCCCAGCACCCACTCCCAGTGCCCTCCCAGCACCATCTTTCCCTGCTCTGCCCTCCAGGGCTGCTCCTTCCCCCTTCCCAAACCCAGCCTGCACCTCTCCATCCCAGAACAGGGAAGGAAGGAGTGGGAATGCTGTCACTGCCACACTGTGGGGAGGATGAGCTTCTCCCCGGCTTGGGAGACTCCCAGCTTCCCTGCATCCCACCATCCCTCCCTGATCCACACACACCAGCCATGCCATGGATCCTGCTCCCAGGGTCTCTTTTTGGGGAGAAGCCTGGCAGGACACACCAGGCACGGACCCTCCAGGCCTGGCTCTTGGGAAGCTTCTCCCCCTCGCACAGCCAGGATGGAGCAGCGTCCCATGAGGTATTTCTGTGGATTTGGAAGCTCAGTTCCATCTGGAGGCCAAATCCTTTCTTTACAGAGCACAGTTCTCCTCCCAGGCCGGAGGGGAAGGGCAGAAGGGGGAGGGCAGGGTTTGTAGCACCTTCAGGGCAGTGCTGGGCTGGCAGAATGTTTCCAGGCTGCCTTAAAATCCAACATGAATCCTGTCGGATTCAAGGACGTGGATCAATCCTGCAGGGAGAGCCCGAGGTCCTGGCAGCTCACAGGGCACTCACAGGGCACCCACCTCGATCCTGGCAGGACGGAGCGATTCCTTGGATCGAGACTGTGGGAATTTGCTCCTCTAAATACAGGGATGAAGAGGCTTCTCCAGAATTCCCAGCAACTCCACCATGAAGTTCCCGCTCAGGGGCTGCAGGGGATGAAGCAGCAGACCAGGATTTGGAGGGGGAAGGGGGTTATTTGTGCCCAAAACCACGGCAAGAGCCACCACCTCTCCTGGCTTTGCTGTGGATCCGTGGATGTCCCAGGGAGAGAAGGGAGCTCCCAGGGATCAGATGCTGCTCCAGAGAACCCTCAGGGATCTGCTCCTTGCTCTGAGTCACCCCAGCAGCTGCTCCTCAGGATCCTTCGCAGCTCCAAAGGAAGCCACTTCATTCCCAGCTTCTGGAATCGGCCAGAGAGGGGCTGGACATCCCATGGCTCTGCAGGAAGTACCTTTGGTCCACAGACAGCTCCAACAGTTCCAGCTTCTCCACTTTCCTTCCATCTCCCGGGGGTTTCAGGGGGGTCTTCCAGTGTTTGCTCAGGGAATGGCGCTTCCTCCTTCCTCGGAGGAGCAGCACCAACCATTCCCTCTGGATCCACGACATCCCAACGGCTCATTCCCTCCTCCTTCCTCGGAGGAGCAGCACCAACCATTCCCTCTGGATCCACGACATCCCAACGGCTCATTCCCTCCTCCTTCCTCGGAGGAGCAGCACCAACCATTCCCTCTGGATCCACGACATCCCAATGGCTCATCCCCTCCTCCTTCCTCGGGTCTGACCTCCCACAGGACCGTCCCGCAAATCCGGCTGCAAAGCTCAGCTTCCCAAGGCTGGGCTCGGCTCCCAAATCCCGGGAAGGAGGGGAGCTGAGGGGAGATTCCCAGAGTTTATTCCCCGGGGCTGTGAATCCTTCTGGCTCAGTTTGCCTCCAGCTGCTTCCCCTCTCCGTGGGGACCGAAGGACAGGCTTTTGCCCACGATGCCCTCGGAGCAGATGGATCTTCCCAGGATGGATCGTCCCCTCCTCCCTCCAGCCCTGCCCACTCGAGGGTTTCCCAGGCAGGGTCACCACGCAGTTACTTCTCATGCTGAAAACGAAAAACTGAACGACACCAAAACATAAAAAAAAAAACAAAAAAACTTTCCCAAACTTGTTAATAGTGCCATGACATTCCTTGTCCTGCCAGGAGGCCGGGGCCGGGCTCGGCTGCCTCCGAGACGCCTTTTCCCAGGAGCCAAGGCTCTGGATCCCGCTCTGCTGGGCTTCTTGGGAATCTTGGCCCCTCTTCTCTGTACAAAAGAGCTGCAGAGCAGGAGTGGCCCCCCAGCAGCAGGTGAGTGGGGGGCTCCTTCCCACCACGGCCTGGCTCGGGCTGCGGGATGGCAACAACCAAATTCCTGGGGGGAAAGAGAGGGGAGAGGGATCAGCCACCAGCGGGATGGATCCGGCCCTGGGAGGGAGCACAGGCTGGGGTGGGAACAACCTGGAGGCTTGTTCCCCTTCCCAGGGAAAGCTGGGAATGGTGGAACAACAGGAAGCCTTGTTGCCCTCTCCAAGGAAAGCTTGGAATGCTAAGAGACCCTGAAGCCTTGTGCCCCCTTCCCAAGGAAAGCTGGGAATGGTAGAAGACTATGAAACCTTGTTCTCCTCCCCAGGGAAAGTTGGGAATTGTAGCAGACCACAAAGCCTTGTTCTTTTTCCCCAAGAGTAAAAGGCCAGGAAGCCTTGTTCCCCTCTCCAAGAAAAAGTGGGAATGGTAAGAGCCCATGAAGTCCTGCTTCCCCCACCAGGGAAAGCTTGGGAATGGTGACAGACCCCGGAGTGAACTGCCCAGGGAGGGCTCTGCAGGTTTGCGATCCCGGGGCACAGCGGGATTGGGGCTCTGATCCCAAGGGATGGATGCCAGCAGCATTCCCATACCGTCAGTGCCGGGAGCACGGGCGAGGCAGCTCCGCTACGTGGAGGATTCCGGCTCCTGGGTCTGTTTGGAGATGAGCTGGGCCTCCTTCAGGGACAGGTAAACCTCCTCCTGCGGGTCGTAGTAGTAGAACTTGCGGATGTAGGAGATCAGGGGCCTGGAAAAGCAGCGGGAAGAGCTTCATCCCCGAGCCACAACCCCTCCAACCTCCCCAGGGCACAGCCAGAGCCTCTCCCCAGAGCCCACCCGGCTCCATCACCGCCCTGGGAACTGGGATCCACACCCAGAGCCGTGCCAGGGCAGGGAACACCTCCCTCCCGGGCTCGGAATTCCCACGGGCATCCCCACATCCCACGGGACACTGGGACGCTCATCCTGCCGTCCCAAGGCTGGGGAAGGCAGTTATTCCCTCCCCAGGGCCCTGGCTGGAGATGCAGACCCTTCACACTGCCTGGGAGGGAGGGAATCAAAGGGCCCCATCCCTGGGACTCACTTGGGCAGCGGGAGCTCGGGAATGTGGTCGATCCGGACCAGCTGCCGGATCCGGAAGCGGCAAAGGTGCTGAAGGGATTTGACGTTGCTGAACCTGGAGACGGGATACAGGAGCTGCACGGGCGTCGGAGGGAGACCTTTGAGGGGGAAAAAAGGCAACACTGGAGATGAGGAAGTGCTCCTGATCCCCAAGGGAAAAGCTGAGCTCTCCTCAAGTCCGGGTTCCACACAGGATCGTGGGATCATGGAATGGTTTGGGTGGGAAGGGACCTTAAAGCCCACCCAGTGCCACCCCCTGCCATGGGCAGGGACACCTTCCACTAGCCCAGGTTGCTCCAACCTGGCCTTGGACACTTCCAGGGATGGGGCAGCCACAGCTTCTCTGTCCAACCTGTGCCAGGGCCTCCCCACCCTCCCAGGGAAGGATTTCTTCCCGATATCCCATCTAAACCTACTCTCTTTCAATTTAAAAACCGTTCCTCCTTGTCCTGTCACTCTCTGCCCTCATAAAAACTCCCTCCTCCTCCTTTTTACAAGCCCCAGGGTTTCCCCAGGATCCCACTGCTTTGGAATCCGTGGGCAGCCAAACCTGCCAGGGATGAGACCCCTCTGCCTGCAAACACCTCCCTCACAAGGCAGCAACAGCCCTGGTGCCATGGGGTGACTGGAAAAGCAGATCCTGGGAAAAGCAAGCTCCAAACCACCAGGACTGGCAGATGAATCATCCCTTCAAGCAGCACCAGGGAGTTTTCCAGGGATGCAGAAGGGAGCTGGAGGAGAAGGGAGGCAGCACGGGCAAGACCCAGGCTTTGCTCTGCACGTCCCTCAGGATGAGAGTGGCTGAGTGAACTAAAGGTGTCAAAAATCTGGGGGATTTGGTCAGACCAGGCTGTGCCAGAGCTTCTCATTCCTGGGCTGGGAACAAAGGCAGAGGCAGCTCCAGCCTCCCCACGTAGGGAACAACCTCCTGGCCCCAAAACCTCCCCCTCCCCCAAAACTGGGGACAACAACGAAGCCACAGGAGCCAGAGGTTGGCAGGAGCACTGGGAAGGATCTCTGGGAGCTGGGATCACCCCCAGCACTGGGTTTTATCTGTCTTTGCAGAGGGATTCCAAGGCAGTTCCACTCTAACCCCCTCCTGCTGGCCTGGCTTGTCTCCCAGGGCACTGGAGAGAGAGGAGAAAAGGGAAGGCTCTTCACACTGAGACGGGCTCCAAACTGCTCCAGGCAGCTCAGGAAGCTGGGAGCCAGCTTTGGAAGGAGCAAGGAACAGCCAGGCATTGAAGGCTGGATTCTGCCCCCTCTTATTCTCCCACCAGCAAAAAAAAAAAAAGGGAATGAGCCTCTGGGAGCTCAGCCAGCAGCCACAGGGACACAGCCCGAGCTCCACATGGGCCCTGCCAGCTGGAAGAGCACCCCCCCCTCCAAAATCCCTCCCTCCCAGCACTGTTTCAGCAGGAAAACAGCCCTAAGGAGCTCACTGGGGAGATCCCAAATATGCTCCCACTATGGATCAGGCATCACCCTGAGAGCTGTTTTATATCAAGGCTCTCCAGACCCAGCACTGGCTCCAGGGAAGTGCAGGATCCAGCAGCAAAGGGCACCTCAGCAGGTGCCCAGCACTGTTTGAGGGGGATATTTCCTTTTTTTTCAATGGTATTTTTCTAAATCAAATCCTTCCTAAGCTATTATTGCCTGGCTCCCAAGCCCCCAAATCCTCGGGGGGGGAAGAGATCCCAGGATCAGCAAGGTAAAGCATCTTGTTTAAGGATTTTTGGGATGGAGGGTCACTGCAAAAGCAGCTTCACCACCCTCTCCTCCCCAGAGCATGTTCTAAATCAGCTCCCAGTGACTGCTGGTGTCTGCAGAGGGCAACACTGAACAGCTCCAGGCTGTGCTTCCAGCCTGCAGGAAAGCTGGACGGGGAACAGAAACTCTTTGGGCTGCATCCTCTCAGTGCTGCAGTGCCATGGAAAGGTCCCTGCCCCCTCCAGGGCCTGCAGGAGTGCTGGCAGTGTGGACAGGGAGCAGATTTGCTACCATTTAATTTCAAATTCTCCTCAAATCCTCACCCCGCTCTCCGTCGTTCCCATCCCTGCTCTTTGCTCCGCCACTCACCCCTTTTTCCAAGCCCTGTCCCCCACTGTTGCTCTCTCCATTTACCCACGTGGCTCTTCCCTCCCTTTCACCCTGGATTTTTTTTGGCTGGCAGGACAGAGAGCAGCAAAACCCAGGGAGACAATAAATCCAGGTCCAGTTGCCCGCCTGGGTTTCCCAGGAGGGGGATTTGAGCCCTCGGGATTTGATGGATGGGGAACCAACCAAGCTCTGCAGTCAAACGTGCTCCAACAAAGCTGCAACATTCCCTCCTGGAATTGCAAGCCCCTGCCTGTGGATGGGCCCAGGCACCACGGCCCTCCAGGGGCTCCAGATCCACAGAACCAGAGCCTGAGGCTCACTCTGAGCTCACACCTGGGATCCCTCCCACATCCCTGCCCTCCACAGCCCCAGGTGGGTCTCAGCCAAGGGAAAACCGGGAAGCCACAAAGCACGGAGAGGTTTGAGACCGGGGGAGGGAAGGAAGGGGGGATTCAGCAGCCAAATAATTGCCTGGTTGGGGGAGCAGCTTCCAGGCTCGGGGCATTTGCCAGCAGGAGGTGGTATCGTGGTCCCAAACTCCTGCAGAGGGAGGTTTGGGAAGTCTCCTCACCCTCAGGAGTGGAGATCTGACCCTCAGGGTGCGCAAGGACGGGGACCAGCACGCTGAGCACAGCCCAGGGTCACACAAAGCCGACCCTCTGGGACAGAGGAGCAGCTGACCCCGGAGCAAACACCCCCCCTGGGCTCACCTGGGACCCTGGAGCGCAGGAAGTAGAGGAACTTCCCGTTTTTGGAGTGCATGATGGCCCTCTTGATGAACTCCACCACCGACTGGCAGCGGTCCTCGAACTTGGGGTGGCACCACAGGCTGAAGGTCCCTGCCAAGAGAGCAGAGAAGGTGGCACGTCCTGGTGGCAAGAGGGGACATTTGGGGACAGGGCTGGTGCTCCCAAAATCCAGGTGAACATCCCAGGCCAACTGCTCAGAGCTGGGGTGGGGCACTAAGAGGGAACACCAGTGGCACCAGCACGTTGTTCCCCCGGGCCCAGCGCTCTCCAAGGGCTGGGGATCCACAGGGAGATGTGACAGGGTGACCACTGGCACCTAGAGGTGGCCACAAGCCCCCTCTGCCTGAACCTGTGAACAGCTGGGTCTGAAACTTCACACAAAACACACCTCACTTTGCAGAAGTCCCTGCTCCTCTGCAGCATCCCACCCCCAGCATTCCCAGAGGAAGCGCTTGGAGGTATTTAAACCAGACACCCAGGTGCTGATGGCCCCTTTTCCCTGCCCTGTGGCTGCCAGGGATCACATTCCACAGGTTCCTGTCCCTGCCAGCTGCTCCAAACACCTTAATTAAAGGGACTGTTAAGTAGGAGCAGGGTCACAACACAGGCCATGGGTGTCCCTGTCCCATCCCTGTCACCCGACACGACGCCAGGGTGAAACTGGAGATGGGGACACAGGGCCAGCAGCCCCCAGGCAGGTCACAGAGCTCCAAGTGGGTCAAACCTCCAAGCCAGACCAGCCCCACGACCCCTGTGCTGCAACCAGACACCCCCTGCTTGCACCAAAATCCCGGAGTTGCGGAACGGTTTAATTTAAAAAAAAGGTCTCTGAGATGGAGCCCAAACATTATCCCATATAATGTCACCACCAAACCCTGTCCCCCAGTGCCACATCCACGTGGTTTTATGAACACTGCCAGGGCTGGGGACTCCACCACTGCCCTGGGCAGCCTGTGCCAGGCAAGGCCTGACCACACATTTTCCATGAGTTGAGTTTTTCCTAATTTAGGAAAAGGCGTTCCCTCAGGTCCCAGCCCCGAACTGAGATGTCAGGGAGCAGCAAGAGAAGTTTGCTCCCAAGTTCAGTTATGGAAAAGCCCCAAACCCCTCCAGCTGTGAGAGCCTCTCCCGCTTCCAGTAAGGATAAGGTGAAAATCCTTCCTCCTTGGCAGCAGCCAGAGACAGGGAGCTGGCTCCAGACAGCCTGGAATTAATGCTGGGACATCTTCCCCTCAAGAGGGGCTCAACACCCGCAGTGCTGACAGCTCTGAACGATGGCCCTTGCTGTGCATCACATCCCAGTGCCACAGGATCCCCCAAACCCTGCTGTCAGCAATTCTTTGGGTCCAGTTTTCCAGAGCAAGGCCTGAGGAACTCTTAATTCCCAATTTTTCAGAGCGATGGGAGTCGCTCCTGGAGGCACAAGAAAAAGCTCAAACACCTTTTATCCCTAAGGCCACAAAAATGTTCTTAAAAACGCTCTTAAAATTAACAAGAAGGAGCTGGACAGGCTTTTACATCAAATAATTGGGATTTGCTGTAGCCAGAAGGCTTTGGGTCCTGGATGCTGCTCAGTGACAAAAAAAAAAATCAGAAAACCTTAAAATTAGGATTAAAAAACATCAGTGTAACTTAAAACCAGGAAAGCTTAAAATTAGGCTACAAAAAAAAAACAAAAACAAACCCAAACAGCCTAACTTAAAACCAGAAGCTCAACACAGGAGTGAGGACACACTTCTGCCAGCCCTGCTTTGGGACCCCGAGGTCAGGGGGGGTCCCTGCACCCCCAGCTCACCTCTGTAGTGCTCCATCCTGGTGTGGTGGGTGATGCCCTGGGACCTGAAGCTCAGGCTCAGGATGTACCGGGGGTCGGAGCTGTCCCGCACCAGGAAGGACCCGTCAGGCTTCCCCTTCAGCTTCATCTCGGCGTCCTCCCAGTTCATGGGGCCCCAGTACCACCCACACTGGGGACAGAGGAGGTTTAGAGGGTCAGAACACGCTGGCAAGGGTGATTTGTCAGCAGCCAGGCACAGCACAGCTTGCTCCTGCTGCTGCATTCCCAAATGGAAGGGCCTCGCATCCCCCCGGGAGTGAGGATGGCTGGGATGGGGAGGGCACCATCCCATCCCATCCCATCCCATCCCATCCCATCCCTCACCACCCCAAAGGTGGGGAGGGGACAGAGGGGACCACGACACCCCCTCCACCCACAACAAAATGCTTTCCTGGGCTCAAATAGCCACGGGATAATTCAGGCTGGAAAAGACCCCTGGGATCGCTGAGCCCAACCCTTCCCTCAGTGCTGCCCAGGCCGCCCCTGACCCACATCCACAGGGATCCCTGCAGAGATGGCAATCCCACCAATGCCCTGAGCAGCCTGTTCCAAGGCCTGTTCCACAGTATCCCATCTAAACCTCTCCTGCTGCACCTTCAGGATGTTTCCTCTTGTCCCTTCGCTTGGTACCCAGGGATATCAGACCAACCCCCTCGCTGGGGGAAAGGCAGGGGGGTCTTTCCCACCCCTGCCCTAATCCTGCGCTCCCAAGTCCACGAAGGGGGCGATCAACCCCCAAAATCAAACCCTGAACGTGCAGTTTTCCCCTCCTGGCTGCTCCCCAAAATCAAACCCTGAACGTGCAGTTTT
>JAWWLV010000087.1:233622-244243 GCA_035041135.1 Platyrinchus mystaceus
GATCTGGTGAGGTGAGGGGGGATCTGGTGAGGTGAGGGGGGATCTGGTGAGGTGAGGATGGACCTGGGAAGGTGAGGATGGACCTGGGGAGGTGAGAACAGCGCCGTGTCCCTCCCGCCCTGGCTCCTGGCACCGGCTGACGGGCACTGCCGGCACAGGCTGGGTCTGGAGCGGGGCAGCTCTGCCCGGGAAGCCCTGGAGGTGATGACGGCGCTGCTGGAGCGTTATGGGCAGGGCGGGAGCTGCAAGGAGGAGCCAGTGCCCTTCGTGTACCACAACACCTTCCTGCTGGCCGACCGCGCCGAGGCCTGGGTGCTGGAGACCGCCGGGCGCTACTGGGCGGCCCAGCGGATCACCGGTGAGCGGGTGCTGGTTGTACTGGGAGCACGGGGAGCTGTGTGCCCCTGTCAGCCCCCCCAGCTGACCCCTCTGTCGCAGAGGGAAGCCGCAACATCTCCAACCAGCTGAGCATCGGCAGCGAGATCACGGCGGAGCACGCGGGGCTGCGGCAGCGGGCGCGGAGCCAGGGCTGGTGGAGCGGGCACGGCGAGTTCAGCTTCGCCCAGGTTTTCTCCCTGGAGCAGCAGCCCCCGCGCATGGAGGCTGCCAAGGCCCGATTCCGAGCTGGAAGGGAGCTGCTGAGGCAGCACGCAGGTGACAGGGAGAGGGGCAGGACAGGGAAAGGGAGGGGGACAGGGAGAAGGACAGGACAGGGACAGGAACTAGAACAGGACAGGGACTGAGATGGGACAGGGATGGGGACAGTGACAGGGACGGGGACGGGGATAGCAGTGCCGTGTCCCTGCCTGTCCCGCCAGGTCACATCACGGTGGAGACGCTGATGTCCATCCTGCGGGACAAGGGCAGCGGGATCTGCGTGGACTCGGAGGGGTTCCGCACGGCGGGCAGCATGGTGTCCGTGCTGCCCCGCGACCCCGCCCTGCCCTGCGTGCACTTCTTCACCGCCACCCCTGACCCCTCCAGGTGAGGCCTCCGGGGGGGGGACACCCAGCCCTGCTCCCGGGCCAGGCATTCCCGGGAAGCCGCCTCCATCCGCCCCCCCGTGCCGGTGCTCCTCTCCTCCAGGTCCGTCTTCAAGCCCTTCGTGTTCGTGGCCGGCATCAAGCCCGTGCCGCAGGTGAGGTCCCCGACCTTCCCCCAGGACCCTGCCAAGCAGATCCCGCGATTCCAGAGCTCGGTGGATCGGCGGCACGAGCTGTACCGCCGGCACCAGGCGGCCCTGGAGCTCATGGAGCAGGACCAGGTACCGCAGACCCCTCCCCACGCTGCCCCCCTGTGATGAGGATCAGATTCCCTGAACTCTCCTCCCTCCCCAATCCCACCAGGAGCGGGGCCAGAAGCTCCTGGAGACGCTGCAGGAGCTGGAGAAGCAGGGCCTGGAGGGGATGAAGGCGCTGCTGGAGGGGACAGAGACCCCCCACCCGGAGGAACTGGCCGACCTCTTCTTCGACTGCGTGGAGGCAGAGATGAAGTTTTACACATAAACCCCACACAGGTGGGTGGGCTCGGCTTCCCCCCTGGAATTGCACCTGGGTAGGGAATGAGAAAACATTCCTGGTGTCCAGCCCTGGCTCCCCACCTGCTCCAGCCCTGCCTGGGGGTGTGGAACCTCTAGCCCCTAATTTACCCTGGAAAAAGCACTGAGATGTGCCCATGTAGCCTGGAATGAGGTGCAGGGGGAAGGAGAGGGATATGGAGTGGGATTTGGAGCCCTGCCAGGCCCCCGGGATGGCTGCAGGGTGGGGGATCCATGGCATCCACATGGATTGGGGTGGGAATAAAACCTTTATTCCCGGCCGCGCGGTGCCGCGCTGCCGCGGGATATTTGGGATAACTGCCTTTTCCCTGCCCCTTTGGCACCAGTCTCCTTCTCCAGAGCTTTGCTCCAGGACTGGACGCCACCAGGAGCTCGCTGGGACCCGCTGGATCCCCGGAGGGGCGTCCCTGGCTGTGCCCGGGGCCGGGGGTGGCCCCGCGGGGGCTGCGGGGCCGCGGGGCCGGAGCCTCCATCCCGATCCGGGCTCAGCAGCAGATCCCGGCGTTCCTGCAGCTCCTCCAGCCGCGCCCGGTGCTCCTCCAGCGCCTCCCTCCGCCTGCGCCGGGAGCGCCCGGCCAGCTCCCGCCGCAGATCCGCGAAGAAACCTGCCAGGGGTGCGAGGAGGGAGAAGGATTAGGGGGGATGTGGCACTGCCACCCCTGTCCCCAGGAGTGCCACTTGTCCCCTTCCGCCCCCTGGGCACCTTTGTCCACGGTGAAAGGGCCGCTGGGCTTGGGGAGCAGCTCATCATCCTCATCCTCTCTGTGGGAAGAGCCTCTTCCCTCCTCTTCCTCGCCACGGAGGGGCTGGGCATCCAGCTGCAGGAGGTGGGGCAGCGCTCCCAACACCAGTTCCCTGGAAAAAACGAGGGAAGAGCCAATGTCTGCCCCACCTGTGTCCCCCCTGCATGGCCCACTCCCAGCCTGGGCACAGGGCAGGGATCCACAGCCCTGGGCTTGGGTGTCTGTGTTTGATATCTCATGGAATGGTTTGGGTTGGAAGGGATCCCAAAGACCACCCACTCCCACCCCCTGCCATGGGCAGGGACACCTTCCCCTAGCCCAGGTTGCTCCAGGCCCCGTCCAGCCTGGCCTTGGACACTCCCAGGGATCCAGGGGCAGCCACAGCTTCTCTGGGAAATCCATCCCAGCCCCTCCCCACCCTCCCAGGGAAGAATTCCTTCCCAGCATCCCACCTAACCCTGCGGGTGTGAAGCCATCCCCCTTGTCCTGGCCCTTGTGAACTCTCTCCCTCTATCTTTCCTGGAGCTCCTTCGGGTCACAATTAGCTCACCCTGAAGTTTCCCTTTTTCCAGGCTGGACAGTCCCAGTTCTCTCACCCTTGAGCAGGTCTGGGTTGAGGAGTCACAGCCCCACCTGTCCCAGCTCACACAGCCAGCAGCTCACACGGAGTTATTTTTGCTCCTGGCTCAGCTCCCACATCCAGAGCCCCGGGTGCCTCCTCAGCTCCCGAGCGAGGCGGAGGCAGAGGCTCCATTTAGAAAGTTCTTTCAGGAACAGACGGATTGTGACACCCCTCTGGCTTCCAAAAGACATGAAAGGGATTCCATTGCTGGCTCCTCTCCCAACACAGCAGAGATGATGTTCTGCCCTTCCAAAAGAACATCATTCACAAAAAACACCGAAAACGCTGCGAGCAGAACGAGCCACAACTCTTCTTTTTTTTTTTCCTTTTTTTTTTTTTTTACAGCTCTGCAAAATCTCTTTCAAGGCAGGAATAAAAATGCCCTGGACTCCCAGGGATGAAATAAAAAGTGCTCTGGAAATGGCTGAGTTAAAAAGCAAGCCAGGGCTGAAGAAGAAAATGCTTTGTCACTGGGTGACCAGCGAGTAGTTGGCTCTGTGAGGGACTTGGCTGAGCAGAGCAGAGCAGGGATAAGGTTTATTCCCAGCTCTGGGGATGTGTTTTCCCAACCCATCCTGCAAAACCAGGGACTGATGCAAATGTCACTGTGTCCACAGGATGGTGCCAGTCCCCCACTGACAACACAGAAGCCACAGACACCAAACCCCCCAGCCCTGGGAAAGGCTGCCTTGCAAGGAGCCAAAAATGAAACCAAATTGGATTGTCAGGGCTGTGCTGCAGCCCCGTGGGGAAACTCCCACTCAGCAGCAGTCCAGTCCCACCACCCCACTCCCCAAAGAACTGGATTTCAAGTGTTCTTGCTGCTTTTCCACATTTTGAAACAAAAGAGGTTGGGAATCAGTAGGAAAAGGGAGGGGGAATGGGAAAACAATGTGCCAACAGCTACTGGTGGAAGTTTTAATGAATGACCAGCAGGTCTGTGACACTTCCCATGGAAGTGACAAATATCCCACGTCTGGACACACTTCCAAGGGCTCTCCAAGAGCCAAGGGCTCTCACAATGGAAGTCCAGGACAGAGAATGGTCCTGAGGACAAACACAGGGAGGGTGAAGCTGCAGCACACAAAGTCCTTGGACAGAGTAAAGCCCTTCTCAGGGCTCATTCAAATCCCTCTCCCAAGCCTCTCTCACTCCTTTAAGGACAAATTTGGAGTGACTGGAGTCCATTTCTGAAGCCACTTTGTTCGTTGGCTGCTCCCAGGGCAGGCACAGCCACATCCAACCCGCTGCCTCCACAGACATTCCCAGCCCTCCCTCCCTCCCAGGCTGTTGGCTCTGCTGTCCCTGTGCAGCTTCCAGAACGTCCTACTTCACTTCTTCATACTCCTGTGAGGGGTCCAGGGCTGGGCCAGGAATCATCACCGTCTGGAGGAGCAAAGAACAGAATCAGCAGGAGACAGAGCAGCTCTGAACTGCTGCACTGGGGATTCTCCACGTTGCAGAGAGGAAGAAGGAAAGGGAGCAGAGGGTTCTGGAAAGAGGGGACTGGATGGAGGCAGCACAGGGAAAACATGGGGGGAATGGGGTGGGATGACAGGCCTTGTACCACACTGGAATTCTCTCCTCCTTCCTCCCTAGGATCTGTTTTTAGTACCACAGGGAGACAGAGCCCCTGCCAGGGGGCACAGGGAGAAACAACCCCCTGATTTATCCCCCCCCTGCCCTCAGCCTCCCATTCCAGGTGCTCCAGGTGACAACTGGACAGCTCTGCTCGTGGATCAACCCACCACCCTCCCCTTCCAGGGAGCTCAGCCTTGTCCTTATCCCTGTTTAACCAGGAATCTGCCCTTCCCAGCCACGCCGGTGCCTCTTCCCGGCGGGATCACCTTGACGATGGGATCCTTGGGAGGGGCCCAGTCGGGGACGATCTTGCCGTGCATCCTCCACGAGCCGTAGGGGTTCACCAGGTACCTCTCAAACACCACATACTCCAGGACATCCTTGGGCACCTGCTCCCCGCCGTACATGAGCCGCCCAAAGCGGTCATAGATGGCCAAAATCTGCAGAAACGGCCAAAAAAAAACACCCCCCAGGTTGGACGGGGCTCGGAGCAACCCGGGCCATGGAAGGTGTCCCTGCCCAAGGCTGGGGGTGGCACTGGATGGGCTTGGAGGTCCTTCCAACCCAGTGTGGGATTCTCTGTGTGGGGCTGGGGCCAGGCAGTGATCAGAGGGATCCTGCGTGGAAAGGCTGAGGGAATTGGGGTTGTTTAGCCCGGAGATGAGAAGGCTTTGCAGGGACCTCCTTGTGGCCTTCCAGGACCTGAGGCAGCTACAGGAAAGATGGGAGAGAGACTATTCACAAGGGCCTGGAGTGACAGGACAAGGGGCAATGGCTCGAAACTAAGAAGGGGAGATTTATATTGGATGTTGGGAAGGGATTCTTCCCTGTGAGGGTGGGGAGGGACTGGGATGGAACTCCTGGAGAAGCTGCGGCTGCCCCAGGCCTGGAAGTGTCCCAGGTTGGAGCAAGCTGGGATGGAGGAAGGTGTTCCTGGGTGGAACTGGACGATCCCTAAGGTCCTCCCAGCCCTCCCCATGCCCTGATTCTGAGGCAGGCAGGGGCTCAGGGAGGTACCTGCCGTGTGTGCATCCTCACTGTCACCTGCCCGTACAGGTTGCCCTTGTTCACGAGGCTGTCACAGCGAACATGGACCACCCTGGGGGGCTCCAGGGACTCCACAAAGCTCCACCTGATGGTCTTGTACCTGTTCCCACGGACCATTTCCTGCAGGGGGTAAAAAACAAGCACCAGCTCGACTCAGAACACGAGCAAAGCGCCGCATCCAACAGGGTGTGTTATGATTTCCCTCCCAGCTCTCTGCTGCATCCAGAAGAAATGAGACATGATCAGGTTTAGAGAGCTTTAAAAGCCACGGAAGAGACCAAGGCACTGCTCTCTGTGATCAATGACAGGACCCAGGGAATGGCTGGAGCTGTGTTAGGGGATGTTTAGACTGGATTTTGGGAAAGGTTCTTCCCCCAGAGGGTGGTTGGCACTGCCCAGGCTCCCCAGGGTCTGGGCACAGCCCCAAGGCTGCCAGAGCTCCAGGAGGGTTTGGACAATGCTCTCAGGGACAGGGTGGGATTGCTGGGATGTCCTGGGCAGGGCCAGGGGTTGGACTTTGATCCTTGTGGGTCCCTTCCCACGGAGGATATTCCAAGATTCCACACTATTTTGCAGGCACTTACAGGGTAGCAGCGCTCGGTCACCAGCGAGTGAAGTTTGTGCTTGTTGAAACTGCAAAGGAAACACATCCTGTTACCTGAGCACAACAAAGAGCCTTCCCCCCATATTCATGCCTTTCCAGGAGACACACAGGCCTCCTGGGAAAACAGAAAAAGCCAAATTCTCAGCTGTGAAAAATGAAATGGAACGAGGACAGGAATGTGAGCTGAGCTGACACAACTCCAGGGAAAGGGCACAAGAACAGGGGAGCCAGTTCTGACCTAAATGTTTTACTGATGTTTGGGGCTGAAACCAAGAGAGAGGCAGCTTTGAAATCTGCTACTGGAAAGCAGAGCCAGCCAGTGGAGTGTCAGTTCATGGAATGATGGAATGGTTTGGGGGGGAAGGGACTTGGGAATCCCTCCTTGTCTTTCTAATCCTAAGTGGGAGGGTGGAACTGGATGAGCTTTAAGGTCCCTCCCAACCCAAAACACTCCATCTTTCCATGATTCCATGAAAACCAGAGCATCTCAGCAAAGAGAGGCAGGCCCTGCAAAACCCACATCAGCCAGGGCAGGGTCTTACTTTGCCAGGGAATTGTGAGCTTCAATAAATATCTCCTGAGCCTTCTCTGGGAAGGTTTTAGTGCTGAAATCCGGGTCGTGCTCTTTGATCTTCCGCAGGCTGAAAAGACAGGAAAAAAGGAAGGAAGGGACAGGTTGGAGCTGTGCTGGGTGTTGTTTTGGGTGATGGCAGCCTCTCAACCCCCCCAAAATCTCACAGAGACAGAGAGAAGACACCAGTTCTGCCCCAGAACAGAGCCAGCACAGCTCCTGCAGCCCAGAATTAAGCTAATTAACGAAGGAGGAGGCACTCACGCCAGCTGGGAGGCCGCTGTCTGCTTCAGCTTATCCATCCTCTGCTTCAGCCCCTCCTTGGACAGGGTGGACAGGCGGGCATCGCCCTCAGGAGGGACATATGGATCTATGATGTCACCTGGGAGAGGGAGAAAAGCTCGGGAGGGGGCTCAGAACCAGCAAAGTTAAGGAATCAAGGAAGCAGGTGGTGATATGTGTGAGGTGAAAGGGGAACTGCTGGGCCAGGAGCTGCTCTCTGCTCTCCCACACAGCCCAGGAATGGGATGGCCCTGGGTGCTGCCCCTAAATCTGCTCTGCCCAGGTGACATCCCACCTGGATCTCTGCATCCAGCCCTGGGGAGCAGCACATGGAGCTGCTGGAGCGAGTCCAGAGGAGGCACCAGGATGGTCAGAGGATGAAAATTGGGATTATTCAGCCTCGGGAAGAGAAGCTTTGGGGTGACCTAATTGTGGCCTTCCAGGACCTGAAGGGGCTACAAGGAGCATGGAGAGAGACTGTTTACAAGGGGCTGGAGTGACAGGACAAGGGGGAATGGCTTCCCACTGCCAGAGGGGATACTGGGAAGGAATTCTTCCCTGGGAGGGTGGGGAGGTCCTGGCACGGGTTGGGCAGAGAAGCTGTGGCTGCCCCAGCCCTGCAAGTGTCCAAGGCCAGGCTGGACGAGGCCTGGAGCAACCTGGGCTAGTGGAAGGTGTCCCTGCGTGGAACGGGATGATTCATAAGCCAATTCATACTTTTTGGCCCCAGAGCAGCTGCCCCACCTGTGGAAGCCAAGTAGAAGGTCCGTTCTATGCGTTCATCTGGGAACACGGGCGCCGCGTACTTGAGCCGCCTCATCTTCTCCTCGGGGCTCAGTTCCCGGGCCCACTCGGGCACGGCACAGCTCTTCCACTTCTTCCGCCTCTTCGACTTCTTCGTTCTCACCGGGACAACGAGGCAGGACGGAGCCGCCCCGAGGCGCAGCACGGACCCCGCAGCCTAAGGAAGGGAAACAACAAAGCCTGAAGCGACGCAAACAGCTCCAACCCCTTGATTTACCTCCGCTCGCACCCCCCAGGCGCGAACACACACCGCCTGTCCCACGTCCCTCCACGCGCACCCCCTCGCCCCTGAGCGCCCCACATCCCTCCTCCTGCGTCCTCCACGGTCTCCCGAAGCCCCCCCAGCCCCTCATCACGCTCCCCCAGAGCCCGACCTGCCCGAGGAGCCGCGGGGCCCTCAGGGCCAGCCCGGCCGCCATGGCCGCCGCCATCTTGTCCCGCCGCGGGGGCTGCCGGGAAGGTGGAGGAGTCGGGTCAGCGAGGTGGGCGTGGTTTTTGTGGGGGTGGGCGTGGTTTGCGTGGGTGGGCGTGGTTCGTGTGGGGTGGGCGGAGTTTGTGTGGGGGTGGGCGTGGCTAAGGAGGGGGTGTCGCGCGCGGCGGGGGCGTGGCCGGCGCGAGCACACAAGCGCGCGAGCGCGCGCGCGCGGCAGCGAGTGGAAAATTCCATCGGCTGCGGAGCTTTTCCCGAGGGGGCGGGGCCAAAGGAAGCTCCGCCCCCCCGCGCCCGTGGAGGGGTGGGGGGGAATGACCCCCCCTCTCCCCCCTCCGTGCCTGGCGCAGTGCGAGGGGGGGGGGGGCTTGGAGACCGAAAAAGGGGGTGATTCCCCCCCCCCAACCCGGGACCCCCACGCTGCCCCATGACGGGGGGTGCTGCGGATGTAGGACCACCCCCCCCCCGGACACGCAAGGCCCCCCCGGACACGCAGTACCTCCCCCAGACCGGCAGAGCCCCCCCAGACCCGCAGAGCCCCTCCCAAGCCCTACAGAGCCCCCCCCCCAGACCGGCAGAACCCCCCCAGGCCCGCAGAGCCCCCCAGGCTCCCGCAGCCCCCCCCCCCCGGCAGCTCAGCGGTCGGTACCCGATCCTTTTGGAGTTTCCCACCACAGCAGCCCCTGGGGATGGTGGTAGAGGGTGGGGGGCTCAGGGACAGGGGTCCCTCTGAATGTCCCCAGGGCAAACCCGGCTGCAGCGTTTCTGGGGGGCTGTTGGCAGGGTGGGGGATGCTCGGGGGGAAGGATCCCTCCAAACCCCCCTGGGGCAGCCCAGGCTGTAGCACCTCCAGGATGCTGCCGGTGGAGGGGGGCTCAGGGACAGGAGCCCATCCAAATGACCCCGGGACAGCACAGAACACTGGGATGCAGCAGCCCCGGGATGCTGGTGGTGGAGAGGGTCTCACGTTAGCCATCTGTCCTAATGACCCTGGGACAGCCCAGACCACTGGGATTCAGCATTCCCAGGATGCTCCTGCTGGAGAGGGGCTCACGGGACCCTCCAGATGTCCCCGTGGGCACAGCGGCCACGCCTTAACACAAAACAACTTATCCCACACCCTCTCCCCTCGAAATTCCATCTCTGGGAGCCGCAGGGACACCCTGGGGATGCTCATCACCCGCCCACGGCCCATCCTCGCAGAGCCACGGGCCATCCCAGCACGGGGGTGCGAAGCCCGGGGGGGGCCAGGGGGGCTCTTTGGGAGGCTCCGGCCGCGCTGGCTCCGCCTGGCCCCGCTCCCAGTTTGCTTTGGGGACTGTTGATCTTGGCTCCGGGGCCGCGTTGCTCCATCGGACAGCTGGTTAATGTGTAGTGACGGCTCCGCTGCGCCCGAGACCGTTGATCCCGGCCCACGCTGTTATCTGTGCCGGCGGGAGCGGGATGAGCCGGGAGCGGCCGAGCCGGGGGGCGAGGGAGGGGGCCGGGCACCCCTGGGGGCAGCGGGGATTGCATCTGCATCCCAAAATTTGGAGTGATGCTCGTGGAGCGTCAAAAATAGGAGAAGGGGGGACGCTCCGTGCTGTGCCGCAGTGGGAAAACTGGGCCTGGTTTACCCTCTGGATAGCAGGGATGAAGCCCCGGGGCTGTGGGCCCAGTCCTGGAGCAGACGGGGCTGAGTCACTGCTGCCCCACGGCCCCGGCGCTTTCCCACGGCTCGGGACTCGTGGGGCTGGATTTTCCCAGCCCATCCGGCTCTCCCGGCTGCAGAGCTGCCCTGTGGTGCCATCCCAGCCGGTTCCACCTCCGTGGGCAGCATTTCATGGCTCTGGAACACCCCTGGAGCCACCTCCTCTCCGTAGGGGGCTGCTGGGAAGCACGGTCTGGGAGAATCCCTGCCTGCAGTTTGGGATGGAGCTCACCCTCTGGAGATGCCACTCGATGGTGCCCCCAGCCCACGTGTGACCTTCCCCTTGCACAACCACCACCCTGCAAGGGATTTTTCCCCTGGGAGAGCGGGATCAGGGCCGGGATCAGGGCACTGTGCTGTCCCTGCCACCTCCAGGCAGGGTCTTGGCCACATTTACCTCCCTCCATCCATCCCGTGGAGCAAGAGGCCCCGAGAAAGCCACTTCACAGCTTTGAGAGAGCGAGCACTGTTGTCCCCCGTGCTCCCGAATACCAGAGATTCCAGCCCTAAGCCGCCGGCCCAGACCTGCGAGGCAGGATTAGCCGGTGCCCTCCGGCTGCTCCCGCTCCGGGGCAGGGATGGCCAAAAATCCGGCAAAAGAGAGAAGAAAAGAAAAAGAGAAGAGAAGAGAAGAGAAGAGAAGAGAAGAGAAGAGAAGAGAAGAGAAGAGAAGAGAAGAGAAGAGAAGA
>JAWWLV010000087.1:247441-275283 GCA_035041135.1 Platyrinchus mystaceus
CCCCCCAGGGATCCCTTCATGCCCCCCCCCAGTGGATCCCTCAGCCCGCCCCCCCCCCACCCTCAGGGGTTCCTTCACCCCCGCAGCACCCGCAGGGGATCCCAGGCCCCTCAGGGGTCCCGTCCCCCCCTCCAGGGCCCCCGTCGCCCCCTCCCCACGCGGTCCCCGAGGGACCCCCCGAGCCGCCCCTCTCCCCCTCCCCTCAGCCCCAGGGCCCGGCGGGCAGGTGCAGGGAGGCCCCTCGGGGCTGCCCCTCCTTTTCCATTCGCTGTGGATGGATAACCCCCCTGAAGACCCCACAAAACCCTCCCGAGCCCCCTCCGCTTTACCCCCCCAAACCCGAGGGGGGGCCCCGCCCAGCCCCGCTGCGGCCCCCGCGGGTCCCCCCGGGCGGCTCCTCCCGGCACAGCCCGGGATGTGGGACAGCCCTGGAGCGGCTGGGAACGCCGGGATCTGCCTGCCCGGGATCCCCCCAGATCCATGGGGAGCCCCCCCGAATCCCTGGGGAGCACACCCCCCGCCCCCCCCAACCTCACTCCCCTGCTCAGCCCCCGGCGAGCTGCCGGCGGCTCTATCCAGGCGTTCGGATGGCTCGGGATTTTGCTGGAAAAAGCCTAATTTATGCGGGTGAAAGGAGAAGTGCCCGGTGTGGCACGGTAAAGGGTAGGCCTCGGTGCGGTGGAGAGGCTGGGATAGCGCCGGGAAAGGGGGTTGCAGACCTAAAACACTGAGCTTTCAGCCTTTTCTGAAAGGCAGAGACCTTCCCTGTGTGCTCGTGCTTCAAAGGCAGAGATTTGTTTCATCAGTTTGATGAAATCCTTGAAGTCTCCCAGTCATTCTCAGGCTGCTCTGCCACCCAGATTTGCCTTCCTGTCTCTCCTTGTGATTTGAAATGGGTGCAGAACTGTAAGGGATAACTGGGTTGCTTTTTCTTTTCCTTAAAAATGAGGGGGTTGCACAGAGAGCTTAAAAACGTTTGAGGGAGATTTTAAAATCTGAGATGGGGAGCAGATTTAAATCCTGGTCCGAGGAGGTGGTTAAACCTTGTTTTAAAATGAGGTAATAAATACAGTAAGGCGATAAATCTGCCGAATGTGAAGCACAGGTAGAGAGGAGAGCGAGTGACTCCCTGGGGAGCGTCTGTGGAAGGGGGAAAAGCAGGGGATGATGGGGAATCTTGTGACTTTGGGGACCTGGAGGAACCCGAGCAGAGATGAGTAAGTTTGTGTCATGTGACAGAAATATTGAAAACGTAAATCTCCTCGTAGATCTGGTTCCAGCCCAGGGTTTGGTTTCCAGCCTTTGCGGGGCTCCGTTTGAAAACGCCAACCCGGGAAATTCCCAATCTCTTCCGCCTTAATCCCGGCCACCTATTCCTGTCTTCGCACCCAAGGTGCTGCTCCTCAGTCCTGTTACAGCTGTGGGGCTGTAAATGGGATCACTGAAATCATCCAGGTTAAAAATAACACTCGGGGGGAGGGGAGCAGTGGCTTTTTAAGCCAGCGTTGCTGCCGAGGAGAGGAGTGTCGAACAGCAGCCTTGGGATCTCCGCTCGGATCCGGGGATATCCAGCCCTCCGAGGCTCCCTCTGGCACTGGTGGCTGCTTTGCAGGTTTTAGTCCTGTGGAGGTGTTTTTAATATTGTTTGCAGTACAGGGGGATTGCTCAGGGGATTCCTGGAGCAGTGGATGCACCCGGCAGTGGGAAATCCTGCACCTCCCCACCACCCAGGGCATGTCTGAAGGAGCAACAGGGATCTGACAGGTTCCAGGTTGTAAAAAAAAACCACACATCCTGGTGTTCCCGCAGGAAGGAGGATGAAAAAACCCACAGGGCGAGGCTTTTAACACCGATTTAACTATGTATCCTTATTTTGGATAACTTTTAACACCCTGGACCAGGGAATCACCAGGGCCACTCCCAGCTGCCTGGAAGGGAGGGCAGGAAGGTGGATGAGGGGTGAGCGTTCACCTGCCTGTCTGGGGCTGGAAGTCTCCCTGGGGAGCTTTGCTGTGGCTGCAAAGCTCAGGGAAGGCACATTCCAGAAAATTAGAGGGCAGCTGTTCTGCACCTGAATGGGGAGAAGAGCAACCAGCTCACCCACAGTGATGCTTTTTGTGCTGGGAACGGCCCACTGAACAAGAAATAGTGACTGTGAGCGTGTTCTTATTGAGCTGGGCTTGAGTCTGGAGAACCAAAAGACATCTGTGTGTTTTGGGGGTCAAACTGCTTCAGTGGGGGACCTGCCTGCCCTTTCTGCCTGCCCCTTGTGCTGAGGTGGAGGGGAGCTCACCAGAGATGTCCTGTTTTCAGCACACCTTGGCATCACTGTGTGTTCACTGAGGCAAAAGGGATTCTGTGCTGAGCCACAGACTTTGAATTTTCTGGATTTTGGGTAGGGAAATCCGTGTGCTGCTCCCTCTCGAAGATCCAGCTGTTGTTTTCCTATAGCCAATCAATAATTACCAGCCCCTCAGCTCCATTCCAGTTTGATAATGGCTGGACAAGCAATAATCCACATCAAGGACTTAACCCAGAGATGCTTTCTGACCCATGGGGGGAGTTCTGACACTTTGGCACCAGAAAACTTTTCATTTCGTGCATCAAAAGTGATTTGTTTGCTCTGTTGTTTTGCATCTTTTAGAGCAAAGTGGAATTAGTGCAGGCTGTGATGTTTAGTCAAGGTATTACAAGTAAACACTTGATCACTCTTACTCACACCAATAATAGGATTTACAACCCTCTGTGTAGAATTTTGGTCTTTCAACTCGAGCCCTCAACAAATGTTCCAGCCTTGGCTTTGGGGCAGGACACTTGTGGTGGCTTTAGCACCTATAAATAACTTAAAGCATTCTGTCTTTAGGCCACAGTAATAAATGTTACACTTCTATGGCAACTCCAGGTAATCTCCAGAGGATAAAACCTTTTATTCTCCAAAAGCTGAGCGAGTTGCTTCAGTGGCAGCAGCGACCAGGTTGATTTCAAGGCCTTAAAAAGGAGTGATACCTGTTTGTGGTTTATTGTGGCTCTTCTGGTGGTCAGGGTCGGAACTGACCTTCTGTCCAGTGTTGCTTGTTTCTGGATAAAGGAGTGGGACTGAAATCTGTCTCTTTGACAGTTTAATTCTGTAGCCTTTTGGAGCTGTGCTTGTGAAGTATCTGCTGACCCATCTATTAAATCTCGTCCGGTTATTCAAGATTTTTAAATAATATAATTAGTGCTCATATGAATATTTTTTGGAAGCCTGTAGAGTTGTGTAACAATTACATAAACTGACAGTACATAATTCCCATTTATCACAGCTGAAAACCCCAAAAATCCTTAAATGAACTATTTCACAAGGGTCCCTCATCCCAGCTGGGACAAAGCGTGGATGTGGGAGAGTCAGTAGCGGATCTGGAGCTGAGGCAGAGGCGCCTGCTCACACTCCTGTGATTGTTCTGCCAGTTATGTCATCCTGGAGCATTCAAACTTGATTTGTTGAGGGCGTGGGGATGCTTCTGAATGAGCACAATTAAGATTTTTTTCTGGGTGGAAATAGTTCATTTGCTTTATTTGTCTGTTAGTCCGAGATTGAGCCGTTCCAGCGCCGGTTCTTGGGCCTGGTTATCAGCACGGGGCACTCACATTACTCAGGGCAGCTTTTTTTTTTTACTTCCACTCTGCTTTTGGGCTCCTGGGAGGGCTGGAACAAAGAGGGGATGTGTGGCCCTTGTGTTCTGCAGCACCACAAACCATGAGTAACCAGCAGCAGGAACAGAAGAGCCGCCTCCCCAAGGTTTTAGTCTCTTAAATTCGAGTTCTTAACAAATCACCTGCCTGGCACAGAGGGCAGAGCTCCAGAAGGGTGCACACTTGTCTTCCAACTTCCTGGTATTTCCTTGGGAATAAACTCCCTTCCCCTGGAGAGTGTCGAGGGGTGATTCATTTCTCTCATTGGAAACTACTCTGAGGTGTTTCTGGGTTGCAGAGCAACTTATCTGTGAAGAATTTACAACCCAAGGTACACAGCTCTTTAAAATCTCTCCTGCAGTCCCTTTAACATATCTTAAGGTATATTTAGCAATGTTTAACCTCTATCTGTTGCTTTTTATAGGTTAATTATGCAGTGTGTGCCAGCCTAAGGAATGTATAGTCTGATCCTGCTGGATGCCAGTTAAAGATTAATTGTGACACTCTTTGTGTGTAATCCTTGAAAAATGAAGCTTGATGGGTGTAGTATTTGTGCTCAGTGTCTCCTGGGGAGAGGGGAAGTTATCCAGGATAAATAATACATGGTTGTGTTATCCTGTGTTGTAACTTGCATTTCAAGCACATGAAATGAAACCTGAATTTGCACTTCCAGCAAGTGGAAATTAAACCTGAATTTGCACTTCCAGCAAGTGGAAATGAAACCTGCTTTTGTTCAATGAATGTTCAAACCTGGTGCTTCAAAGCCAACACCTCAGGGCTCTCCCTGTGCCACAAGCTCAAAAATAGGGGTGTCTTGCCTTCCTGCCCCCCAGAAGGGCTCTTCCAGCCCTGTAATTCCTAAGGCTGGGAGGTTGCAGTGCTCATGTACAAAGGGATTGACTTGGCTGTGTGAATTTGACACCTCTGCACCACGTGTGAGAGCCAAACAGGAGCTGGATGCTCTGTGGAATGAAGGGAATTTTTCCAGTGGGCCAATTAGTCCTGGCGTTGCTAATTTTACCACTTGGCTCCCAGAAATTTGCTGGAGATGCAGATTAATAAATCTCTTTACTCAGGTTTGAATTCTTGAACAGATCCACCCTAGAACACAACTGAGGTAATTTTAGTTGTCTATTTTTAGAGAGTAAATTGCTAAAAACACACATGCTTGTTACAATGCTGCTTTTAGAAAAGGGCTGTGGGAGAAGATTTGAATTATCTGGTCATATTTATGGCTCTGGAGAATTAGTTTTGACTGTGGGAGATCTCTTTGGATGTCCCTCATCCTGTGTTCCAGCTAGGCTGCCACTGTAACCATCCAAGTCCTTGTTCCTGATGTCCCAAGAAGGTTTTTCCATCAAACCCTTTTTCTGCTCTGATGAAACTCTTCAAGTCCTGTTTGGCAGAGCCAAAGAATCAACGTTTTTAGCTCTTCTGCCATCAAATGATGTTACCTTGGAAAACTTCTGGGGGGAACTTCAGCTGTTAGGTGGGATTTTCCTTCCCTGTGGTGTCTGATCTGGCTGATCTCAACAAGTATTGGAATTCTGATTAATTTACTAGAGTTTCATTGAAAGCCAGAGGTTTATATTCCTTTATTTCAGATATTCCTGTTGGTTCCTCTGATTTCTCAGTGTCAGCCCTGAGCAGAACTGCTCATTGTGGGCATTTGGATCTCACTCTTCCCTTGATTAACCTCTCCTTGCTGAAGAGCACATTTATTATACTCCAGAGCAGGGTGACAGTCCCACATGCTCACCTGGCTAATTGCTCATTCCTTATGCACAAAGATGCTTTTTTATTTGCCCTTTGATACGATTCCATCCATGGAAATCGCTCCACGGGCAGCATTATCTGTCTGGGACGTGCCATTAGCAGGAACGGGGAGAAAAGCAGTTTTGAGGCATCACTTCCAGCAAACCCCATGAAGCCATTTCCAGGCTGTCCCTGGTGCCTGCAGTCGTTAAGCTGGAGGTTCTTGTGACATCAGATGGTCATAAGTTAAGTATGTTGGGCGGGTTCTGGTCCTGTTTTTGTTCTCGCAGGTGTGTCCGCACTTCGGGGCTTTGGTGGATCAGAGGGAGGAGGCTCCTGCTGGGGCCTGTGTGGCAACAGGAGAACTCATTTTCCCCTCTGAGCTAAATTCTAGGAGCCTCAGAAGGTGCTGAGCACCCCACTGTCAGAATCCCTGCCTGCACCATGAATTTCACCCTTGTTTTTTCTTGGGAGGTGGAGGATAAACCTTTTTTTTTTAGCCTGCTGGTTCCTTTGGTCCCTTCGGGTGTTTCCTGGAAACTGGCTTGATATTGATAGGAAGTAAGAAAAAAAAAAATCTAAAAAGAGGTGATTTTTCTTTCCAAGGAGCCTCTGAGTTGTCTCTGCTTAAACCTAAACTTTCTTATTTTGCAGGCACAGTGCTCCACTGAAAGTTGTGTCCTCGGAAGAGGCTGTTTTTTAAAGATCAAGCCTATTGTTAAACCCGCATTGTCTGCAATTTGGACAGCTCTTAATGCATCTTGAACTCCGAATCCAGAGAGATTTGGATTTATAGATTGAATAAAGGTCTCTAGACATTTATAAAAAGCTTTTCTCATTCTGACTTTTCTGTGTTTTAGAGGACCTTGAAAAACCCCAAACCCTAATGTTGTGATACAAACTGTTGGGCTCTGATTCTGTGCTTGAGGGAGTGTTGCAGTTGTTTAGTTTTGTGGGCACAGACTTGGAAAAAGACCCCAAGATTTCAGGTTATAAATCTTTGCTAGAAGCATCAAATCTCCTCTCTGTCACCTCAGCTGGTGCAGTTGCTTATTTTGTGCTTTGTGTTCAGAACCAGGTGGGGTTTGTTGGGTAAAACTGGCTTGGGTTTAATTCCATAAAGAGGCACCGTGGCTCTGCTGCACCCCTTGGTGTGACCCCACTGCAGGGCTTGGAATGATGCTCTAATAATTACACCTTTAAACCTTTATTTAGGAAAGCAAACTGTTCCATGGTTGGGAATAATCCAGAGGGGTTTCCTTCAGGAGCAAGGTTGGTGTCTGAGGTTAGAAAGGAGCTCCTGGTCAGGTTGGTGTGTGTTCCCCACCCTCTATGGGGTTGGTTCTCCCTGGAAGAAGTGGTGGAAGCCCTTTTGCCTCACAGATGGATGTGGGAACACCTATTAAGTTGCACATTTAAATTTCTTAAGCCTCCTTATCAGTGACTAGGCAGGAATCTGGTTTTTATGTCCCAGATGACTAAGGGACCATTCCTGGGTCTGTCTGCTTCCGGCTGCTCCTGGCCCAGATCCCAGGCCCTGATGGCAGAGGGAGAAGTTTCTGCATCAGCTGGAACACCTGAGCTTTTTATTGGGGCTTTACCTGCCATAAACCCGTTCCCATGGAGGTGCCAGTTGGGCACATGGAGCACTTCCACATGGGCAGAGCAGCTCCCAGCCCAGGGAACCACCTCCCACTGCAGGGGGAATCATGGAGCGCTTTGGGTTGGAAGGGACCTTCGGGACCATCCAGTTCCACGCAGGAACACCCTCCGTTAGATCAGGTTGCTCCAAGTCCTGTCCAACCTGGCCTTGGACACTTGCAGGGCTGGGGCAGCCACAGCTTCTCTGCCCAACCTGTGCCAGGGCCTCCCCACCCTCCCAGGGAAGGATTTCTTCCCAATATCCCATCTAACCCTGCCCTCTGGCAGTTTGAGGCCGTTCCCCCTTGTCCTGTCTCTCCAGACCCTCGTAAATAGTCCCTCTCCACCTTTCCTGTAAGTTCCCTTCAGCTCCTGCAAGGCCACAATCAGGTCACCCCAGAGCTTCTCTTCTCCAGGCTGAACAATCCCAGTTTTCCCAGCCTTTCCTCCCAGCAGAGCTGCTCCAGCCCTCTGGATTTTGCCTCCCCTGGATTCACTCCAGCAGCTCCATGTCCCTGCTGTGCTGGGACCCCAGAGCTGGAGGCAGCTCCAGTTGGTTCCTGCCCTGTTCAGACAGGGATACCTGGAATGATGGATCTGGATGTTAATGGGCATTTTAAGGTTATAACAGTGAAGGAAAAGAAAGGGGTGGAAGTCCTTGTGCTCTGAGGAGCCGACAGGAAGCAGTTTCTTCATGCCCATGTTAAATCTTGTTGGCTGTTACAGGAATTTTTACTCCTTTATTTAAAGAACTGCTCTTGTCTCCTACTCGAAATCATATCCAGGACTATCAGGATCCCCAGCTCCATCCACTGTGACCATTCCAGTGGTTTCAGCCATCAGTTTCTAAATAATTCCCACTTTAGCTCCCAAATATTTTACCCCTTTGTAATTAATTCATATTTAATTTGAATTCCTCTGCATTCAAACAGAAAGCTGGCACAGCCCCACAGTTTATTCCTACGCCGAGAGCTGGCACTTGGTAAATAAAGCAGAGCCAAGAGCTGGCAGAAGGGCAGCTCGCAGGAAAACGGGAAGGAGAATCTCCTGGCAGATGTTTTTAACCTCGGAAGTGCTTTACGGTGTCGAGCACCCACAGAGAGGTTGTGTCTCTGCTCACCTCCCACCCCAGGATTTTGCTCTGGTCTCCCACAGATCATCTCCCAGAGGAGGCTGACGGGCTCTCCATCCAGTTTTTATTGCTCTTGGATTCCCAGGCGTGTACAAGGGCTCTATTGTCAGGCTTTCAGCCCCGTTTTTCCCCGGCAGTTCGTTCCCTTCAATAATTTACGGCGCGATAAGCGGGCCTGGCATGGCTGAACGCGTGTCCCGGGTGCTCCTCACCCCTCCCAGCCACCAAACCCCACCTCAGGCGCTTCCTGGACAGCTTCTGGGAATGGGTGGGAGGTGGGAATGCCTTCCTCAGGGAGCTCTTCTTCCCGGTGCTCATGGAATTTCTCTTCCAGGTGAAAAATGCAACCAACCAAATCGTGATGAACTGCGCCGACATCGACATCATCACGGCTTCCTACGCGCCGGAAGGGGACGAAGGTAGGGATGAGGATCCGTTCCATTCCTGGCATTCTGGGAGCTGCTGCCAACAGCCAACAGCTTTGATTCCCTAATTCCATAACGTTTGATGAGCTCAGAATTCCTTATCTCGCTTTCCTCACTGCCATTTATGTGACGGTGAAGAAGTTCCCTCAAGCCTCCACCAAGTCTTGATGGGACACCACTCAGGAGCTGGAAAGATGCACTAAGAGTTGTGTTTGTCACAAAGTATAAACCTGCAGTAGTATTTATTAAACAGACTGTTCCATAGTGGGGAATAAGACAGAGATATTTGTTCTGCTCCACTGTGCCTGAGGGTTGTAGGCAAAGGGTGTTGGGCTGGTTTGACACTATTATTTATCTTTATGTTGGATACGTGTGTAAGAACGTGATCTGTGCCTGTGGATTTGGGAATATTGTCAATAGATGATGCCCTGCACTAGGAAATACCCATGGGGAAGAATCTGGAAAGTACAGAAGACACTTGTCACTTAGTAGGATGTTCTGAGTGTAGCACTCCTGGAGCTATTCCTGATCCTGAGGAACGAGGAGATAACGAGTGGTAGTAAGAGCAGATCGTGCCTGGAGTCTGTTCCCTGCCACAGGCCCAACCACCCAGGAATGACTTATTTTGTCACTGAGAAAATGAGAATAGAGGGGGAAAGTACCTGGGAAAAAAAATCTCTTTCCAGTCAAATCAGGAAAAAAGTGCAGAAAATATTTTGTCATTGCGAAAATGAGAATGAAGGGAAAATGTACCTGGGAATAAAATCTCTTGCCAGCCAAATCAGAAAAAAAATACATCAAATAGAGAAGATCTTTTGTAACTGGGAAGTATTAATAGTTGAGCTTAACAGAGACTTAAACCAAAGGGTGCTGGAATTGAATTTGTGTGGCTTAAATTCCTTCATTCTGGTTTTTGGGGTTTTTTTTTGGATAGCCTTGAGAGTGACCCCCCCTGGACACGCAGGAGTTTGAGGGCAGCACTTTGGCCCTCACAAACCGTGGTGCCATAAATGCTGCAGGTTCACTGCAATTATCCTCAGGCTTCACGGGGTTAAAACCTGTCCCTGGGGTTGGCAAGGTGCCAAAGCAGTGCCAGGGCTTTGGAAGGAAAACTGCATGGAATTGGCAGAGCGTTCCCTGGCACCTGTTGATACAGCTCGAGTCAGGCTCACTAATGCTCCCATTGTGCCCAGCTTTGGGGTGGTCATTGTATAACTGCTCTCAAAAAACCCAGGGTGAAATATAGCCCAGTTCCCTGAATATCACAGAAATATCAGCCCCTTCCCTGGGACTGGATTCCCTAGGTGAGCCTGCTGCCAGCTGCCTGGAGAGTGTGTGTGAAAAGGAGGCAGAAGTTAGGGGGGTTTTCCCCTTTAAAGCTCTTCTCTAGTGGAGAGTTGTTACCTCTTGGTTCTGTGTCTCAGTGGGGGAGAATTTGTCTCAGCCTTGTTTGCAGTGTGAGAAAAGATAAAAGATAATCAGTCACTGATCTCCTTTCAAGTGTGATTCTGTCCCAAAAAGTAGCTGTGGGAAGAAGATCCCTGTCCTTTGTTTCGGGAGGTGATCTGTTGGTTTTTGTGCAGAATAGTTATTTATTTTCCTAGGAATTCTTCCTGATCCCAAGTGGGCTCCTTGTCCCCCTGTTCACCTTTTAAAGATGGATACAGCAGAGGGTAGGACTTGGCCTTTGGAATTTTAATGCAGATTTGCAGGGAAATCAGATTATTGCCCAATATTTGTCGGGAAGCTGAGGGAGGATCTGCAGCTTTAAAGTCAAAGTAAAGAATTTTGCTGCGTAATCCCCCATCGAGCGACAGTTGATTACTCAGGACTTGGGAGCAGAAAAATCCTGTTTCATCATCAAACTGGTGCAGGGATTTGCTAAGTGGGGGTTGTGGATTTGCTCTGAGTGTGCCAGGAATTCTGTAATGGAACAAAGCTGCTCCAAACACCGAGTTTTCCATTGCTGGAGCCGCTCCTCCCACTGATTCTAAGGAGTCATTGGGATTGGGTTGGGTTTTTTTTTTCCAGAACTGTTTTTTAGCATTTTCTGGTGCCTCTTTGGCTTTTAGGTGTGCACGTGCTGCACTGCCTGTGGCCAGAGGGATGTTTTGGCTCAGCTGAGTGAGGAACTGCAAAGACATTCCCAAGCAAGTTGCGTTTGAAGGGATTGAGTTTCAGACTCGCTGAATGCGAAGGAGTTTGAGCTTCCTGTGAATCTCTGCTTCAGGCAGCTGTGAAATTGTGATGGAGGGAGTGAATTAGGCTGTCTTTGGCTTGGAATCTCCTCAGGTTCTGGGGAGGGGGGAGATCTAAAGCAGCTTTTCAATTTTAGAGGTGCTTGGAGGGGGAGCAGTTGGCAGCTCCACATAGGAAATCCCAGGCAGCAGGGGTGATGTTTGTTTAGCAGGAATAATAACCCAAAGTACAACTTTGGGTTGTACTTCAACCTTTAAGAGGCTTTAAGGCCAGAACTCATTATTTTGGCCTTTCCCTTCCCACTGCAGGATGCTGGTTACACCAGAGCCTCAGCTGGTGTTTAAAAAAGGAGACAAACCCCCTAAAAAACCCCCCAAACCAGTAGTACTTGTGGAGAGCTGAGCAGTGGTGTGTCTGAGCAGGGCCTGTCCTCACTCCCTCTCTTCTCCTGACATTCCTGCTGGCCCTGCTGAGCAGCCAAGTGGATCAGGAAACTGCCCCTACAAGGGGAAGGACAAAGAGGCAGCTTGGAGTCAGATCACCTTCCTGCTCCTGGTGGCTGTGGGTGAATTCCAGTGGAAGGAAGGGAATGGGAACGTGAACTCCCACCTGGGGCCAGGTGGCAGAACTGCCTGTTTCAGTCTGGAGTTGTTTAAAGCAGTGGTGAATGTTTGTTTGTTGTAGGAAAAGCTCACCTTCATCCCTTTTTCCCTGGAGAGGACTCGGTGGGGCAGAGGTTTAATGCAGGTTTTTAAGGAGAGCTGGGCTGCCTTGGCCTGGGAATATCTGATGCACGAGAATATTCCTGAATGTTTTAGGATTTTATGGTTTGAAGTGCAGTGCTCCAAGTTCTGGGATGCAATTTTTTAGGCTTTTTTTTTATTATTATTATTTTTCCCCCCAAAAAAACCCCATGGAGCAGCAGCTTTTGATTTTCTCATGCAGCTCAGCCCAGACTGTGTACTAATGTGCTAGTGATTAACTTGCAACCTTGCAGTGCCAAACTCTCCAAAGCTTGTAGGCTGCCAAAACTGGGCTGTTCTCTTCAGGAGCTTTTGTATTCCACTGGTAGGAATTCACAGAGCCCTTTACTGCAATCACATCTTTGTTAGAAGCAGTCCTCTTAAACTCGAACAAAAAGTATTGTTGACGGTTTTCCATGGTTCTTTTGCTCTGGATTAAATTATTGGCAGTGAGCAGTCAGTTTAAACAAAAACAACAACAAAATGCAGCTTTGAATCTTTCATTTATGTTCTGTTGCTTTGGGGTTTGATATGTGAGGAGCTGCTTGGAGTTAGAAAACCCTGAAGGTCTTCATCTTCTGACCCTGGTGATGTTCAGCTCTGTCCTTCCTGGTACAGGTTAAAAAGCTCATCAAGCAGCAGATCTGCAAAATTCAAACACACTGAAGAGCACTTCACATTTGGGAGAGGAGGAGGGGGAAACTTGATATCCATTGTCAACCTTTGGCAGAAGCTCCACATAACACACATTCCTCTGCACTCCTCAGTTTCAGAGGTTGGAACTCTGCTCCTGAAGCCCTGCTGGTGTTTGTCTCCGATATCAGATTGTTGTAAAAAGATAAAAAAAAACGTTTATGGTTTGCTGTGGTCCTTTTAAAATCCAGGGGTGGGGGGGGGGGGAAGTGTTGCTGCATTCCTGAGCTGATCCTTATCCAGCCTCTCTCAGGTGTTCACTCACCCTCTCTGACCACAACCTGCAGCTTGTCCAGCAGCAGCAGGATCCCTCCAGGCTGACAGCTCCCAGCAGGAATCCAGCCAGCCCTTCCCTCTGACCCAGGGCACCCACGTGCTGCTGCAGAACAACAGCTTTGTTGTCTGCTGGACTCGGGGTCAGAATTCCCGGGATCCGAAGGATGGAGTCAGCAACCAGCTCCTCTCTGCTGCTGGAAGCCCCCTTGAGATTAACACCTCCTACATCAGGACTGTTCTGCTGAAAATCTTCCTCCAGCTCTTATTTGCTGCCTCAGGACCCCCAGAGTTATAAGAAGAAAAACCAAACCCTTATTTATGGTGCTCTTTTCCCACTGTTTGCTGCCAGCTGGGTGTCCCTGGTGTGGCTTCTGCTTTAAACCCTCCATCTCATCCCTCTTACGGATGATTTTCAAACTCTTGGAACTCCTCAGCGCGGATCAGGACTCTGAAGTTGTTCTGCTTGACCCTGGGAAGGATTTTTTTCCCCCTGCATTTGTTTCTGCACTGTATTTTTTGCAGCTATTTCTGTGCTATTTGAGCCCCTCTGTGTCCTGCACCCCAGCACGGTGGTTAACTCAGATTAAACCCTGAGCAGAGCTCTGGGAATCCTGTACTAATTCGTTGGTGCAGTCCCTGCACTGATGTGCTCTGTGAGCAGGGGTTGCAGGCTGAAATCCCACTCTTCCAGAATAAACAGCACTTGAAATTTTAGAACAATAAAAGCAGCTTTCCAGTTGCTTTTGCCACTTGTGGAGCAGCTCAGCTGAGCACCCTGGAGTGTGCTGAGGCTGAAACCCAACACCTGGATGCTTGGAGTGATACCTGAGCGTGGAAAACAAGTCCTTTTGTGACTGAAATTGGTGTTGCAAAGCAGCTTTGTCATTCAGGAAGTTGGTTGAGTGGCAAGTTTTCCTTTTAGGAGGAAAATCTGTGTTGATGTGTTGAGTTTAGCAGTGGAAGATGCTGCTGCAGAAACCATTTCTCAGTTGCTTTGGAGCAGATTTAAGGTTCTTAAAGATAGTTTCTCCAGGGTTTTTGCAGTGGTTGAATGACACAGGGAGCAGAACTTGCAAAGTGAGGTCCTGTGGAGCTATTCCAGGGTTTTTTGGCTGAAGGATCATAGATCCACATCGTGTTGGAGTCAGCAAGTGGGGCCTGAATTAGGAAGGAGGGAACAAGCCCAGTGCTGTCTCCTGGTGCTGTGGAGCTCCGGGACACTTTGATTCCTGTGGAGATTCCCTCCCCCTGTCGCTCCAGCTTGGCCTCATAGTTGGGATGTTTGCATCCACAAATAGTTCCAGTGCTGTGTAAATACCAAAGTGCTTCATTTTTGGAAGGATTTGGGGTACCTTTGCTGGGCAGGACAGCAACTCCAAGGTGGGCTCTGCTTCTCGAGTCACTTTTTAAATAAAACCAACATTGTGTGGTTAAATCCAAGCAACCTCCCTCCCCCCACACTCCTGCTGTGGAGATTAATGTGCTTTTCAAAGTGAGAGCCACAAATTGGGTAAATAAATCCTAAGCATCTTGTTTGGGATAATTATTAGGGGTCCTGCTGCACTGATGGAAGCGTTTAATACTGAGGGGAGTTTTGGTGCAGTAATTCACCATTTGTCAGGATTGTGGCAGCTGTTCCCAGCATTCCTGGTGTCCAGATACTGTTCTTACTGCAGGTTTATCATTTATCAGCTCAGCTTTCATGAATCCTGGGCTTGGCAGAAGCTTTCCCTGCCCTGGAATTCTGAGCATGAGGGTGTTCCTTTGCTTCCTCACGTTGAGTTATGGATTATTCAGAATCTCCATTGATTTGCTCAGTAGCTGCAGCACGTTGGGTTCAGCTGATTCAATGAATTTTAAATGTTTTATTATCCTAATCTAAATGTTCCTGAGGACAAAACCCTCTCTGGGGCTGCCTCTGACCAAGGAAATGTTTTCTGTTCCAGAGGTTCACGCCACGGGGTTCAACTACCAAAACGAGGATGAAAAGGTTACTCTCTCCTTTCCCAGTACCCTGCAGAAAGGTAGGAGCTCTTCCCCTGCTTCCTGCTGCCTTCAGCCCTGGCTTTGAGGGGTTTGCACCTGGAAAAGCTGGAGTGGGACAGCTCTGCCTTTCCTGAGGGTGGCTGTGGTGCTCCCTGTGGAATCTGCCCATCCCAGGTCACCTGGGGAGCCTCTGCACTTGGAAATGCTGTTTTGCTAATGGTGGTATTTGCTTCCAACCCCTGGGGTGGCTCTGATTATTTCCCTGCTCTTGGGAGGCAGGAGCTGTTCCTGTTGTTCCTCCTGAGCTCATGGAATTACTGCAGGATTTTCCTCACCGTCGATTCTTCTGAAACTGCTACAGGTCCTTGCTCTGAGGAGCCCGTGGGTTGAAACAGCTCCTCAGTTTAAATAAAGCAGTTTTATTTCATCTGGAGAAATACAAATAGGAAATTCTGGGATGATCAAGCAGGAATGTTTGGTTCTGTGGGATCTTGGCTGCTGCTCTGGGCAGGCTCAGGTTTCCCCTTTTGCACTGAGACATCAAGGGCAGAATAAATCCTGAGACTAATTGACTTATGAGCTTGAGCACTGCCACAGCTCCATCTTGGCTTTGTAGTGGATTCCACAGGATGCCATTATTACTTACATCCTATATTTGTGCCAACTTTAAAGTGAGGATTAGAGGATCAGACTTTGGGAATGGCTTAAGATCGGTCTCTCCTGGTTGTGCTTTGTGTTTAGAAGTTGGGAATGAGCCCTGCAGCAGCCTCTGGTCAATCCTAAAAATCTATGGGGAGCAGATCTATGGGCTTTGCTCTATGGGGTTTGTTTGGGGACAGCGAAGGGTCTGTGGGAGGCGGCACAGAAGGGATGGAGAGGAGCTGAAGGGGTCCAGACCTAATCCACATTCTGTTTGGCACAATCAAGTAACAACAACCCCCTCTGTTTGTGTTGCAGGGACAGGGACACTAAAGATAGACTTTGTAGGGGAGCTGAATGATAAAATGAAAGGTTTTTACCGGAGTAAATACACCACCCCCACCGGAGACACCCGCTACGCTGCTGTCACTCAGTTCGAGGTACGGCCTGCACTGCTGGTTCTGAGTAAGATTTTTGCTTGGAAGAGGCAAAAACACAGGTTTTTTTTCCAACCTTTATCTCTCTCCCCTCTGGGTGAATTTCAAAAAACCCCCTGTGATTTTTTTTACTTCTTGCTCCCAGCGTGGGTAACGCTAAAAAAAAACAACCGGCCTCGAGGTCAGGAAATTCGGGATGTGGCCAATTCCCCCGGGCAGGGATGGTGCTGGTGTGGGATGCATCCCATACATGCAGCATTCAGGAACAGCTCATGGTCTAGATGTGCTCAGCTGCCTCTGTAAAACCTTCTGCTGTGAATCTTCAGTCTCCCTTCAGCAGGACACCGTGCCTTTATCTCGGCGTGTCCTGCCATCCCAAACGCCGTCCCTGTTACATAAACCCCGGCCAAAATGGCAGGATTTGATGCCATGTTGCCACTCCAAACTCATCTTCCCGATCCCATAAACCAGGAGCCATTCCTGCCACCAGCAGGGCGTGTTTTGGGAGCGGCTCGGTGGAGCGTAAATAGGTGGTCGTGTGTGCAGGGCCTGTGAACGCCTGGGTGCCCTCTGTGCTTTCACATGACTGAGCTTTGCTCCTCTCATGACTCTGCTAAATTTTCCTCAGACTGTACAATTCCAGCAGAGCACAGAGGCCCTTTCAGCTGCTTTTATTTTTTTCAAGCTGAGGGTGAAAATAGGAATAAAATGCTCTAATGCAGAGGTCAAGAGTGTCAGTGAGGAGACCACACCGTGATTCACCCACTTCTTGCTGTAAAATAAGCTGTATTTGTGTGTTTTGCTGCTGTGATTTATTTATTTAATGCTCCTTTTTCAGGCTACTGATGCTCGCAGAGCTTTCCCTTGCTGGGATGAACCTGCTATTAAGGCAACATTTGATATTTCTTTGGTGGTTCCTAAAGACAGAGTAGCTTTGTCAAATATGGTGAGTCCCTGATGTGCAAATAAACAGTGTTTTAAATAAAGCTGTGATAACACCAGCTGTTTAATCGATAATTAATAATGTGTCTTGGTAACAGAGTTAGGAATTCAGGCTGTCCTGCTATTGCTAAGGAGCAATAAATGCAGAGAGCTTTGAAACAAGATGATGTTTGATGTCAGATGCACAAAACCTGAACAGGTTGGACAAACCTGGTGGTTTAAAAAAAATAATAAATAATGGTATGTATAATATGTGTAAAATATATCTAAAATAATAGATCTAAATAATATATATAATAAATAATAAATCTTGGCATATGTCAGGCCACGTGCTGGTTGATTAAGAGTGACTGGGGAAAAGTGTGTTACCCAGAAGCACTTGAGGTAAATCAGTGAGTTTTCTGCTCTGGAGAATTTCTGTCCAGAACTGGGATAAAACGTGGAAGCAGAATTACCTCTGTCACAAAATGGGCATTTTTAGTTTGCTGCCTGCACATATTTTTAGATGATGGTGCTGGAGAAGAGTCAGTTTAAAAATAGACTTTTTGTTCTTTATTTTTACTCCTAACATTGAGAGTTACCTGTAAAGCCTGGCCTGGCCTTGACCACACAGTTTCTGTTTCAAGTGAAGGTTCGTGTTCCAAGCAAAACCTGGAGCCTTCCTGGGATGGGAGCAGTGCTGGTTTCATAGGACAGATGCTTTGGAAATAATGGAATATAACATATATTATAAATAGAAGTTACATGTAATATCTCCAGGTTGGACAGGGCATTTTAACACCTGTACAGCCACCTCATGGCCTGTTCTTTAAACCTTAACCCCCCTCACGCGGGTGGATCGGGTTGTACAACCCCAAAACCCTGACGGGTCTCCCTGTCCTCCCCCCCCCCCCCAAGAACGTGGTGGACAGGAAGCCCTACCCTGACGACGAGAACCTGGTGGAGGTGAAGTTCTCCAGGACCCCCGTGATGTCCACGTACCTCGTGGCCTTCGTGGTGGGCGAGTACGACTTCGTGGAGGCGCGGTCGCAGGACGGCGTCCTGGTGCGGGTCTACACGCCCGTGGGCAAAGCCGAGCAAGGAAAGTTTGCCTTGGAGGTAAATGAGCTCAGGGGGCTCCCTGGGGGCCAGGAGGGATCCCTGGATGTGCCTCTCCTCCGGTCACTCTGCCCTGTCACCCAAATCCGGGGGGGTTTTGGGGGGGTTTTTTAGTGGCTCGAAGAAGGTTGAGCTCCGCATTAACCAGGATGTCAGCTGGGGGAGAACCGGTGTCTGCCATGACCAAAACATGGGGTTTGACTCACTTCTGATTTGCTTTCATGGCCTGAAGAGATTGAGCTCGATATTAAACAGAATTTCAGTTGTGGACCAATGTCCGTCATGACCAAAACATGGGGTTTGACTCACTTCTGATTTGCTTTAATGGCTCAAAAAGCTTGAGCTCGATATTAAACGGAATTTCAGTTGTGGACCAATGTCCATCATGACCAAAACACGGGTTTTGACTCAGTTCTGATTTGCTTTAGTGACTCAAAAAGCTTGAACTCGATATTAAACAAAATTTCAGTTGTGGGCAAACCATTGTCTGTAGTCACCAAAACACAGGTTATAACTCAGTTCTGATTTGCTTTAATGGCTTGAGGAGATTGAGCTTGATATTTATCAGAATTTCAGCTGTGGGCAAACCAGCATCTATAGTCACCAAACCATGGGGTTTAGCTCAGTTCTGATCTGCTTTAATGTCTCGAAGAAGAGGAGTTTGATATTGAAGAGAAGGTCAGTTGTGGGCAAACCAGTGTCTGTAATGACCAAAACACAGGTTATAACTCAGTTCTGATTTGCTTTAATGGCTTGAGGAGCTTGAGCTTGATATTAAACAGAATTTCCAAATCAACATCTATAGTCACCAAAACACTGTTTTTAACTCAGTTCTGATTTGCTTTAGTGACTCAAAAAGCTTGAGCTCGATATTAAACAGAATTTCAGCTGTGGGCAAATCATTGTAGTCACCAAAATGTAGGTTTTACTCAGTTCTGATTTGCTTTAATGACTTGAAGGGAAGGAGTTTGATGTTGATCAGAATATCAGTCATGGACAAAACAACGTTTATAGTCACCAAAACATGAGGTTTAACTCAGTTCTGATTTGCTTTGGTGGCTCAAAAACACTGAGCTCGTTACTGAAGAGAATTTCAATTGTGCACTAAACCAATGCCTCTAATGACCAAAACACATGGTTTAACTCAACTGATTTAGTTCTGACTCGCTGATTCTCTGAGTAAGTTCTGGCTTGAAGTTGTGATGAGGTTCTGATTTCTGGTGAAGTTCTGGTTCTCTGATGTCGACTTGGGCCCGAAGATGATGAGAAGTCCTGGAGGGTGGCAACAGCCTGGGAGGAAACAGGGACGGGGAGTCTTCCAAACCATTGTGCTCTGGGAGATGGGAGTGGGGCTTCTGGAAGAAATCTTTGTGCTGCTTTCATAAATTCTCAAGTTTTCCCAAGTTCCAAGTTAACAGGCCATTTCTCCTCTTATTTCTTACAGGTTGCTGCTAAAACTCTGCCTTTTTATAAGGACTACTTCAATGTTCCTTACCCTCTTCCTAAAATTGATCTCATAGCTATTGCAGACTTTGCTGCTGGTAAAGTAACTCACTTTATTGATGAACTGTATTTAATTTGAATTTTAAACGTTTAGGAAGAGGTGTGCATCAATATCAATAAACCTTTGTATTTATTTTATAAAGGTGCCATGGAGAACTGGGGCCTTGTTACTTATAGGTATGCTGTTAAAATACTGTCTTTCCCCCTCTTTGTTCACTAATTCTTGGAATAACTGGATTAGTTTTAGGGAGCTGTAATTACTGGGTGTCATCCCAAATGAGACAGAATAAATACCTTCAATCCTTGCTTCGCTTTGGATAATTCTGGTGGAGTTGAACAGCTTAGGAAGGCAAAAATCAGCTCTTGCAGGTACTGTCCAAGGGTGAGAGGTTTTTGAGTGTCTGGCAGCACTGCCTGTTCTGCAGGAAAACTTTCCTGGCCCCTTTTTTTCCCCTGTAAAACTCACTTGACACAGCTGGGAGAATTTCTTATTTTACCTCGTGGGCAAGTTGGTAAATTTAACAACCACAGAGTAACCGTGTGGAGAGGAGCAAATCAAAAATATTAACTTGCCTTCCTTTCCAGTTGGATTTTTTTGGTTTTTTTCCTCCTTCTGATCAAGCTTTTGTGCTTTGGGTTGATATTATTATTCCATTTTCTGTGCTCGTTGTCACGACCATTTCCTTGCATTTTGAAACAACCTGTAAGCTTTGGACCTGAAATCCTGAAATAGTTTCAATTCCTTCTGCTCAGCTTTTGATTTGGCCTTAAAAATCCACACAGAAATTCGAGCCCAGGTTTCAGATCCATTTGTCTTCTCATTGCAATTCTGGTGAAATCTGATATTTTGCTCCCTGTGGAAAAAAACAAAACAAAAACGTGTATTTATCCTGGATGAGGGGAATTTTTGGAAGCTTTTCTTGAAGGTGCTGTTAATTTTCCCCCCCTTAGGCTGAGTTTGAGTTGGCTCCATCCCTTTGGGAGGCACCAGCTGAGGTGTTTTCCCTGGAATTACAGCATTCCAGGGGTTTTTAACAGACCCCCCAAGCCCTGCTGTTGGCAGGGGATGGTTTGTGCCTGGTTCAGGGAGCACAAGTGGAGAAACTTGTGTGAGATGTCTTGGAAGAGCCAGAATTCCTTTGGGAATGAGGGAGGAGGCAGGAAGGACGTGCTGTGCAGCCCTCCTGCAGTTGAGGTTCTTAGATTATGTAGGTGAGCTGGCTGATAAATAAAGGATGAACTTTTACTCCTGCCTGGCTTTTTCCACTTGTCTTCTTGCATGCCATAAGGAATTCCTGCTCCAAAGCATTCCAAGAGCTGTGGAACTTCCCAAATGTCTACACTGAAGTAGCTTTTGGGTTTTTTTTGGTGTTTGTTTTTTTTTTCCAGTTGTGCTGATCACTTTTTAGCTTATTTAGGTGATTTAACCTACTTTTGAGTGTGTTTTTCCCCCTGGGCTCGTCCCACCCCTGCTCAGTTCTCTCTCTCTCTCCACCACAGGGAGACAGCTCTGCTCATTGACCCCAAAAATTCCTGTTCTTCATCTCGCCAGTGGGTTGCTCTGGTTGTGGGCCACGAACTTGCTCACCAGTGGTTTGGAAACCTTGTGACCATGGTATGTAACAGCTACAAATCCTCCCTGCCCCTAAAGAGCAGCTTGAAATTCATACAGTTCATAATTTAGGCAGTGCTTTGTTACCACTTTATCCTTTGCACTCCCAGATCTTTTCCAGGGAGTTAATCTGGGTGGTCCTGGTTAGAATTCAGCAAGATTCAGCAACATTCCAGTGTTTTCCTTTCGGTTGGGAATGATCCACCTGTCAGGCTTTGTCCCAAATATTCCCAGCTCATTGCAAATCCTTCCAGCCCTGGAGCTGAAGAGTTGCTCAGTTGTAACTCCTGTTGAATTCCTTGGGATAAATTTGGAGCCAGTGCCTGAATGGTTTGGAATTTACCTCATGTTAGTGGGGATAAAACCACATGGGAGGCAGCAAGAGTGAAAATCTGTAAAGAAATTCCATTTAGTGCTAAAAACACACCTGTCAGAGCTTCTGCTGGGAACAAAAGGCTTCAGCTCCCTCTGGGAATTGGATCTGACATTCCTTTTCCCAAATCCCTGCAGACAGATGCTCAAATCCAAGTATTTCACAGGCTCTGAAGTTCTTTGGGTTGTAAGAAATTAATGTTGGGTGAAAAAAATCTGAGGTTTGGAGCCCTGAATCTTCACTGTTTAAACTGTGAGTGGATGGAGGGGGGAAAAAACCCCAATGTAAATATGAATTTTAGTAGTAATTTTAATATTAATTAAACCAAAAAGCAGAGTTTGGGAGACTTTTCTCCAGGCCCACGGGGGCAGCTCTGCCCGTTCCTGTTTGTGGCAGCTTCCATGTGAGAGCAACACAATGTTTGCAGGGAAAAGCAGCAGTGAGGGGGTGTATTTTTAGCTTTTAGTGGAGTTGAACAGCTGGAAGCATCCTGTGACACACTGGGGGATGCCAGGAAATGCTCACACTCCATTAGTGACCACAAACCTGCCGAGAACCGGGGGCAAAAAGGCTGAGAAAGTTCCCAAAACCACCTAAAATTTGCATTAAATCAGCTCTTTCTTTTCCTTTTGAAGCTCTAGCTCTTCCCAAATTTTCTGTAAGACCTTTTTCCTGTTGGTTATCATCTTCTCTTCTGTGATGCAGCTCTGAAATAGGAAAAGACACTCCAGTGTTAGTTAATTCCAAGAAAATCAGCTTTCCCTCCTCTCCAATGAGGGACACGGAGCAGAAATCCTCAGCAGCATCTCTGCTTTGCTTTTCCACTTCTGGCCAGCACAATCTCCCAGGTTTTTCCTGCTAAATAAGAAGAATTCCAGGTCTGTTGGAGCCAGGTGTGTGAGGAATTCCTGGGTGTGCTGGAGCCTTGTCTGGGAAACAGATGCACCAGAGGGGTAAAAGCAAATTGGATGCAAATTTGGACTGCAAAAATAAAGCAGTGGAGTTTGGCACAGCTTTCCCTGTGGAAATTCCACCCTCCCAGGGGCAAATGGTTCATTCAGGGGAGCAGCAGGAGGTTTTTGGGACTGGATCCTGTCCAGCTCCTTGTGCTGAGGGACCAGTGGCACCAAGGCCACCCTCTGAGCTACCCACCCCTATTGCATTAAAAAATGGGTGGTTAAAGCATGGAAAAGGGTGTTTCCTTCCTCAGCCTTTTTCCTTATCTTCCCTACTTCACTAAAATATTAGTATTTAATGTTAGTATTTAATATTCAAGTGGAGAGCAGAATTGTAAAATGTCACTGTCACATTCTTACCCTAAAAAACCCCCACAAATCCCACTTTTGACTGGCCAGAAACAACTTTGGAACTGTTCACCAGCCTTCAGGTTTCCATGATTTAGAATATTTCTTGAGGATTCCAGGTTTTTCTCCTTTATGTGAAGGGAAAAACACCCAAACAACCCCAAACCAGCTGAGTGTCCCACAATTTGGGGCAGGAAGACCCTGCTGTGTCCCCTCAGCTCTGCAGCTTTGCCTGGCGCTGGGTTTTCCCTAATCCAGGCTGTTCCATGGCTCTGCTCTGACCTCTAGTCCAGGCTCTGGGAATTTCTCCTCCATGCAGAGTTCCTAAAACTTAAAGGGAAGGCAGCTGTTGGGTGCTGGTGGCTCCTCCTGCCCCGATGATCCTCCCTGGAGGTGAATTCGTGCTCACAAGCGACGCCTCTCGCTACGTCAAACCCGCAAACTTGATTTTTTTTGCTGCAAACTGATCCCTGCTTGATGGAATTTTGGCCTTTATTTTGCCCTCCCAGGAATGGTGGACCCACCTGTGGCTGAATGAGGGCTTTGCCTCGTGGATTGAGTACCTGTGTGTGGATCACTGCTTCCCAGAGTACGACATCTGGACCCAGTTCGTGTCTGCTGATTACACACGGGCCCAGGAGCTCGATGCCTTAGACAACAGCCACCCCATTGAAGTGAGTCCTGATTCCCCCCCCTGCTTGTGTCCCTTTCTTTTAAAAGCCTTTTTTATTTTTATTTACATGGGCAAGACTGTTTCCTGGTAATTAAAAAGGGAACTTTGTAGTCATTCCTGCCACAGAGGGAACTCTGGAGTTGTGGTTACGTCGGGGGGGGGAGTTTCCTCTCCTTTCCTCTACTGCACAAAGAAAACTCCCTTCTAATTCCTAGAGATCAAGTGATCTGATGGCACAAGAAGTGTTTGATGCAATAAATGTTGGGAAATGACCTTGCTTTGTGCAGCAGGTCATTTTAGAGTGGTTTACTCCCAGAGTGTGTTGTGTTCACTGCCCGTGGATTGAACAATTTCCACTGGTTTTGTCACTTTGGGGTAAGTGTTGAACCAAAGGATTGAAGGAAGAACCCCAAATCTATTAGATTTAACACCAAAACCTGATTTAACGTGTGTTTAACTTCTCAACCCAGCCATCTCTGAGTAAGTTTAATTACCTGGGTGCAGAGATCCACTGAGAGGCAATCCAGTGCTGGATGTGCACGTGCCTTCCCTGGGAGAAAAGTCACCTCCCAGACACTCCCAACAGGCAAAATTGGGTGTTTTGGCAGCTGAAATCCCTCTCATGGGAGCTCTCCTGTCCCCCCCAGGTCAGTGTGGGCCATCCCTCCGAGGTGGATGAAATCTTTGATGCCATTTCCTACAGCAAGGGAGCCTCTGTGATCCGGATGCTGCACGACTACATTGGGGACGAGGTAAAGCGGGTTGGGCTGGAAGAGCCACCTGGGGGGTTTCAGATCTTTTTTTTTTTGCAGTTAAAAATGCTGGATTTTAACAACAACAACAACAACAAATTTGAATCTGTGTATTCTGTGTTTTGAAAAATTCACCCAGTTTGTTTGAATCAACCCCAGAGAAATGAGATAAAGGGGGGGTTATGGAAGGAACTGCAGGTGTAGCACGGACTGTGGGATTCCCTGGCTGATTCCTGGGTACAAACACAGCACAGAGGGAGGTTCCCTGACATATCCCCTTGTGTATTCCCAGGATTTCCGGAAAGGCATGAATTTGTACCTGACCAAGTTCCAGCAGAAAAACGCTGCCACAGGTAACTGGGGTCGCTGTGGGCTCGGGGAAAAAGGGGATTTCTGGTGTCCAGCCCTGCAGTGCTGAAGAGTTGAATCCTTAAACAGCTATTTTTCCACCTGAGATAGCTGAAATGCCAGGAAATAACTGGCTTGTTTCCAGTTTCATGCCCCTGCACAGCCGGGGTTCAGCATTCTCAGGGATTTTCTGAGTGGCTGTGGTGATGTGGAGGGGCTGATTTACCCTTCCCCACCTTTGCACAGTCATGGAATTTAGAAACAGAGCCTTTGCTTTGCCAAGTGAGCCTTTTGCAAGCTTCCTCTTGCAGTTATTGATTGTGTGTGTGGCTAAACAGGTCAAAGTCTTGTCCAACATCCCCCCAGCCCGTTCTTTGCTTAAACCTTCCTGTGTATCAGGCAGAAATGTGGAAGTGGAACATCAAACCCTGTCAGCCCCTGGTGTTTGCTCAGCAATTTTGACATAATATTTAAAAAAAACTAAAGGAAAATATGGTGCTATTTGAATATTTAATGTTATTTTTAAGGTATTTTTTCACAATGTGTGTACTGATTGCTTTATTTTTTAGTAGTAAAGAAGCTGTTTCTCCCCTCTCTCCCCCATGAGTGGTTTAAACCATTTCCTTTTTCTTGCCTCTCCTGTGTTACAATTCAATACAAACACAACCCAAAGCATAAAAACATACTGGAGTAAGAGCCCATCATCCCTATCATGCCCTTAATAAGTCCTGACCCTGGGAGTCCTGAGTCAGACCTTTCTCCTGCAGAGGATCTCTGGGAAAGCCTGGAAAAAGCCAGTGGCAAACCCATTGCTGCTGTGATGAACACGTGGACCAAACAAATGGGATTCCCACTCATTTATGTGGAAGCTGAACAGGTAAATCCAACCTTTGGGGTCACCCCAGAGCAGCAGCTCTGCCTTGGGCTGTGGTTTAGGGTCAGATTTAGGGCAGGGCTTGCTTTGGATGGTGACAGTTCTGGCTCTGAAGGGAGGGAGGTGCAGCTCCCTGGAGGAATCTGCTCCAGACCCATGTGGAGTTGTCCCAGGGACTCCCTGGATCCCTGGAGTTTGCTGACGTTGGAGTTTGCTCTGTGTGTGTGAAACGTGTGCTGGGGGAGGGAGGCTCTGACTGAGCTCATCCTGCTTCTCATTCCACCTCAATTATGCTTATTCCACAAGATTGCAGGGTGAGGGAGGATCACTGGGAGCAAATTCAGCTGGGAATCAGGGCATGTGTGTTGGAACAGGGATTTGTGCTGTGGGGTGAATCCTCAGGTGGGTCCTTTTTCTGGAGGAGGATCCAAGTTACCCCGTTAAGCAGAGGGCACACCCAGTGATAACAGGAGCTGACATCAGACATTCTACCAATTCCTTGCTCTCTTTTTCTTCCCTTTCTGTCTTCAGCAAGAAGATGACAGAGTGTTGAAGTTAGTCCAGAAGAAATTCTGTGCCAGTGGACCATATACTGGTAAGATGAGCAGGAACAGAGCAATCATTGCTGCTCATGCAGTGGCAGCAACTTTGGGAGGTGAAACAGCCCCACTGCAGAGCAGGGCAGGTGCCCTGCTGGGATCCAGGTGGGAAAACTTGAGGAATTCTGAGGTGGAAGCTCTCACACCTGTGGTTTCCATGTCCTGGCACGGAGAGCAGGATTCCCCTGCACTCCTTGGCTCCGTGTGCCTTCAGAAATGTCCAGTTTGGGGCCAGTGCTGCATCTGGGGAGCTCTGGAAGCAGCTGGTTTGTGGTGGGGCTGGGATAAAAACACCTCATGTGGAAGCCACCTCTGATTCCACCACGGATTCCACTCCTCTTCCGTGCTTATGTAAATTCAAATGTTTGCCTTTGGAGGTGATTCGAAGATTCTTGGGGTTTAACTCTAAAACTGTCATTCCCTTCAGCTTTGAGCCTCTTTCCCATTCAATTTTAAGCAGCCAGTGCTGAACCTGTTTGAACACCTCGTTTCTCAGTGTTATGTGTTTTTCCTCCTTCTTTTCCACCCTTTCTCCTTCCAGGGGAGGATTTCCCCATGTGGATGGTGCCCATAAGTATTTGCACAAGTGATGACCCCACCTGTGCCAAAATGCAGATCCTGATGGACAAACCAGAGCTCACTGTGGTTTTGAAAGACACCAAAGCAGAGCAGTGGGTGAAGGTGAGTCCTGGGGATGAGTTTGGAGCCACTGGAATGTTCCCTTGCATTTCATTTCCCCCTTTTCTTCTTTTATTCCTTCCCCTTGGAATCTTGTGTTTCTTCTGGAGGGGCCTCTCTGTGCTGCTGTTGGATTTTGGCTCCTCTTTGGACACTTCCTTAGTGGAGCCCTTTTCCCTTCCAAAACCACTCCAGACAATGTAAACTGGGACTTTTTAGGAATCCAAGCCTGGGCAATTAGAGGCAGCTTTGGAGTGGAGATGTGGTGGCTTTTTTGGTCTCCCAGGGCAACCAGAGTTTAGTTCAAGTCCATCCTGAGCAAAAATAGTCCTGTTTATCTTTCCTTAGTGGGAAGGATTTCTGGTGGCCACTGCCAGGCAAATGTGCAAGTGAGAAAAAGCCACTGCTGAGCTCTGCTGCAGCCAGAGGGGGTTCAGAAACTGGGAGGGGGTTCAGAAACTGGGAGGGAATTTAGAAACTGGGAGGGAATTTAGAAACTGGGAGGGAATTTAGAAACTGGGAGGGAATTTAGAAACTGGGAGGGAACTTAGAAACTGGGAGGGAATTTAGAAACAGAGGGAATTTAAAAAGGGCGATTTAAAAACTGAAAGGCAATCTGAAAACAGTTCAAAAACTGGAAGAGAATTTAAAATCTGAGAGACAAACTGGGAGAGACCCTAAAAATGGGAGAGAATTTAAAACCTGAAAGAGAATTTAAGACCTGAGAGTTTAAGACCTGAGAGACAATTTAAAAACTGAGAGTTTAAAACCTGAGAGAGAATTTAGAAACTGAAAGTTTAAAACCTGAGAGAGAATTTAAAACCTGAGAGACAGTTTAAAACCTGAGAGAGAATTTAAAAACTGGAAGGCAGCAGTGGCTGAGCCTCTTGTTGTAGGAGCTGCTGGGGGAGCTCCCTCTTCTCTCCCTGTCCTTTTCTCCTTGGAAATCTTGATTTTTTCCCCTCCCTTATTGTGCTTTTTCCTTTTCATTTAAATGGTAATGATTCCCTTGCATGACCTGCAAAGCCTGGAGACGTTTCCAGTGATCCAAACCTTTAAAAGCATCACTTGATTCCCTTCCTGCTTTGTAATTTTGGGCTGGTTTTGGTCCTTTGCAGCTCAACTTGGGCACGGTGGGGTTTTACCGCACCCAGTACAGCCCGGACATGCTGGAGAGTTTAATCCCAGCCATCAAAGACCTCTCCCTACCCCCTGTGGACAGGCTGGGCCTGCAGAATGATCTCTTCTCTCTGGTAAGGCTGATAAAAGCTGCAAAAATTGGGGAGTTTAAGGCAGTTTTTACAGGCAAAATGCCTTTGGGGTTGGTGCACGTGATTATTTTTATGTATTATTAATACTGTTATTATCAATGTTATTTATTGTCAATTATCAATGTTATTTATTGTCAATTATTATCAATGTTATTTATTGTCAATTATTATCAATGTTATTTATTGTCAATTATTATCAATGTTATTTATTGTCAAT
>JAWWLV010000087.1:288610-304194 GCA_035041135.1 Platyrinchus mystaceus
TCCCAGTGCCCACCCTTTGGGATCCCTGCCCGGGCCTGGTGCCCACCCACCCTTTGGGACCCCCTACCCAGCCCTAGGCCCCAGTCCCGGTGTCCTCTGGGACCCCCACCCAGCCCTAGACCCCAGTCCCACTGTCCTCTGGGACCCCCACCCAGCCCTAATGCTGGATCCCAGTGCCCACCCTTTGGGATCCCTTTCCTGGTCCCAGAGCCAGGTCCCAGTGCCCTCCAGGACCCCCCACCCAGTCCCAGTTCCTGCCTGTAGAACCCCCTCATCACCCCAGGACCCTCCCAACGGGAGGTGCTGGAGCAGTGGGGTTTTGGGGAAGGGATCAGGGTGGTCAGGGGCAGTACCTGGGGCTCCTCCAGGGACCCTAAAACAGAGAAAAAAATGTTTTAAAAATGAATAAAATGTAAGGGGGAAAAGCCCAAAGCCCCATGTCTGATGCCTGTGCTGGAGCAGGGAAGGTGGGGCTGCAGCTCTGAGTGGTCCTTGCAGGGGATGGGGAGCACTGGGGGGTCCTGGGGGGGTCTTGGGTGCTGTGTCTCCATTCTGTCCTTGTGACACACCCGTTCTCATCACCCCAAAACTGCCACCTCTCATCCTGCAGCCACTTCCATGCCCTGCTCTCCACTGGTGTAAACTGGGAGAGTCACAGGGTCTCCATGTCTGGGAAAGGAGCATGAGGTCCCCTCGCAATCAGGATTGTGCCAAACATCAGCTTTGGGTCAAAATCCTCTGAATTGCTGTTTGTGAGGTCTCAGGATTACCCTGGAGCTCCTGGGCTGTGTGACAGGAAGGATTTCGGGTCATGATCGGGTTTTCAGGTGTCTGACAGAGCTGAGGGAGACGTGGGTTCTCCAAGTTTTCATTTGTGTTCTCTGCCCCGTGAGAGCAGGGGAGGCAGAGCTTGTGCTGGGACCAAAAACCCGTGTCCTGGTGTGGGATGAGGGCGTGGAATGGTCCAGGCTGGGAGAGGGAAGGGGCTGAGGAGCTCCAGAGGGGTTGTGAGGGCAACTGGGGGCTCAATCCTGGAGGAGGATGAGGATGAAGGCAGGAGGATGAGGATGAGGCAGGAGAGGATGAGGCTGAGAAGGGAGAGGATGAGGCAGGAGGATGGGGATGAGGTAGGAGAGGATGAGGCAGGAGGATGGGGATGAGGATGGGGCAGGAGGATGAAGCAGGAGGATGGGGATGAAGCAGGAGGATGAGGATGAAGCAGGAGGATGAGGATGAAGCAGGAGGATGAGGATGAGGCAGGAGGATGAGGATGAGGCAGGAGGATGAGGCAGGAGGATGAGGATGAAGCAGGAGGATGAGGCAGGAGGATGAGGATGAAGCAGGAGGATGAGGATATGGAGTTCAGGGCTGTTCCCACCACAGGATGTGGTCAGTGGGTGGGTGGGAAGAGCCTGGATGGCCCCAGGAGAGGGAAGGGAGTGATGGAACCTCTTGCTCTTCCTCCTCCTCCTCCTCCCCCAGCTAACTGAGCCCCTTTTAGCAGACTGAGCCCCTTTTCTGAGCTGTTCACTGACCCCTCTGCAGGTCCTGCCCATCTGCATTTCCCTTCAGTCTCAGGTCTGGGAGGTTTTAATGTGATGCTTCTCATTTTTAGGTGAAATCAGTCTGCAAGCCCCATGAAAAGACCATTTTTTCCCCTGCTAATTTATGAGTGAGAAACCCAAGGGTGCTTCTTCACCTTTGGATTTCAGTAGTTTTCTTCTCAGAGGTGGCAGCAACACTTTTATTTTGTCCTGTGAACGTGGTTGTTTTCCTTTTTTTTGGCTGGTTCCTCCCCTGTGATAAAACCAGTGTATAAAACATGAGGGATCTGGATGGTTTGAAGGGGTTTAGTGGGGTGGGTTTGTAGGGTTTTGTCCGTTCCATTAAAATTTCAAGTGTCTCTCATTTCTTGTGCTCATTACTTTAAATTTTCCCACATTTTTGTCACCAAATCCTGCAGTTTGAACGTTAAAAAAGTTCTGGATGGAACAACTACAATGAATTTTTATTTTTAAGAGCTGTGCTGGGTCATTGAGAACGTGGGGTCAAAGACGCTGAACTTGTTGTGTGTTGAACTTTTGGAGGTTGATTTAGTTTTAAAAATGGCTTTTAAAAATCTTTCTGTGATCTTAAAAATCTCCTTTTTTTTAAGTGATGTCTTAAGATTTCTTAAGAGATGATAGAAATGGGTTTAATGTAACTGTAAGTGAAGTATTTTCAGTTAAACCACTGGTGTAAAGTGGTTCTGAAAGCAATGCAGCTTCTTCCACTGTTTCCTAGAAAGGTTTTCTGAGCAGGCAAAAAAGCTTCTGAGGGCCAGGAAAAGAAAAAAACCTGAAACTTCAGCTCTGTTTTATGCAGCAGAAACCTCTGAGATGTGAAGCTGTCAGATCAAGGGTTTAAAAACTGAGGGTTTTAGCAAAGCAAGTGGCATCAGTGTCAGGGATTTTTATTCCTTTGAGGGGGGGTGGTTACTCATCATTTTGGGCTGTGCCCTTTTAAGTCTCCCCACGTTTTTTTTGTTCCCCAAATCCTGCAGTTTGAAGGTTGAGGAGCTCTGGATGGAACAACTGAAATGAATTTTTGTTTTGAGAGCTGGTTGTGGAGAATGGTGGAGCCCAAGGCACTGGACTTGTGCAGGGAAGGGAGTTTGGAAACCCCCAGAGCCCTTTGTGACACCCCAAAAGCAGCAGCTGATTCCTTCCCAGTCCCAGTTGGGGTGTTTCCCTTCCAGCTGAGGAATTGAGGAGCAGAGAATCCCTCCTTGCAGGGAAAAATCCATTCCCTGGCCTGGGGAGGGGTTTATTTAAAGGGATACTTAGGGCAGGCAGGAGCAGGGAAGGTGACAGCTATAAAAAATCCCAACCAGCAGAGGCGCTTCCCAGAGGTCCTGACGAGGAGCTTAAGGCCCCTAATCCCGGGATGGATCCGGAGCTCCGGCGGCTCCTCCACGGTGTTCCCGGCGGCTCCCGGGGCTCGGTGGGTTCTCCCCCGGCCTGGGGGCTCCAGGGCTGACCCTGCTCTGTGTCCCCAGCCGACCTTCCTGGTGGAACTGTCCAGAGTGCTGGCAAACCCCGGCAACAGCCAAGTGGCTCGAGTGGCCGCGGGGCTGCAGATCAAGAATTCCCTGACTTCCAAGGATCCCGACATCAAGGCCCAGTACCAGCAGAGATGGCTCGCCATCGACGCCAACGCCCGCAGGGAGGTCAAGAACTACGTGAGTGTTGGGATTCTGGGGGGTTTCTCTCGCTCTGGAGTGTCTTTTCCACTGTTTTTCCACTCCCATCAGATGCTCCCGGTCTGCACCGGCTCAGGTGGTGCTTCCAGCAGGGTGTTTATTCCATGCAAGAGCTGGGGTGAAGTCAGGACAAGGGTGGTTGGGCACTGGGATTCCCTGGGGGAGTCACGGCCCCGAGGCTGCCAGAGCTCAGGGAATGTTTGGACAGCGCTCTGAGGGACAGGGGGGGATTTTGGGGGGTCCTGGGCAGAGCCAGGGATCGGATGGATGATCCTTGGGGGTCCCTCCCAGCCCAGGAGATTCTGGGATTCTGAGAGGAAAAGGGGGGGTGGTTTTAAAGTGCAGAACTGATTTGGATGAGGTGGAAGGAAGGAGTTTTTCCAATGAGGATGTTGAAACACTGGCACAGGTTGCCCAGAGAAGCTGTGGCTGCCCCTGGATCCCTGGAAGTGTCCAAGGTCAGGTTGGACGGGGCTTGGAGCACCCTGGGCTGGTGGAAGGTGTCCCTGCCCATGGCAGGGGGTGGGAGTGGGTGAATTTTGAGGTCTCCCATCCAAACCATTCCATGATTCCATGGCTTCTCCCCCAGTGCAGAAGAAAACCTCCTTAGGGAAGGTTTTTCCTCCTTTTCCGAGGAACAACTTCCTGAGGTGTTTCACAATCCCATCACCAACTTGGCAGCACAGTCTGTGCCTGACCACAGAGGCCTAAGGAGTTAAAAAGAGTTTCAGGAGTAGAATATGGTAAAAAATTACAAGTCCCAAATAGGAAATCAGATGCTTAAATTTTGGGGGGTTTTGCCTGAGGACCCCCTGAGCTCTTTGGGGGTTGAAGTTCAGGACTTGCAGTGGCAGAAGTGTTGGCTCGGTGGTTTTTTGGCTGATGGGAGGAAAATGATGCTCAGATGTGAACAGTGTGATCCCCCTGTTTTTTTTAAAGGAAGAGTTATTGAAGAACACCCAAAAAAAAATCACTCTAGTTGATTGCAATATGAAAGAAAATCATTTGTCTGGATGATTCTGTAGATTATTTTGGCATAAAAATATTTGTGTTTGGGCAGGGATTTAACCCCCAATTTATGTTTTGTGAATTTGCCCTGTAATAATTTTAATAATAATAACAACAACGACAATTTTTTTTATAAATTTCAACTAATAATAATAATATTTTTCTTTGTAGCGATTTTTAACCAACAATAATTTTTCTTTCTAATTTCAACTAATAATAATAATTTTACTTTGTAGCGATTTTTAACCATCAATAATTTTTCTTTCTAATTTCAACTAATAATAATAATTTTGCTTTGTAGCGATTTTTAACCAACAATAATTTTTCTTTCTAATTTCAACTAATAATAATAATAATTTTACTTTAGTGATTTTTAACTAACAATTTTTCTTTATAAATTTTAACTAATAATAATAATTTTGCTTTGTAGCGATTTTTAACCAACAATAATTTTTCTTTCTAATTTTAACTAATAATAATAATTTTGCTTTGTAGCGATTTTTAAGTGACAATTTGGTGGTGGTAATAATAATTTTTGCCTTATGGTGATTTCTCTTGCTGGGTGGGGAGGGACTGTTGGAGCCCTTGCTGTGTTGTGGCTCAGGGACTGTTCCCAGAGTTAAAGGATGTGTTGGAATCTCAGCTGGATCCCAATTCCCGCCGGGAATGTTCATCTCCAGCCTCGTTTCCCCGCAGCAGGAAGCAGAACAAGCCAAACTTGCTCTGCTGGGGAAGGATTTGGGACCCTCAACCCTTCCCTGCCCCGTTCCAGGTGCTCCAGACCCTGGGAACGGAGACCTACCGGCCCAGCTCCGCCTCCCAGTGCGTGGCCGGGATCGCCTGCGCCGAGATCCCCATGAACCAGTGGCCAGAGCTGATCCCGCAGCTCGTGGCCAACGTCACCAACCAGCACAGCACGGAGCACATGAAGGAGTCGACGCTGGAGGCCATCGGGTACATCTGCCAGGACATCGTGAGTGCATTTCTGCTGCTGGGCGAGGGGTTTCCCGGGGGAATTTTGCTCCCAGGATCTTCCCAGGACCTCTTCTCCTCCTTTCTCCCTCCCCTGGTTGGGGTTGAAGCCGTGTCAGGGAAGGTTCTTCCCCTCGAAGGTGGTTGGACATCATAGGAACTCCCCAACCCTGCCAGAGCCCCAGGAGGTGCTGGTTGAAGGATTTCCAGGAGGATTTTGCTCCCAGGATTTTCCCAGGACCTCTTCTCCTCCTTTCTCCCTCCCCTGGTTGGGGTTGAAGGCGTGTCAGGGGTGGATTTTAGGGAAGGTTCTTCCCCTCGAAAGGTGGTTGGACATAGGAACTCTCCAACCCTGCCAGAGCTCCAGGAGGTGCTGGTTGAAGGATTTTTCCATGAGGATTTTGCTCCCAGGGTCTCCCCCAGAACCTCTTCTCCTCCTTTCTCCCTCCTGTGGTTGGGATTGAAGCCGTGTCAGGGATGGGTTTTAGGGAAGGTTCTTCCCCTTGAAGGTGGTTGGACATCATAGGAACTCCCCAACCCTGCCAGAGCCCCAGGAGGTGCTGGTTGAAGGATTTCCATGAGGATTTTGCTCCCAGGGTCTCCCCAGAACCTCTTCTCTCCCTTTCCCCCTCCCCTGGTTGGGATTGAAGCCATGTCAGGGATGGATTTTAGGGAAGCTTCTTCCCCTCGAAAGGTGGTTGGACATAGGAACTCCCCAACCCTGCCAGAGCCTCAGGAGGTGCTGGTTGAAGGATTTTTCCATGAGGATTTTGCTCCCAGGATATTCCCAGAACCTCTTCTCCTCCTTTCTCCCTCCCCTGGTTGGGGTTGAAGCCGTGTCAGGGCTGGGTTTTAGGGAAGGTTCTTCCCCTCGAAAGGTGGTTGGACATAGGAACTCCCCAACCCTGCCAGAGCTCCAGGAGGTGCTGGTTGAAGGATTTTTCCATGAGGATTTTGCTCCCAGGATATTCCCAGAACCTCTTCTCTCCCTTTCTCCCTCCCCTGGTTGGGATTGAAGCTGTGTCAGAGATGTTTGGGTCGAAATTTTATGACAAACTTCTTCCCCTGGAGGATGAAGGACACTGGAACTCCACAGGGAAGTGGTCACAGCCCCAACCCTGCCAGAGCTCCAGGAGGTGCTGGTTGCAGGATTTCCATGAGGATTTTGCTCCCAGGGTCTCCCCAGAGCCTCTTCTCTCCCTTTCCCCCTCCTGTGGTTGGGATTGAAGCCGTGTCAGAGATGTTTGGGTTGGATTTTAGGACAGGTTCTTTCCCCTTGGACACTGGGACTCCCCAGGGTTTGGTCACATCCCAAGGCTGCCAGAGCTCAGGGAATGTTTGGACAACACTCTCAAGGACAGGGTGGGATTTTGGGGTGTCCTATGCAAGGCCAGGAGTTGGGCTGGATGATCCTCATGGATCCCTTCCAACTCTGGCCGTTCCATGATCCTCTGACTTGACAGTCTTGGAGGGCTTTTCCAGCCTTAAGCATTCCAGGACTCCATATCCAGGAGGCTTTGGTGCTTCCCTGTGCTGCTTGTTCCTAATCCTGCTGACAGAACTGTGGGAGCAAACCCAGGGCTGGTGCCTGGAAGGACTGACCTGCTTTCCCAGCCCAAATCCAGGTCGTGTTTCCTGAAGGGAAGGTTTAAAGTCTCCGTGTCCCTGCGGTCACCCGAGGCTGGGGGGAAACTCCAGCTCAGCATCCAAATGTTGGGTAAAACAGGGATAAAACAGGGATCAGTGTCTGATGCCTTTCTGGTTTGGCCAAACCTGACCTTCATGTTGGTTGGGGGAGCCCCTTTGTTGTTGATTTGGGAAGTTTTGAGGCACCGGCAGGAATGTTGAGCTCGTGGAGCTCCTGCCAAAGCTCTGGGGGTTTTTTTCCAACCTGGTGGGAACTGGTTGGAAAACTCTGCTGGAAAATGCAATTTGCAGCTGCTCTTTTGGTGCCACTGAATGTCCTGGAGAACATGTGTCCCTGCTGGAATCTCTCTGGAGTGAGGCAGGAAGGGAAATCTTGGCATTTTGGGGCTTTTATTTGGCTTCAAGGGGTTGGTTTCACTGGGGAGAAAAGTGAAATGAGAGAGGAAATCTGTTTGTGACGAGTCCCTGCAACTCTGGAGGGCCCATTCCTTGGTTTTTTTGGGTGGAATGGATCACTAACCTCCGGGTTTTTGGGTGCCCTGCCTTGCTGGTTGGGTATTTTCCACCTTCAATTTATTTTACAAGATCCCCCCTTTAGAGTTTTGTAGTTCTGTGACCGTAGTTTGGGAATCTTTAAATATTTCTGCTGGATAAATTCTGACATAACAATTCATCCAGTTCCTTGTGGGTCCTGCAGACTTAGTTTTGCCACAGAGAAAAATGGATCTTTAGTGTGTATTCACAGCTTTATTCTTTAAGCCTTGAGTGTTTAACAGTGATTTAACAGTTCCCTGCCCTTGCTGCTGCTCCAGGCAGTGCATTTTTTTGCTGTTATGTCTAAAAAATACTGGCACATTTACCAGTTAAAGTAGAGCTCTGTCCAGTCCATAATAGTTGGAAATCAGTTGGTTTTTAACATTTTGGGTGAGTGAAGTGAAGTCCTGGAGCTTGTTGGTTTATGTTTGATACAGTGGGATTTATTTGGCAGTTATGACTTGAATTTCTGGAGTTTCTGTGCTCAGTTCAGTCTCCTTCCCATCCCAAAAGCTGCAAAGGGGTCCTTGTGCAGCAATTCCTTCCATTTCCCAGCGAGCAAAATGTCCTAAAACTTGCAGATATCAGCACTGAGCTCAGAGGGTACTTAATATTTGGGTGGTAAATAACTGCATGGAAACTTCCTGCAGGATCCAGAGCAGCTCCAGGACAAATCCAATGAGATTCTGACAGCCATCATCCAGGGAATGAGGAAGGAAGAGCCCAGCAACAACGTGAAGCTCGCGGCGACCAACGCGCTCCTGAACTCTTTGGAATTCACCAAAGCAAACTTTGACAAAGAGGTGAGGAGGGAAAAGCAGCCCTGGCCTCAGATCCCAGGGCTTGGATCCACGGTCTGTGAGGAGGAATCATGCACCACGCTGAGTTTTGATGGATAATCCCGTGCAAGGCTGAGACTTGGATCCGAGTTCCGTGGAACTCCGTGCCGAGGGAGGGCTGGGAGGGCTTTTCGGGGAGAGATAAAGTTGGACTGACCTGAGAGCTGAAGCCTGTTGGATGCTCTGCTTCCTGATCCAGGACCAGCTTGGATCAGCACTTCCTTTCAAGTGCTGTGGCTCCAATCCAGGTTTCACTTGGCCTCTGGAAATCGTTGGGGGAGGAAAAGTGCAGCGGGAGCCTCGGGATGAGCCTCTTTGCAGAAGAGCCAAACCTACTGATTTTGTCTTTTCCTCCTCAGCTCAGGTCTTATCCCTCAGTTCTGTGCCAGGGGCAGCAGGGGGAAGGTGGGATTAATGCTGAACCTCCAGCTTAAAAGGGGCTTTTAATGGAAACTTTCCCTAAAATCCTCAGGAGGTGTTGATGGGGATCAGCTGAGCCTTCCAGAACTGGGGATGGGAGGTGCAGGATCCACTCAGGCTCCATTTCTGTGAGCTCAGTCCCGTTAAATAACCTGTCAAATAATAATAATAATAATAACAAATAAATCTGTTCCTTCCTGCCAAAAAGTGGGAATCCAGGTGCTGCTTCCCCCCAAAAATTGATGTCCTGACTGGAGTTTTCTGGAAGAAACTGCTGAAATAGGGAACAGCAGCATTTTCTTTTCTTTTTTTTTTGCTTCTTTCCCTGAAAAACTGAGTCTTTGTTTTGCTTTTTATTTTAAGACTGCCTGTTGAACCCTTGGAAAGGAAAGGTTGGGATTCCCCCTCGGGGGGAGGAAATGGTTTAAAATAGTGCAGTGAGTGCCCTGTGCTGTCCCTGCACCTTCAGAAGTGCTGCAGGAGGGACCAGACTCAAACTCAGCCTCCCCAGGAAGCCTCCAGTGCTTTTGTAAGACACTTCTAATGTTCTTTTTGCTTTCTCTCCTCCAGTCTGAAAGGCACTTTATTATGCAAGTAGTCTGTGAAGCAACACAGTGTCCAGATACAAGGGTGAGTGAAACCAGGGCTTGCTTTGCCCCTGCACCTTCCTGGGGCAGCTGAGGGGGAACCTCTGACACCCAAACCCCCCTCAAATAACCACAACTGTGTTAAATAACCCCTTTTTTACCCCAAAGGTACGAGTGGCTGCCTTACAGAATCTGGTGAAGATAATGTCCCTTTATTATCAGTATATGGAGACTTACATGGGGCCTGCTCTGTTTGCTGTGAGTATTCAGGTTTCTTTTATTTGTATTTTTGTTTCTCACATTTATTTGTGTTTTCGTTTCTGGCATTTATTTGTATTTTTGTTTCCCACATTTATTTGTATTTTTGTTTCTCATATCTCTTTGTATTTCTGTTTCTCATATATTTGTATTTATAGTTCTCACTTGTAGTTCTAATTCTCATGTTTATATCCATATTCCTCACAGATACTTCTGATCTTCCTTTACTTATATTTATATTTCTCATATTTATTTCTGTGGTGTTCCTTTACTTGTATTTATATTTCTCACATTTATTTCTCTGATCTCCCCATTCTCCTTTATCCTAATCTTTTACAAAACTGTCCTTGTATTCCTGATTTTTCTTCCTGTTATATTCCTGATTTTTCTCCTTTTCCCTGTGCCTGGATGCTGGGAATCCCTATCCCTATAAAATCCCCACAACCAGCAGCAGGACTTTCAGACCCTTTGGCTCCAAAAGCTGGGACAATGCTGATTTTGTACGTGCTTTTCAGCCCTCCCAGGGGGCTCAGAGCTGATAAAATAATCCTATTTGGAACTTCCAAGAACAATAACTCCAATGTGGCATCCGATTTCAGCCAGTCTGGAACCTCCTGCCGACAGGCCCGAAGTTGGGACGTGGATTCCAGGAGAAACAACTTGTTAAAATGTCCTTTTTTTTGTTGTTGTTGTTTTTCCCATTTCCCAGATAACTATTGAAGCAATGAAGAGCGACATAGACGAGGTGGCTCTGCAGGGAATCGAGTTCTGGTCCAACGTGTGTGACGAGGAGATGGATTTGGCCATCGAGGCCTCGGAGGTGGGAGAGCTGGGAAGTCCTGGATGCACTGGGAACACTTGGATCCACTGGGAATGCTGAGCTCAGGGCTTCAGCCCCCCCTGGAAAAGTTTCCCCCAAGTGGGAACCCCCCTTGAGCCCCCCAGGCTGGGGCTGCTGCTGCCACAGCTCAGGGAACAGCAGCGTTTTGTTCCTTTTCCCCTTGGAAAACCTGCCTTGGTTTTCTCCTTTTGTTTTGGGCACTTGAAACAGGAGCTTTGGAATTCCCATTTTGGGGTGGGAATGGTTTAAGACAGTGCAGGGCTGAGCAGTGCTCTGGTTCTTCAGCTCCACGAGGTGAATGTGAGGCTTCAGCTGAGGGGGCTGCATTTGGGATTTTCTTTAATCACACAATCATGGAATGGTTTGGGTTGGAAGGGACCTTAAAATTCCAGTTCCACCCCCTGCCAGGTTGCTCCAAGCCCCGTCCAGCCTGGCCTTGGACACTTCCAGGGATCCAGGGGCATCCAAAAATTCTCTGGGCAACCTGTGCCAGGGCCTCTCCACCCTCACAGGGAGGGATTGGGGTTGTTTTAAGACAAAGCTCTAAGTGAAGCTCAGCTCTGCCCCTTTTCCCTTCCTAGACCAGATTAGGCTGAGCTGCCTGTTTAAGAGGAAAATCCTTCCCAGGGAATTGGGATGGAGGTTCTGTGACAGGTCTGGCTGTGCCACACAAGGCTCTGCCAGTGCTACCTGGCAGGTACCTGATCCCTTGTTAGCACTCCAGCCCCAGGGTTAACCTAAATGTGCACTAAGCATGTTCTCCAGGCCAGGGAATTCTCAGATCTTGGAGCTGGAGCTCTTGAGGTCTGTTTGGAGTCGTTGCATTTATATATCCCAAGGAATCCAGAGCAAATCTTCAATTACCTGCTGTTTTGGGGGCCTGGGGGACTCTGTATCCTTAAATTTTGGGGTCTGTCACAGACCTGAGGGGCTCAGTCCTACCCCAGCCCCCAGAAGGATTGATCACGTTCTCCATAACCCTTTATTTGTGAGTTAAATATAAAACTACGGGTGGAATAAAAGCAATTATCCCTTGGAATGGCTGGGGCTGGATTTGGGGTGTTGTTCTGCATGCAGATGCTGTTTGCATAAATGAACTGCAGAGATCAATAACAGCTGAAAAACTTTGAAGGGCTGGAGATGAATCATTTCCATCTTTAAAAGCAGCTAAATATATATTTATGTTGAATGCCCTCCCTCCCCCCAAAAAAGCAAGGAGAAAAGGACAGGCAGCAGCATGTGGGGTTGGGTGGTTTGCTGAGCACCTTTTGCTCCTTCACCTCGGGGGCACCTTGTTAATTAGACCTGGGAACTGAAAATAGGGATAATTGTGCCCTGGGAGGAAGGGATCTGGGTGTGCATGGAATGGGAAATTCAGCTTGGATGTGTTTGGATGTTTGACTGGGTGCAGGGTGTCCTTGAGCTTCCTGGCTTTGGATTTGTGTGGAGAGGAAAGCACAGAGAGGGAATTTGGGTTAATAATAATAATCTATTGTATTTTAACCTATCTTTTACATATTAATGTTATGGATATATTAGTATTTATGATATGTATGGATATTTATTTATGTATGGATGGATTTATTAGTATTTATGTACAATATCTATTTCAGTATGATATGTAACATGATGTATAATGTAATGTGATCATTATTTATAATGCATAATATAAGATAACACAGAGTATGTTTAATATGAGGTATAATGTTAAATTACTGTCATATATTATATGTTGTGATATATATTATAGGTATATAATATATATATAATATATATTACATAACAACTTTTAGAGGGAGTTTATAATAAATTCAGCCTCTTTAACCACTGAAAACCCCCTTTTTACCCCATTTTTTTCCAGGCAGCAGAACAAGGGAGGCCTCCAGAGCACACCAGCAAGTTCTATGCCAAGGGAGCCCTGCAGTACTTGGTCCCAATTCTGACACAGACCTTGACCAAGCAGGTGAGCTGGGAATGCTGGTGGGATCAGGGTGCTCCCCTGGGAAGAGGGTTCCAGGGGGTGGCAGTGCCTCGGTCTGTGATGAGATTTCATGCACCACTCTGAGCAAATGATGCATCAGTTTTGGGGCTGAGACTGTGGAACTGCCTCCAGCAGCTCTTTTTTTTTCCCCCTGCTCAGTTCTCTTCACACCCCCCCTGCATTTATGATTTCTGGAGAGGTTTGCTAATTCCCTGTATTCCTAACGAAATATCTGTGAAATTAAAGCCAGTGTTACACTGAGATCCAGTTCCTGGAATCTTCTGAGCCTGAAGTGCGAGGCCTGTTGTTTATTTAGTGCCCATTAAACACTTCCCAGGGACTTGTTTGGGGCTGTGCTTCCCAGGCTAATCAAAACTAATGGAATTGCTGCAGCAGGTCTAATTAGAAAAAGAAAACTGTTAATTAAGCTGTACGGGACAGAGTTCATTTGGCTGGGAAAAGTGCTCTGAGTGAATCCAGGGAATTGTTTCCCTGCTTGTTTTTTATCTTGGAGTTAAATTGCAGGAGGTTCTCAAGTGCTTGTTAAACCAAACAGGTGAGAGAATCCCAGGCTGAGCTTTAAAGGGTTTTAGAGCCTGGGCTTAGTGGGGGAAGGAGCTGTTTAACTGGAGCAGGAATTCTGCTTTGGACATCCTCTGAATTCAGGGAAAATCAGAAGGATGTCACTTGTTTTTGGAGGCTTGTAGGGCTAAAAATCCAAGGGTTAATTGGAGCAGGAATTCTGGTTTGCACATGCTCTTAATTCAAGGAAAACCAGAAGGATATCACTCGCTTTTGGAGGTTTGTAGAGCCAAAAATACCTGGATTATTTGGAGCAGGAATTCTGCTCTGAACATGCCTTAATTTAAGGAGAATTAGAAGGGCATCACCTGCTTTTGGAGGCTTGGAGAGCCAAAAATCCCTAGGGATCACCCTGGGATGGATGATACAGATCCAAGGGGGTAAAATCTCCGCCTGGGCGACAGGGAGGGAGTTGTGGAAGTGGCTGAGGCCGCTCCAGGTGTGCCAGCAGAGCTTTGCTCCAGGCTGGGAAGGTGCAGAGGGTGTGAGTAACTCCTGCCAGGCTGGGATTGACTAAAACCCGACCCTGACCCCGGGTTGATCCCGGGTTTGCTGAGGGGAAACGTTCCCGGCGCCGTTTCAGGACGAGAACGACGACGACGACGACTGGAACCCCTGCAAGGCAGCCGGGGTGTGCCTGATGCTGCTGGCCACGTGCTGTGAGGACGACATCGTCCCCCACGTGCTGCCCTTCATCAAGGAGCACATCAAGAATCCCGACTGGAGGTACCGGGACGCGGCCGTGATGGCCTTCGGATGCATCCTGGAAGGGCCGGAGCCCAACCAGCTCAAACCTTTAGTAATACAGGTGAGGTCTGGGGGGGGGCTTTGGAGGGGGTAAAAACCCCTGGGTTTGTTGAAAGAGCGATTCTGGTTGGCCCGTGGTCTTGATTTAAGGAAAAGCAGCCTGGTTTGGGAGGTTTGGAGGGCTGGAAATCCGTGGGTTTGTTGTTGGAGGAGGAATTCTGCAAATCGGAGGGGTTTCACCCGGTTTTGGAGGCTTGTAGAGCTAAAATTCCCAGATTGTTTGGAGCAGGAATTCTTCTTCACATTGTGGGGAAAATCAGAAGGGTTTTGGGGACTAAAATGCCTGGGTTATTTAGAGGAGGAATTCTGCAAATCAGGAAGATGTCAGAAGGTTATCACCTGGCTTTGGAGGATTGCAGAGCCAAATGTCCATGGGTTAATTGGAGGAGGAATTCTGGTTTGCACGTCCCCTTAATTTAGGGAAAATCAGGAGCATATCATCTGGTTTTGGAGGCTTGTGGATCCAAAAATCCCTGGGTTGATTTAATGTTGGGTGTAGGAGCTGCCTTCGGTTTGTAAACTCTGTGGAAACTGTCCCTGGTACAGGTGGGATGGAAAACAAAATGGAATGAGTGTTTGGAAAAGGAACGTTGGGATTTAGCCTTTTTTTGGGGGAGGCTTAAGGAAGAGATGAGACACCTTGTGAAGAGATGAGACACCCAGGAAGCTCTGCTGTGATTCCAGAGCTAACTGGGGAGCAGGAAAACTTTATCCTGATGCAGATCCACCCCCAAAGGCACCTCTGCTGCTCCATGTCCCTCCCTGCCTGCAGAGGGAGCTGAGAGAGTGGGATTGAATGGAGAGAGGGGGGGATTTGCTCCCAAAGAGCATCTCTGATCCTGCCTCCTGACTGAGCAGAGAGCCGAGCTGAGCGGAGAGGGGGGGTTTGCATGTCAGAGCGAGGTTTACAGATGGCTCAGGCAGTTCAAACCTTGGTGAACCCCCCTGCATTTTGCACCCCCTGACCTGGCTGGTGTTGCAGGCCATGCCCACGTTGATAGAGCTGATGAAGGACCCCAGTGTGGTGGTGAGGGACACGACGGCCTGGACGGTGGGGCGGATCTGCGAGATGCTGCCCGAGGCCGCCATCAACGACATCTACCTGGCCCCGCTGCTGCAGTGCCTCATGGAGGGGCTGAGTGCCGAGCCCAGGGTGGCCACCAACGTCTGCTGGGTGAGGAAACACCGGCAGCTCGGGGGGGAACCGGGCTGGGAACTCTGGGGAACCGGGCTGGGACCTCCCGGGGGATGCCTGGGGTCGTGTCCGGCTCTTCCCCCGTGTCCTCCGGCGGGGTTTGGGCACTGCCAGGCTGGTGGTTCCTGCCTGTTCTGGGGTCTGGCTGTTCTCTCCAGGAAGGAATTTTCCCTCCTGTCCAACCTGAGCCTCCCCTGGAGGAACAGGGCATTTCCTCTTGTCCTGTTCCTTGTTACTGGGAGAAGAGCCCGACCCACACCTGACCCCCCCTCCTGTCAGGGAGTTATTGGAATATATGTGGATACAAATCAATAGATTTAGAGAGGAATACACACATTTTTATTTTCCTTATATTTTTCTATATTTCCCCTATATTTCTCTTTATTTTTCTATATTTTCCCTGTATTTTTCTATATTTCTCCCCCCCCATTCATTTCTCCCCCCCCATTCATTTCTCCCCCCCCATTCATTTCTCCCCCCCATTTATTTCTCCCCCCCATTTATTTCGCCCCCCATTTATGTCTCCCCCCCTTTATTTCTCCCCCCCATTTATTTCTCCCCCCATTTATTTCTCCCCCCATTTATTTCTCCCCCCCATTTATTTCTCCCCCCCATTTATTTCTCCCCCATTTCTCCCCCCCATTTATTTCTCCCCCCCCATTTATTTCTCCC
>JAWWLV010000087.1:304294-316186 GCA_035041135.1 Platyrinchus mystaceus
ATTTATTTCTCCCCCCTTTTATTTATTCCCCCATTTCTTTTCACATTTCTCTATATTTTCCCATATTATTTTTCTCATTATTTTTCCCATATTTTTCAACACACACTTAAAAGGATTTTAGGCTGATTCATGGCTTGCTCACCCAACTCACACTGTGGTTGACACTCAAATTATCTCAGGTCTTTTGTGGCTGTGGGGAAAAAATCAAGGAACAAATGGATTTTAAGGAGAAAAACTGTAATATTCACTGAGTGTGGAATTTGCCTTCAGTGGAAACTCCCTGGTAATGTGTAGTGGCTGTTGGGAAAAGGGATTTAGGGGTTTTTTTTGGGGAGGCATCTTCAGGAAAAGGTGCAAAACCTCGTTCCCCATCACCACCACCTGGATCTGTGGTGATTCCAGAGCTAATCTGGGGAGCAGGATCCACTCCCAGAGGTGTTTCCATGTCCCTCCCTGCCCTCCAAGGTTGCTGCTGGAGTAGAACTGAGTGGAGAGGAGGATTTGCATGTCAAAACAAGGTTTAGGAGTGACAGGAGCTGTTCTTTCCCTCTCCCAGAGGTTTGAAGGCTTCCCGTGGCTCCTGGCACAAGTCCACGGAGCTGTGGCTTTTTGTCTGCTCAGGGTGATGATTGAGATATGTTTTCTAAATTAAAATGAAAATCAGGAAGCTTTCAGCTCCTCTAACCCACCTGCCTCAGCACAGTCGCTCTGCAGTTGTTAATCCTGGTGGGGTTTTTTGGGGTTTTCTTTTTCTTTCCTTTTGATTCTTGCGATGGGAACTGATGGAATGTGTGTTCCTAAACCCGGGGGGGGAATAAAAATCCACGTTTTTGGTGTGTTCCAGGCCTTCTCCAGCCTTGCTGAAGCTGCCTATGAAGCTGCAGATGTGGCTGATGATCAGGAAGAACCAGCAACTTACTGCCTGTCCTCCTCCTTCGAGCTGATAGTCCAGAAGCTCTTGGAGACTGCAGACAGGTACAGGGATCTCTGCAAAGGGGCCTTTGGGATTTGTTTCCTCCTGCTCTTCCAGCCCTGTGTCTGATCAGAACTGGGCACTTCGGCATCACAGGGAGCAGAGAATGCAATCCCAGGAAAAGCAGCTTTTCCCACTGCATCATTTTGCAGTATTTTGCCCATATCTGCTCGTGGGAGGTCTGGGGGGTTCTGTTTTACTTCAAATCTCCCTTGTTTGACTTTTAATCTCTTCTGTTTTTACTTGAAATCTCTCTTACTTTATCTTGAAGCTCTTATTTTTACCTTGAGTCTCTCCCATTTTACTTTGAAGCTCTTCTATTTTGCTTTGAATCTCCTGGTTTTTGAATCTCTCTCCTGTTTTAGTTTGAATCTCTCTATTTTTCCTTTGAATCTCCCCAGTTTTGCTTTGAATCTTTTCTGTTTTCCTCTGAATCTCTTACCTTACTTCCAATCTCCCTCATTTTACTTTGAATCTCCCCTATTTTACCTTGAATCTCTGTTTTTCTTCAAACCTCCCCTGTTTTCCTTTGAATCTGAGTTTTTAAGTGCACACTTTCAGACCCAGCCAGGTTGGCTGCAGGGCCACTGGATAACCAAGGAATTTCAGCAGGGCACAAGCAGAAATCCACCTGTATTGCCCATTTCCCTGCCTGTTCCACTCCATCCCTTTCCCCTGAGGCAAAATGTTTTGCTCCCAGTCCTGCAGGTGTGAAAAATCAGGGTAAAGCTGAAGTTTTATGTGCCCTGGAGGTGCCATAAATCTGCACAGCTCAGAGTTCAGTTCGGGCTCAGTTCAGTCTGGAGCATTTTTTGCTGCAGGATTGATCCTCCTTCAGCTGTTCCTCATCTGAACAGCTCAGAGCAAACTCCCCCTGTCTGATTGTTATCCAGACAGGAGTGCAGTGTCTGGCTCAAGGCTCTGCAGCCCATCAGTCACCTCAGCACAGCCCTCAGCTGTCCTTCTCTCACAGCTCAGTGTCTGGGGGGTGCCAGAGGGGCACTGATGTGCTGCTCACCTCCCTCTGGGGGGCTTTGAGGCTTTTCCTCTCCCTCTCCTCCTTCCCAGCGACTGAAAATCATTAATAGAGAATGAGAGGGGGGAAAAAAAAAATAACCAAACTGTGCTAAAAGTGGCTTCATAAATTTCCTTTGCTTTCAAGGCTCGGAGTGCAGGGATGCAAGTGCTGCTTGTCACAGCACTGAAACGTGGCTGTTACTGGTTTACTAAAATTAAAAAGAAAAAGCCTGTTTCTAAGCAAGGCTGAGCACTGGGAGCTGAAAATTATCCCTTCTGTTCCAGGCCTGATGGTCACCAGAATAACCTGAGGAGTTCAGCCTACGAATCCTTGATGGAAATAGTGAAGAACAGTGCCAAGGACTGTTATCCTGCTGTCCAAAAAACAACCCTGGTCATCATGGAGCGGCTCCAGCAAGTGCTGCAGATGGAGGTGGGTAAATCCCAATTGAAACTCCCCCCCTTACAGAGCTGCTGCTCCATCCCTGGGAGTGCCCAGGTTGGACAGGGCTTGGAGCAACCTGGGCTAGTGGAAGGTGTCCCTGCCTGTGGGGCTGGAGGGGATTTAAGATCCTGGGATTCTATTTTAAGCTTCTGCACAGTTTCTCCTGTCTTAAATCTGGAAAAAAGAAAAAAAAAACCCACCCAAATATTTAAACACAATCTGGATCTGCTGGTGTTGTCAGTGCAGCCTCTCTTCTCCTGTGTTCCAGTCTCACATCCAGAGCACCTCAGACAGAATCCAGTTCAACGACCTCCAGTCCCTTCTGTGCGCGACCCTCCAGGTGAGCACCCCGCTGCTTTTGGGGGGGTTCTGTGGGAATGGGGTGGCCTTAGGGATGTTTCTGTGCCCCCTGAGCATCCAGGCTCGGGGCCTGTTGATCAGATCTGAATGAGGAAAGTGGATTTGTGTCCCAGCTGACACGTGGGAGGTGAGACAAGGATCAGAAGCCTCGAGTCGCACTCTAGTGACAGAATTTAGGGCAATTTGAATCAGGAACACTGTGGGCAGCCTGTTAAAGGTGGGATAAAGGATTGTATGTGCTGTCAGCTTGGCTCCTGTGTTGGCTACAGCCTGAACAACCCCCTTTTTGCTTGGCACAGGCCAAAAAAAAACTCCAGCATGGCTCGAATTCCTTCATCTGCCTCCTGTGGTTGGTGTTCTTCTTTCAAATGGCTCTAATTAAAAGGCACTGAGAGGCCTTGAAATGAAACATCTGGTAATGAGCAGTGTGACTGGGAGCACCAGTGCAGTGCAGTTCCTTGGTTACTCCTACAAATCCTGCCGAAAACACCTATTTTTTCCCCCCAAATTGGCTCAGGAGATTGATCAGAGCAGCCTGTTGGAGTCTGTGGTGTTTGTCTCCAGGTTGATGTGAGGTTGATTCATTTGCTCACTCAAAAGCCTTGTGGTTGCTTTCACTCTCCAATTTTTAGGGTAATTTTAAAAGTAATGGGTAGGTGGGAATAATCTGTCCTTAAGTTGGGGTTTAATGGGGAGATTCAGTGTCTGGAATCTCCTCCTGGTGCTCGCTGATCTCTCCCAGCACAGCTTGGTTTGCCCCTGGGGAGTGTAAGAGAAGTGGAATTAAACTGCCAGTTTTAATTGATAAACGTGTGTTTCTTCATTATCCCAGAATCTGAACCTGAAGCATCTCCTCAGTTGCAGGAGATACTTAAAAACCACTGAGAAAAACTCATCAGAGGGGCTTCTGTCACTGTTAAAGAGTCACATGCCCTGGTTTGGTACAGAATTTTATTCTGCTGTAAATACATTTGTTAGTATTTAAAAGGAATGAGCAAATCCCATCCCTGGAGGTGTCCAAGGCCAGGTTGGGCAGGGCTTGGAGCAACCTGGGCTAGTGGAAGGTTGGAATTTGATGATCTCCAAGGTCCCTTCCAACCCAAACCACCCCGTGATTCCATAAATCGAGACTTAATCATTTAAACAGCCCGAGTCCATCTCTTTGGAGTGAAGAATCAGCCTTCAAATAATAATTATTATAAAGAACTAGTCCTTCTCTTCCCATAAAAAGTGTTTTATTTCAACAACCAGCGTTCCTAAAGTTTCACTCTGTGCTTTGGAAGCAAAACTGCCGGGCCCTCACGTTGCCGTGGGCAGAAAAGGGACCCTGCTCGGTTTTTTTTCATAGGATCAGATTTGGGCTGGTCACATTTAATTCCAGCTTACAAATGGAAAGCTGGGAGAACAGCCTATGCAGCAGGAAAGGTAAATTCAGCTTGTCCTGTGGCTGCAAAATTGAATGGAGCGAGATGAAAAGGGACTTTGCGGCGATAAAGCGGATTTTTGGCAGCAGCTGGGAGTTCAAACAGCAGCTCCCTTTCTGGGAAAGGGGTGGAAGGAGGGGGGTGGGAAAGCTTCCTCCGGGCTCAGAGGGGTGGAAGCAGTGGCAGTGTGTCCCCCTGTCCCTGCAGAACGTGCTGAGGAAGGTGCAGCACCAGGATGCCCTGCAGATCTCGGACGTGGTGATGGCGTCGCTGCTGAGGATGTTCCAGAGCACGGCGGGCTCGGGGGGAGTGCAGGAGGACGCCCTGATGGCCGTCAGCACCCTGGTGGAAGGTCAGCACTGCTGTGGGAGGGGACAGGGGCTGGGACAGGGTGAGTTTGGATCCTGCTCTTCTGGTTTATGTGGGAAAAAAGCAGCGTTAGTGGCGGGTTTTGCTCGAGGCGTCGTGTGACCACCCAGGACTGGGAAACTGTCCCGTCCCTGGAAGTGTCCAAGGGACTTGGAGCAACCTGGGATGGTGGGAGGTGTTTCTGAGAGTAGAACTGGATGATCCTTAAGGTCCCTTCCAACCCAAACCGTTCCATGATCTCGCCACATCTGAGCCTGGCTGGTTATTCCAGACTCTTCCATGAGGGAATGGTTTGGTTTCACTTTTGTAATGTTGCCACAGAGCACATTTTGCCAGAAAACCTCCCCCCAGATTAGTGCTGCTCTGTCCAGTTCCCATCCCAAGGGAACCTGTTCCCTTGGAGCAGCTCCAGGGCAGACTGAACGTTACCTGAGTGATTCACCCTCCCTGGTGACTCAGGGCTGTTCTGGCAGTGGATTTACAGCCATTGCTCTTGTTTATCAGAAATCAAGGTGGCAAAATCAGCCTTGGAATGGGTGAAAGGAAATTCCTTTGGGGATCTGCAATTCCAAGCAGTTTGAGCCTCCTGGTGCAGGTGTTAGAAGGTGGTGGCTGTGGCATCACCTGGAGCTCCAGGAGCTGACAAAGGAATGTGGAAGTTGAGGTGCTGCTGAAAATCTTGGATGCAGCTTCCTTGCCTTGGACCCTCCTGCCTCTCCCTCTGAAGCTCCTGAGCTCAGGAGGGGGTGGCTTCTCTTCAAAAACCTGCAGGGAATTTGACTCTTGGGAATCTCTTTGAGTCCCTGGACACCTTTCACTGCCCCTCATTCCCTGTGTGTTGCCCGGGGGAGAATTGATTTCCACTGGCTTTGGGTGGGATGCACTGGGGGGGCTTCTGACTTGTTGAACCCCAGCAAAACAGGATTCCAGTCACCAGTGGGGATTTTCTTTCTAACTGGAATGTTTTCCATGCACAGTGTTAGGTGGAGAATTCCTAAAATACATGGATGCCTTCAAACCCTTCCTTGGCATTGGACTGAAGAACTATGCCGAGTACCAGGTAGACATCCCAGACTTTGCTCCCTCTGCCCACAGAACCTCTGGCTGCCCCATCCCTGGAAGTGTCCAGGGCCAGGTTGGAACACCTGAGATAGTGGGAAGTGTCCCTGCCCATGGCAGGGGATGGAATGTGATGATCTTTAAAGGTCCTTCCAGCCCAAACCAGTCCAGTTCTGTGCATAAATTCAGACTTAAAATCCAGCAGAAGCCTCCAGGGCCTTGACGAGGAAGGAGGTTCTGCTGGACGTGATTTTCCACTGGAATGTCAAATTCTGGTGCCCTCCATGGGGTGGGTGCTGAGGCACGATTTGGCTGGGTTTGTCCAGACCAGATCCCTGTCACTCCCTTGGCACCTGGATCTCATCCCTGGGATACCCACGGTTAAGGAAGCAGGGACTGTTCAGGGGCTCCTCAGCTGCTCTCAGGGTCGTTACTCCCCGTGGTTTAATTAACCTCTCGCCCCTCCAGAGTGCTGGGATGAGCTGGATCCGGGAGGATGGAGCTCTGACTCACGGTGGGGGTGTTGCTGTGCTATTTGCAGGTCTGTCTGTCTGCGGTGGGCCTGGTTGGGGACCTGTGCAGAGCCCTGCAGTCCAACATCCTGCCTTTCTGTGACGAGGTTATGCAGCTGCTCCTGGAGAACTTGGGGGTGAGTGTTTCCCTCCTCATTAGTAACAGTTGGCTGCACACTCAGAGGGAGGTGGGAGGTGGGAGAAGAAGCACAAGTGTTAGGAATGCTCGGATCATCTCGTGTTTGACAACTATCTTGCTTACTATTTGAACGGGATCCAAACTTATTGGGGGCAAGGATTTGCATTTGGAGTAAATATCTGCATTTATTGGCTCCACCCCCCTCCCAAAGGGAGCAAAAACTGAACGTGGCCCTGCTGGAATCTCTTCCAGAATGAAAATGTCCATAGGTCTGTGAAGCCCCAGATCCTGTCGGTGTTTGGGGACATCGCCCTGGCCATCGGGGGGGAGTTTAAGAAGTACCTGGACGTGGTGCTGAACACCCTCCAACAGGCATCCCAGGCACAGGTGGACAAGGTAAGGTGTGCCCAGCCCAGCAAGGGGCTCTGCACGTCCTCAGGGCATTCCCAGGGTCTCATTCCCCTTCCTGTGGCCCTTTGCAGTCTGACTATGACATGGTGGATTACCTGAACGAGCTGAGGGAGGGCTGCCTGGAAGCCTACACTGGGATCATCCAGGGATTGAAGGGAGACCAGGAGAACGTGCATCGTGAGTACCCTGAGCTGGGATCCCAGGAATGCTGAGCTTGGGAAAGATCCTTAAGATCAAGTCCAGCTGCCAGCCCAGCACTGCTGTGTCGCCTCCAACCCGTGTCCCCAAGTGCCACATCCACACATCCAGAGATGTGATTCCACCACTGTCCTGTGCCAGTGCTTTACAGTCCTTTCCACGAGGAGATTTTTCCCAAATATCCCATCTGAACCTCCCCTGCTGCAGCTTGACCAGTTTCCTCTTGTCCTGTCCCTTGTTCTGGGAGCAGAGCCCAACCTGCCTCCACCTCCTTCCAGGGAGGAATCAGGTCCCCCCTGAGCATCTTTTCTCCATGGTTGTCACATCCATGGGTTATCCCTGCTCGTTCCCTCCCCTGTGGGAGTGAACACTGTGTTGCCACAGGCAGGGAATGTATTCAGAGCCTTTCTCTGTGGTTCCTCTGGCAGCATTTCCCCTCCCTGTCAGAGAAGCTCTTCTGGGTCAGATTCCACCTGTTTTGGGATTGCTGGAAGTCCTGTCACGCTGTCCCTGTGTCCCCCTGCTCTGACAGAGCCTTTCCCTTGCAGCTGATGTGATGCTGGTGCAGCCCAGAGTAGAATTTATCCTGTCCTACATCGACCACATCGCTGGGGACGAGGATCACACGGATGGGGTGGTGGCCTGTGCTGCTGGGCTCATAGGGTAAGGCCTCCCCTGCCACAATTCCAGCTGGGACACACCCAGAAACCCTGGAATCTGCACTTTCCCCTGCCTGTCTCAAGTATTTAACATCAGTTCTGGGGGTTTACAGCAGTGCTGGGTGTTTAACTCGGGGTGTGAAGGGGTTGCACAGGTGGAAACCGGGAGGTGGAAGTGAAGGTTGTTACGGGAATTCCAGATTTGGGATTTTTTCAGGGTGTTTTAGTCTCCCCTGCTGAATTTAGGGCAGATCAGCCCTCGGACAGGAGGTTGAACATCCCTTTTAGTCGCAGCCCTGGAATCAGTGACCATCTGCAGCGTTTTCCAAAAGGATCTGTGAGTCAGAGCTCTCTGTGCTGGCACAGCTGTTTGTGGTGCTCAGAGCCTCTCTCTCCTCTCCCTCCCTCCTTCCAGGGATTTGTGTACAGCATTTGGGAAAGATGTTCTGAAATTAGTAGAAGCCAGACCCATGATCCATGAACTGCTAACGGAAGGGAGGAGATCCAAGACGAACAAAACAAAAACTCTCGCTACCTGGGCGACTAAAGAGCTGAGAAAACTGAAGAATCAAGCTTGGTAAGGGCTCATTCCCACCTGCTTCCCTGCTCCATAGGTAGGGGATCAGCCTGGAAGAGGCACAATCCCAAAGGCTCCCTTCTCCAGGAGGTTGGTCCTGGTTTATTTTTGCTCTAAACAAGCCCCTGTTTGGGGGGGTTGATTTGTCAGGATAAATCCAGGGGGAGGAACGTGGTGAACTCGCACCAGGCCGGAGGGATTGGGGGTCAAACATGGAATCATGGAATGCTTTGGGTTGGAAGGGACCTTAAAGCTCATCCAGTTCCACCCCCAGGGACACCTTCCACTGTCCCAGGTTGCTCCAGCCTGGCCTTGGACACTTCCAGGGATCCAGGGGCAGCCACAGCTTCTCTGGGCAACCTGTGCCAGGCCCTCCCCACCCTCCCAGGGAACGATTCCTTCCCCATATCCCATCACTGCTTGCCCTATGGCAGTCTAAAACCATTCCCCTTTGTCCTGCCTATAGAAAAATTCCCTCTCCTTCCTGGAACGTGTCACTTGTGCTCCTTGGGGACCATCCTGCACCCTCCAGACCTGCTGGGAGCTGCTCTCAGTGCCACAGTGCGGTTTTAGGCAGCCCTGAGGAGCAGGGAGTTGGAATCTGATCCTCAGGGCTCCACTCCAACTCCAGCTATTCCACTGAAACCCCTTTTCAAGGGAGCAGGCTGTGGGGAACAGTGTGATGGAGGATTATTTTGGCAGATTGAATGTCCCTGTCTTGAAATTCCTTTAATATCCCTGTTATTTCTCTCGTGGGTTCTGCAAGGTCAGGTTTTTTCCCATATGAACATTGGATTTTGGGGCCTTGGGGGTTATTTTTTCGTAGAATCATGGAATTATTAAGGTTGGAAAAGCCCTCCAGGATCAAGCCACACCCCCAAGCAGTGACAGACCCCTTTTTTTTTCTTTCCCTGCTTCCAGATCTGTTACCATTGGGATGACACCTGAGACCCCCACTGGAAAAATCTCCAATCTTTTGAAAAACAACCCGGAAGTGAGGAGTGTGCACGGATGCTGAATGTTTGGGAATGAGAGGATGAGTGTGAGTGAGGCTTGAAAACAAAAAACAAAAAAAAAAAAAACACACCACATTTGAAAATCCCGCCGCAGCCACGGGAGCAGCGCCGGCATCGGGAAGAGGGAGCCAGGAGGGAATTCTGTCCGAGAACACGAGGGAGGAGATTCTCCCAAGAGCCCAGGACTGGCTTCTCCGTGGGGAACGGCCAGTTGGGAGAGGAGAGAGAGAGAGAGAGGGCAAACTGGGATCAACTGTGGTGCTCTGCGAGGTCTTGGCTGCTGGAGAGAGGTGGAGCTTGGGATTCTCCAGCACGGGATGAGGAGGGGAGGGGGTGAAGGATTTTCAGTCGAGGAGTGAGTGTGTGTGAGTGAGGCGGTATCCACATTCTCAACTTCAAGTCATTGCAGTTTATCTTTTCCCAAAACCACACACAAAAAAAAAAAAAACAACCAACCAACCAACCAACAACAACAACAAAAAAACCAACCCCACCAAAAAAAAAAAGAAGGAAAAAAATCCCCATGAAACATTACAATAAAAAAAGAAAAGGGTTGGCTGTTGCATTTCATAAACTAACCAGTTCAGTCCTACTGATGCAGCGTAAGAGATGTACAAAAAATAATTAAAAAAACAAAAAAAAACAAGTGAAAAGAGGATTTAAAAAAAGTAAAAAAAAAAATTATAAAAATAAAATAAAAAAAGGTTAAAAAAAAATAAAAATAAAAGGAAAGTCGCTCTTTAGGGCTTTTTATTTTAGGGAAACACTGACGAATGTTCAGAGCTCCCGGCGGGTGATGCTTGTCCTGCTCAGCAAAGCGCCTTTCCTTCCTTAAATATTGTTCAACTGTGAATGTAGAAATGGGGGGGGGGGGATAAAAACACGACTCTTGAGTTAGAGGGAATAGGAGAAAATGGTTCAATCGAGATTTCAGGCTTCAAGGGTTCAAAAAAAAACCCAACACGCGACCTAAAAATTAAAAAAAATTCAGATTTAAGTGCTCCGAATTGGCTGTGAAAAGGGAAAGATCTCTCCTGACTTGTACTGTAGCAGCCCAGAACACTCACACCAAAATTGTGCCAAAGAGTTCAAAAAATAAAGCAAACAAATAAATAAAAAAAACCACGCTAGATATAAAAACTTCAGGTGATATTTGGGATTGCTGACCGAGGGGAAAAACTGAACGTGTGAAACACACGGGGAGTTATTATTAAAAAAAACACAAAACACGGGAAAAAAATGGGATAAAACGCCATTTGGAAACTGCTTGGCCTTTTTGTGCTCTTTATTTGATCAGGTTCAATGTGGTTTTTTGGTCTCTCGCTGCACTTCAAAAAAAAAAAAACACACAAAAAAATTTTAAAAAAAGGAAAAAAAAAAGAAATTTATATAAAATATATATATACTGAGTTGAGCTGACACGAGGCGGCACTTGTAAAAGGTTCTATTTTTCCACTGCAGTTGAAGATGAATAAAATGGTGTCAAACATTCCCCAATATTTTCCTTTTTTTTTTTTTTAATTTTTTTTTTTTTAATTTTTTTTTTCCTCTCCTATTCTTGGCCTTTCCAAGCCCAAGGGGGAACCCAGGAATAACGAGTATTTCCATTTTTTTTTTCCTCTTTCCCAGTAGAGTAGCGACAATCTGCACGGAATTGGCTGTTTTTTGCTGCTTCCCAGCGCCTTTTTCACGTGAAGGATCAGAAATTTTCCCCCTATAAAAGGAAAGGAGGGGGGGAACAAAAAATACAAAAAATACAAAAAAAAAAAAAAAAGGCATTTTGAGGAATTCTCCCTTAGCCTGGAGTCAGCAATAAGCCAGGGAACAGCTCGGAGGAGTCGAAGGGTTTGGATATTCAGATTTTTCATTTCATTTTGCATCCGGGGGTACCGGGAAAGCTCCTCCTTGGGGGGGAGAGCAGGAAAAGCCTTCAGCAGTATTTGCTCTGAATTCTTTTTTTTCCCTTTTTTTTTTCCCATTCAATTTTTCTTTAATTTTTTTTTCTTTCAATTTTTTCTTTCAAATTTTCCATTTTTTTTTTTTTCAATTTTTCTTCCAATTTTTTCTTTCGGTTTTCTCTTTTTGGATTTTTCTTTCGATTTTTCTTCCAAGAAGACTAAAGAAGAAAATAGTATTTCTCCTTCCTCCTTTTTTCCTCCTCCTTTTCCCTCCTTCCTCCCTCTTCCTTCCTCTTCCTCGTGCTCCTTCATTTCTCCTTTTTATTTTTCCGCGTCCTTTTTTTTTCAATTTCTTTTTTCCTTTTTCTTGATTTTTTTATTATTTTCCATTTTTTCCCTTTTTTTTTTATTTTTCCAGTCTTTTTCCTTTTTTCTTTTTTCTTCCCATTTTTTCCAATTTTTTTCCTTTTTCCATTTTTTTTAATTATTTTCCATTTTTTCTTTTTTATTTTTTCTTTTTTTCTATTTTTTTTATTTCCCATTTTCCCTTTTTTTTTCTTTTTCCCCCTTTTTTCCTTTTTTTTCATTTTCCCTTTTTTCTTTTATTTTTCCTTTTTTTTTAATTTTTTTCTTTATTTTATTTTTACATTTTTTTATTTTTCCTTTTTTCTTTTCTTCCTTTTTTCCTTTTTTCTTTTTTTTTCTTTTTCCTTTTTTCCTTTTATTTTTCCCTTTTTCCCTCTTTTTATTTTCCTTTTTTTTTCCCCTTTTTTCCTCATTTTTCCCCTTTTTGGGGGGGGTGTGTTTTGGTGTGTGTGGTTTTTTTTTTGGTTTT
>JAWWLV010000087.1:333455-354646 GCA_035041135.1 Platyrinchus mystaceus
CATCGCCCCCAGGTGCCTGAATCCACCTCGGATACCTGTTCCCTGGTGCCCACATCGCCCCCAGGTGCCTGAATCCACCTCGGATACCTGTTCCCTGGTGCCCACATCGCCCCCAGGTGCCTGAATCCAGCTCGGGCACCAGTTCCCTGCATCCCCCTGGCCCCGGGCTGCCCGGCTCTCCTGCCCTGCAGCAGCAGCAGCTGCCTGTCACCCTGTCCCTCCCCTGCCAGCCCCGTCCCCGCTGGCTGCTGTCCCCGTCCCACACGTGTGCCGGCAGCTGCCTGACCTCTGGCAGATGCTCTTCCTGGAGAGACACAAGGTTTTCGCACGTGCCTCGCCCTCCCCACAGCCTTGAGGGGGGGAGAGTCGGTGGTGACAGGGACTTCCAGCCCTTCACACCCAGGACTTGCCACGTCCCCTCCCGGCCAAGCCACCCCAGTGTCCTTCCTCATCCCCGTGACGGGATCATCTCTTTCCCATCCATCTGCTGTGACCCCCCTCTCCGTTCCCAACCATCGGAGGAGGGGGGGAAGCCGCGGCCTCAAATGACAGCGGGGGGGGGACACGTACATCACACAGAGCCACGACTGCCATGTGCCCAGCGCCATCACGGCTGCTGCGGAGAGACAAGTGCCACCGGGCCCCCCGGGGACCCTCGAGCTGCCGGCCCGGCCCCGGCCCCGCGCTCGGGACCCGCCGTCTCGCTGCGGGGAGGTGACGGAGCCAACGCGCAGTGACACGGGGCTCGCACCCCCCCCCTCCCCACGCCGCGGCCAGCGCCTCGCCAGCGCCCGCCGGGGGGGACTTCTCGGCTGTCACAACCCATCTGCGTCGGGGGCAGCGTCTGCCGGCGCCGTAAGTGGGGTTAAACTCGGGGTCACCCGGATCGAGCATCCACAGGGGGGTCTAGTGGAAGGCATCCCCCTCTCCCCAAATCCCCCCGCGCCCTGGCAGCCCCTGCCCCCGGTTGCCACCGGGGCGGGATGCAGGGGGTGATGCTCTGTCATGCTGGGGGTGTAAGGGAGGGAGGGACGGCAAACGTGTCCCCAGGTCCCCGCGTGGCTCTCGGGGACGGCGCGGTGGTGGCCAGATGTGTCCGCAGGGAGCGGCTCCTCGGCTGTCGCTGCGGGTCACCGCGGCCACGGGGACACGCGGGGCCGTGACGGACACGACCCGCGGGTGGCCCCGCGCTGGCCGGTGGCCCGAAATGCAGCACCCTGCGGGCGCCCGCGGGCCATCGACACCCGCGCCGGCAGCCTGAACTCCCCGTGACCCGCCGGCACCGCGGCTGCGGCCGGAGAGGCCACCCCAGCACCGGGACACCCTCCCGGGGTCACAGCCCGGCGCTCCCCGCCGCATCCCACTGGAAAACTGCGGGTGTCCCAAAGCCCTCCAGGGCCGCGACGGCGGCGTCCTGGGGACAAATCTGGCCCTGCTTGGTCAGTGGAGCCTCAGGCAGGCGGGATTTGGGGCTGGGGCGGATGGCACATCCCATCCCCATCATCTCCATCGCGCCCCTCCCTCATTTTCAGTCCCCCCCCCCGCTGCCGCCCGGGCTCACACGGTGCCGCCGGACCCGCGGGCGGCTCCTTTTAACCCGCGGCTGAAATGAAACCGGCTCCGGCTCCTTCCCCGTGACCTATTTTTAACATTTGATTGGAATTATTTCACCCCCCCCCCCCTCCCCGCCCTTCCCTTCCCTGTTCCCGCGCGCCGGCCCCGGGTGCGAGCGCGGTGTCAGCCCCGCGTCACATCAATTAACGCGCGCGGGGCGTCATTTGTCACTTTGCATTTCCCGAAGGCCCCTCGGTGGTGCCGCGGCCGTGGCGGGGGGCGCACGGCGAGCTGGGGGTGCCACCCCCGTCCCCCCCGGGGTGGTGGACGGGGGATGCTCCTCCTGCCCCGTGTTTTTGGGGGTGCAGGGACCCAGCGGCCGCTGCTGCCACCCACCTCGGTGCGGGGTCCCGGTGCTGGGTACGAGGGTCCCCGGCGGAGGCCGGGACACCCGAGTACGGCCCCCTCCGGCCCCGAGCAGCCGGTGCCGACACCTCCACTTCCGTCGGCAGGGCCCCCACGGGTATTTTTAACTCCCGGCTCTGCCGTTTGGCACGCGGTGTGTCCGTCCCCGCCGCTGTCCTGCCTCCAGCTGCCTCCTCCAGCCCGCGCCACCCCCCAGGGCAGGATCGGACCCTCCAGAGACACGTCGGGTGGTGCAGGACTGCATGGGACAGGATGGGACCCCATGGGACAGGACTGGAACACACAGGGCGGGATTAGACCCTACTGGGGATGATGAGTGCCCACAGAGCAGGATGGGACCCCACAGGGTAGTATAGGACCATTCAGGACAGGATGGGAAGCCTTGGAGCAGGATGGGACCCTATGGGGCAGAATGGGACCCCATAGCTCATGATCAGGCCCCAAAGAGCACGATGAAACCCTGCAGAGCGGGATTGGGACCCCGTGGGGCAGGATGGGACCCAAGGGGTCAGGATGAGACCCTATCTGGCAGGAAAGGACCCTACAGCACAGGACAGGAACCTGTGGAGTGGGATTAGACCCTATAGGACAGAATTGATTCCTTCAGGGCAGGATGGGGGGCTGGAAGGAAGGAATGGACTCTATGGGGTAGGATCAGCCCCTGTGGGGGAGGATGGGACCCTGCAGGTTTGGACTGTATGGGATGGGAAAGGGTCCTGCGTGGCAGGACTTTCCAGACCTGGATGGGATGCTGTGGAACAGGAAGGCACCTAACAGGGCAGAATTGTCGCTTGTGGGGTAGGATCGATCCCAGTGGGGAAGGATTGGCCCCTGTGGGGCAGGATCAGCATCTCCATCTCCTCCGCCGGGCAGGAGCATCCTCATCCCCATCCCAGAGGGGTCCGGCCCCCCATGTCCCCGCGTCACCCATGTCACCGAGCCCGCGGGACCCCTCCCCTGGCCGGATCCCCGACTCGGGGGGGGCTCTCGGGAGGGCGATGGCAGCGGGGCGGGCGATCCCGCACACGCGTGTGCCCGCGGGGGCCGCGTGTTGTCAGAAGCTGTAGCCCGTGTCTCGCCCGCCGTCCCCCCGCCCGGGCAGCGCACATCACTCCCCGGCCTTCGCCTCCCGCTGACGAAGAGGAAGGGCCGGGGGCGCCAGCCCCGAGCCCCCCGCGCCCCCGTCACGCTAAGCCGGCCGGACAGGGGCTGCAGCCCCCCGGCGCTCCCCAGGGAGCCGCGGCTCTTCGCCGAGGATCTGGCTCCGGCTGAAGCAAATCTCCTCGTACAGGAGCGGGGCGAGGGGCCGGGGACGGCGGCGGGGGGTGAAACGGACTCCCCTCGGCCCGGCGGGTGCTGGCGGGGGGGTCCCCGCGGACCCCCCGCGCTCACGGTGGGGGCCTGACGTGCACATACGGGCACGGGCACAGCTGCGTCCTCGCACACCCACGGCGGCCCCTGTGCACACCCACAGTCCCACAGCAGCCCCCTCGCACACGCGGTGACCCCCCGGCACACCCGTGTCCCCTCATGCACGCACAGGCTCCCTTGCACACCCCTCCAGCCCTTCTGCACACCCACACGGCCACCGGTGTTTCTGCCCCACGCACGGGGGGCGCGGTGGCTCCCCGGGCACGGTGACAGCCCGGACGCGGTGACACCGAGACAGGGACACGGGGGGGAAGCTGCCCCGCGCACGCTGCCGCCTCCCACGCAGGCTGCCAAGGCCGGGGCGAGGAAGAGGAGGAGGGAGAGGAGCCAAACCGCGGGTGGGTCTCCGGGGGACAGGGTCGGTCCCGCGGGAGGGACCAGAGACCCGCCATCGCCGAATCCCGGCTCTCCGGGTGCCGGGGCTTCGACGGGACCACCCCAGGGAGGGGGCTCGGAGGGATCTCTTGGCAGGACCCCCCGTGCCACCCAACGCCAGCGCCGCCGGGGGGGACGGTGGCAGCGGTGGCAGCGGTGCAGGGGACACGGGGGGCACCGGGGCACGGGGGGCACGGGTGCTGGCGGCGCGGGGCTCAGCACCAGGAGGGTTTTGGATGGCAGCGGCTGGAACGATGTTAATGACTTTTCTTCCTGTCGCTCTCCTTTTACACCGAGGGCAGCTCCGTAACCAGAGCTGCTTCCTTCCCCGAGATTAAGGAGCCGTCTGCTCGCTCCCCCCCCTCCCCGCGGCCGCTGAGCCCCCCCCCCTCGGAGCTGCCACCGACTTGTCACCCCCGGCTGGCCCAGGCCTGGCCCTGGCAGCCCACCCCTGACAGCCCTGGGTGCCCCCCTTCCGAGGGGTCCCACGGTCAGGGGTGCTGAGCATCCTCCAGGAACTGCTCGGGATTCGTCCCACCAGCTGGAGTGGAGGCTCAGGGAAAGGGGTCGCCATGACCCCCCCACTCTCATCCTTCCCTGCGAGCCGCCCGTGGGGCTCCCCCAAAGCGGGGCTGCCCGGGGTGGAGCGTGGCAGCCGCCTGCCAGCGCCGGGCGGTTTGGGGCAGGAAGGAGGAGGGTGACAGTGCAGGGGCGTGGGGTGAAGAGCTGAGGTGTGGGGGGACGGGGGTTGGGACCGTCCACGGGCGGGGGCTGAGCCCCCCAAACCCCAAAGCTCTGCCTGCTCCCCACTCGCCACCGCCCGTGACTCGATTTCCCCTGCCCACTCTGACTCAGAGGACAGTGCTGGTGACCTCTGACAGGGGGGACCTGTCCACGTTTTTTGGGAGGGGGGACAAGGTGCTTGGGGTGCCCTGACGGTGGGACAGGAGGGGGCTTCTGCAGGGTGGGAGTCTGGGTGGGCTCCACTCTGGGTCACAGAGCTGGGGGGATCAGGGATGTGGCTCCTTCCCGGCCGGGGGTGGCTGCAGGGGGGTGGCGGATGCGTCCCCCGGCCGGGGGTCCCCCGGGTGGGTGGCAGGTGGCCGGCCCGGCCCGGGAGCTCTGCGGTTTCCATTCATGCCTCCCTGAACCGCTCAGCCCCGCGCTGCCTTCGAGCAGCAGCGAGATGCAAATTCCTCCGGGGTGGGGGGAGTATTTTTGGTTTTCCCTGGGCCCAAATTTAGCCCCCGTGGGTGCCCGGTGCCCTCTTGTTCATTTTAAGAATGAAAACAGGAACAATGCCATTTACTAAGAAAATTACCCCCAAAAGTTTCCCCTCGGTCCCCAGAAGCCAAATTCTTGCCTCATCCTTCCCTGGAAACACTGGTACCTGCCTGGGGGCTGTGCTGGAGGGAGGTGTGGGGACACCAGAGCTTGGGGACAGTTTGGGGACATCAGCCTTGCACTCTGGGCTCCTGCAGAGACTGAATTCATCATTAGCAGGATGGTGCCCAGGAGCAGTGGGATGCAGGATGGTGACATGGAGCAGGAGGTGTCCAGGACAGTCCCCCCAACGAAAGCTCCAATCCCCATCCTGTGCCAGCGCTGGAGATTCCAGGGATGGGGCTATTCTATCTTGCAGCTGCAGGAGGAGAAACTGAGGCACGGGGCTTGTCTCGAGGATCCTCGGGAGCCTGGGAATCCTGCCTGGGATGGGCACACGGCAGCTTTGGGAGGGATGTGGCCTGTGAGGTGACAAGTGTGTCCCCAGCCCATGGGGCACATCCTGCCGCGGAGCCACTTCCTCCCATCCCCTCTGTGGGCGACGGAGCTTGGTGAGTGCCGGAAACCAGAGCGGTGGCCGGGAGGGACCCCAGGAAGGACCCTGCAGGTGAGGAGGCCAAGCTGGCTTTGCTGGAGCTGCTGCAGGGGGGGTTGGACCCCAAATCCCGGTGCTCCCTCGCTGTGGAGGGGTGAGTTGAGGCCGCTTGGCGCAGGGACTGTCCCATCCCGAGTGACACCACTCCCCAGAGGTGTCTGGGATGTCCTGGAGCATCCCTGTCACCGGCCAACGGGGCTGTTGGAGGCTGTTCAAGGTGACGGTCAGGACACGGCTCCCAGCCCTGCTCTCCCTCCCGGCCCTGAGAGTCCTCCCCGCGCAGGGACACTTGTGACAGCCGCCTCCCCAGGAGTCCTGCCGTGTCTCCCAGTGTCCCTGGTGTCACTTTACCGTGGCAGGGGGGACGCTCAAGGGCGTGACATCCTGGGGACAGGGCCACGCTCCTTCCCCCACCCCGCCAGGCCCCGCTGCGGGCACCACCCAGGACTGGGACCGCCAGGGCGAGGGGCACGAGGGGTGGAGGTGGCAGGTCCCCAGCTGTGGGGGCAGTGGGGACACTGGCGAGCCTGACACCCGTCTGGGTGGCCGTGCTGGCTGATCCCACAGCGGGGGGGGTGTCCCTGTGAATTTATCCTCGCCGGCGATGGTTTAACAGGAATGAATTAGCACGTCCTGACGTCAGGGAGCACATGAGCTGCAGCACTTGCTTCCCCCCCACCCCCCGTTAATGAGTCGCTTCCCCCCATCCATAACCCCCCTCTGGCCTTTATTTTTCCTCTGTGAAAAAAAAAAATTCTGGAAATTTCCTTGTTTTCCTTCTTTTTCTCCCTGGGGAACTTGGCGGGAGGGGATTCCTGCTGGATGGGTTGGGAGGGGTTGGCAGTGCCCTGGCAGGCTGGGGGTGCCCAGGGAGGTGGGGGCAGCTGCATGGGGGGATGTTGTCCCCACTGATAACCCCCCCAGCCCTCACCAGGCCTCTCCCTCAGTAATTCCCAGGGGATTAGGGGCTGGGAAGAGCTGGCAGGGAGCCGGAAAGGTGTCTGGGGGGGGGTGTTGGGGGTCAGCAGGGGGGGCTTAGCATAGAGATTGAAGGGCAGGACCCTTCGGAGCAATGCCAGCGGTGAAAAGCTGGTCCCAATGGCTGCTAAGCTGTGTCTGCTGGGCCAATACACAACCTCTGTGAGACCCCCGAGACCCCCCTGGGCCTGCCCAGGCCTGACTCACTGTGGGCATGTGGGTCCTCCTGTCCATCCACCCCCCACGGCCACCCTGTGCATCCTTAACTCCCCATTTCCTCCTGCCCTACAGTGGAGCACTCCGTGGGGGAAGCAGAGCTGTCCCCATTCCCGTCCTCATCCCTGTCCCCATCTCCATTCCTATTCCTGTCCCCATCCCTCTTCCCATCCTCATTCCTGTCCCCATCTCCATCCCTATTCCTGTCCCCATCCCTGTTCCCATCCTCATTCCTGTCCCCTGTCCCCATCCCTATCCCTGTCCCCATCAGCTCCCAGTGCCCCCGGGCAGCACCATCACCTGTGACCCCGAATCCCAAGGGATTTAGGTGTGGGTTTGGTGGACACCCAGGTCCCCCTTTCTCCCCTTCCCACTCCCAGCTCCAGAGGGGTCCTGCAGATGTTGGGAAGGAGCCCGGACCCCAGGAGGGGACACATGGGCGGGTGGCAGTGTCCCCGTCCTTCCAGGCGGTGCGGGAGTGACTGGCACGGGGTGGCACCCGCCGTCCCCCACCCTCCCAGCTCTGCCACACTGGGAATGGAAAGTATTGACGGGAGCTGAGCTGGGGATGTGCCAGGGGAAGCGGCCACTCCAGAGCCAAATGCCTCCGTGACGGCTCCAGGGGACACGGGGACTTCCCCAGGCACAGTGGGGTCAAGGGCAGGTGCCAGGAAGGCCCGGCCTCGGGGTGGGCACAGGAGGGGCACGGGGGGTGGGCATGGGAATGGGCTCGGGGGGGGCACGGCCTGTCCGGGCTCCCCAGGGAACTTGGACCACCCCAAACCCAGCAGAGGGGGAAGGACAAGGACAAGGGGCTGAGCCTTAAGCCTCTGTCCCCAGGTGTGCCACCCCTCCAGTGACCGTGGGGACACCAGAGTGTGGGGGGGGACCCGAAATAACCAGTCCCTGTGTCCCCTCAGAGCCCCAAAACACGGGGGGGGGGAAGGTGGCCCCCCTGGTCACTCCATCCCCTGTCCCCGCGGCCCCCCACAGTGTCCCTGTCCCCTCCCGTGTCCCCACCCCTGCCAACGTCCCACAGTCCCGGCTCCTCCCGCGCCCCCCCATCACCTGCCACCTCCCCACTCCCCCCGTGCCCCGCGTCCCCCCCAGCGTGTCCCGCGTGTCCCCGCGTGTCCCGCTCCCCGCGTGGCCCCCTCCCCGCCCCCGGCCCGCCCCGGTGGGAGCCGCCCCCGTGGGGGTGGGGAGGGGGGCGGAGGGCGGAGCTGCCGGCGCGGAGCCGCTTCTTTGGATAAGAGGCGCGGGGCCACGGGGATGGGCAGGTGGAGCGTGTGAGGGCACCGGCAGCAGCAGAGCAGAGCAGGGCGGCCCCCCAAGCCTCCCCCCCTCCCCGCCCCCGACGGCACTTTTGGGGGCTTTCCGGGAGTTTCAGGCTGTTCTTTTGCGGGGTTTGGTTTTTTAACCCCTTTTCCCTTGGCTGTTCCGGGGGACGCCGCGGGTCGCCGCCTCCCCCCGGGACCCCCCCGGGCATGGAGGGGGCGGCGGGAGCCCGGCGAGGCGGGCAGCGCTGACCGGGGCCCGGCTCCGCGTCCCGGGGACCCCCATGAGCGGCTGAGCGGGGCCGGCGCCCCCCGCTCCGTCCATGGGCGCGCTGGAGCCGGGCACCGGAGCCCCCCGCCCCGCCGCCCCCATGCTCAGCGCCGCCGCCACCTTCGCCAAGGAGCCGCCGGGCCCCCGGGACGCCGCCGCCGCCTCGTACTACGGTGATGGGGGGGCAGCGGAACCCGGAGCCCCCCCGCTCCCTTACGGCGCTCCCGGCGGCTTCGGCGGCAGGTTCCTGGGGCCGTGCCCGCCCTACCGGGCGCCGCCGCCTCCCGCCGCCCCGGTGGAGGGTTACGCGGGCACGGAGGGCGGTTTCGGCGGCGGGGGGGCCCCGCTGTGCCCCCCGCTCTGCGCCCTGCCCGGGTACCGCGCGGCCGGGAAGGTGCAGGTGATGCTCAACAACTACCCGCTCTGGGCCAAGTTCCACAAGCACCAGACCGAGATGATCATCACCAAGCAGGGCAGGTGAGCGGGGGCACCGGGTGGGATCGGGGGGGAAAGGGGATGTACCGGGGCGGGGGAGCGGCGGGAACCGGGAGGGACCGGGGCAGGGGACTGTCGGAGGAGCAGTGGGAGATCGGGGCGGGGGACCGGGACAGAGAACCGGCAGCGGCACCGGGACCCGCAAGGACCCCGGAGATGGTGAGAGTCCGGTGTGGGCAGGGATACAGGCACGGGGGATGCGGGGTGGGCACGGCGGTGCAGAGATGGGGGTGGGACAGGCTGTGGGATGGGCTGGGAGGGAGCCGGCACGGTGAGGGGCTGAAGGTTTCTGCCTCGTGTTCCTAAGGGGCTGGAGGTGTGGGAGGTGTTTGTGGGTCCCTCTTTGCCCGCGCAGTGGGGGGTGGGGTGTGCAAGAGGGGGCCCCCGTCCCTATGGATTGGGGGGGTGACATCTTGCTGTGTGGGCAAAGGTAAAAAATGGGGTGTGGGGGGGAGGCAAAGAGGAACAGACTTGCCTGGTCTTGTTTTCTGTGGAAGTTGAGGCTTGTTGGAAGGAGAAGGGGGGCTGGGGAGGGTCCCCACCCGTATCAGGGTGGGACAGGGGGATCCAGACCCCCCATGTCAGGAAGCTGGCAGAGATGGTGCCAGTTCTGGGGGACTGGAGGCAGAGTTTATCCGGCCTCAACCCACGGGCCGGATCCGGAGCAACAAGTAGTGAGAGCCCACAGCCACCCCACAGGCACCGTGGGTGGGTGGCTGACACCCCCTCTACTCATTTCCATGCTGGAAATGCCCCCCCTCTCCCATGGGGCAGGCAGGGGATGGGTGCCCCCCATGTGCCCGGGGAAGGGGCAGCATTTTGGAAACGTCCTGGGTGCCCAAACCGCCCTTGGTGATGCCATGGCCGGGCACCCTCTGTCCCCTCCGTGCTGCCTCCAGCCTGGGGTGTTCACAGGGTGTGAGTTGAGGGGCTGGGACAAGGCTGGGGTAAAATTCACCCCACCGCTGCCCACACCCCTGTTTGGGGGGTCTGGAGAGGGCTGAGTGTGACACGGGACCTGTGAGGCCGTGGAGTCGCCACAACTTGGAGCAAGGGGAACCCAAAATGCTGAGCCCATCCTTTGGCCCCACAGGGTGACGTGGGTGGGGGGAGCCAGGCCCTGGGCTGCAGTGTGGGGGCCTCAGTGGGATCGTGCTGGGGTGAGGAGGGGAACAGGAGCACGGCAGGGCCGCACACGGGGCTTCAGCCACCTGAGGGGCTGCCAAAAATCCACGCCGAGGGGAAAACAAGGCAGCACCCCCCCACTGCATGCTCAGCAGCTGGCAGAGACTCCCCCAACCCCTCCTGCCGCGCTGACCCCCCCTTTCCCCTCCCTCCCGCTGCCATCCCTCCGCCCAGGGGGGCTCTTTCTGGCCAGCGCCGGGGCCGCCGGCAGCGCCCTCGCCCCTTCCCTCCCTCGGCCGAGACAGATGGTGTCACTTCGATGCTGAGACCAACCTGCTTAATGTGTTGGAAGTCTAAACACGTTAGGGCCGCTTGGTTTGCCACGGCCCTGCCCAGGCTCGGCTCCCCCCGCCGGGCTCGGGGCCGCTCGGAGCGAAGCGGTCCCGGCACGGAGCGGGTGACGCGTCCCCGGTGCTGGTTGAGGGGGTGGCAGGGGTGGCAGGGACCCCAAATGGTTGTTCCTCGCACGCCACCCCCCCAGTTCTTCCAGAAACACGCTGAAGTTCCGGTTGTTCCCTCCTCTCTTGCCCCAGCCGTCGTGGCGGGTGCTGGGGCAGCATCAGGACCTGGTGCTGAGGGTCTGGAAAATGGGGCGAGCCCCAAAATCCCGCCGTCTCTGCCCTGCTGCCATCAGCTCCCAGACTGAAACCAGGCAATTCTGGGGCTCTTTTCCCAGCTCCATCCCTTCCAACAGCCCTTCAGAGGTGCTGGAGATGGGGGGGGTGGGTTGCTCTGTGCTCAGGGGGGCTCACGGCAAACCCGGCCCATGGCAGCGTCGAGCTCAGAGCCACAAAACATCCGTTTCACCCAACCCTGAGCTGCTCTTGCAAAACTGCAGCGCTGCTGAGACACAGGAAAAACCCCAGTGCGGGGCTCGAGGGGGACGGGAGCCCCAAAATGGGGACCCGAGGGGGATGTGTGCCCCCCAAAGGGGGATCCTCCAGGCTGGGGGGCTCTGGGGCAGGGCAGGGGACACGCTCCTGTCCTGCTGTAGGCGCGGGTGCCTCTTCTCTCCGGGCTACGCTGGTCCCTCAGCGCCGGTGTCCTTGGGGTGCAGCCCCCTGTGACCCACAGAGAGAGCTGAGGATGGGTGGGAGATGGTGGCACTGGGATGAACCTGCTCAGGTGCCGGGATTTACCCTGCTGGCATCTTTTTTGCCCTCTCCTGCCCCTCTGCCCCGGCTCCAACACGCCGTCCCGTGCCATCCCACGCCATCCCATGCCATCCCACCCCCAGTCGTTCCCTCAAGGATAATTTCCTACTGGTTTCCCGTGTGGGTCCCCCATCCTTCCTGGGCCCCCCATGGTTCTCGGGGCTCAGCCAGGGTAGGATTTCTGTGGAAACCCCCAAGGACTCGCCGGCGCCCCAACTGCAGCAGGCCCGGGGAATTCCTGCCATGGGGCTCTGCCGTGAAACCGGGGCTGGCTCTGCATTTTGGGGGTACACGGGGCTGGCTTTGCCTTTTGAGGTTCACAAGGGTTGGCTTTGCCTTTTGGGGGCACACAGGGGCTGGCCCTGTCTTTCGGGAGTAAATAAGGGCTGTCTTTGCATTTGAAGGGGACTCAGTGCTGTTTTTGCAGGGTGCAGGGACTCTCTTTGCATTTGGGGACACCAGGATGGCCTTGTCTTCAGAGAGGACACTGGGAGGGTTTTGGGGGCGCAGGGCTGGCGTTGCCTTTGAAGGGGACATGGGACAGCTTTGGGGGCCCACGGGCTGGGTTTGCACTTGGCAAACACGAGGTCTGGCTCTGGCTTGGGGTGGCACAAGGACGTTTTGGGGGGCTCAGGGATGGTGCCCAGCTGGCAGCTCTGTGGGGTTGGAGGCAGCGGTGCAGCCGTGTGGTGACACGTCCCCGTGTCGTGCCGTGCTGGCACACGTGGCTGTGCCATGTCACCCTCACTGGGCAGCACAGCTGTGCCACACAGCACTCTGATGATGTGCCGTTCCATGCCACTGTCCGTGTTCTGTGCCGTGTCACCATGACATGCCGCTACACGGTGTCACCTCACTGCGTCGTGCAGCCGTGCCATGTCACCGTGCCACGCATCGGTGTGCCACCACACCGTGTCCCCGTGCCACACGTTTCCGTGCCACCGTGCCGTGTCCAGCAGTCACGCCACGGCACCGCGCCATGTCACCGCGTCGCGCTTTGCCGTGCCACCATTCCGTGTCACCGTGCCACGCGTTGCTGTGCCGTCCGCTGCCGTGCCACCCTGTCGTGTCCCCGTGCCGTGTCCGGCAGCCACGCCACCCCACCGTGCCACCCAGCCGTGCAGCGGGGGCTGCACCATCTCCCACGCGGCCGTGGCGGCTCCTGCGGTCGCGGCGCTGCCGTCGGGGGGGAGGAGGCGGCTCAGGAAGCCGCAGTCCCCCCTCGATGCGCTGCCGGGGATGGGAGGGGAAGTAGGAGAGGCACAATTGCCTGGGGGGGGGTTGCGCTCCTGGACCTCCAGGTTTTCCTTCCGCCTGTGGTCATCCCGGACGCGCTCCCCGTGCCTCCATCCCCGCAGTGCCCGCAGGGCTCCGTGTCACCCGGTGACACCCTGGATGTGCCGCTGCGTCCCCTGGCTCCCTCCCTATGTCCCCGTGTCCCCCCCAGCGCCCCGAGTGGAGCGGTTCATTCAGGGACAAACCTCGGGGCGCGCCGAGAGCTCAGAAACAAAAGTACAAAGGGTGAAACGCGCGGTGCCCACCAGCTTTTGGGGTGGGCGGGGTGGGGGGGGTAGAACCGGGTTGGGGCACCTCCCAAACCGCAGTGACCAAACCCGGGGGAGCCGAGTGCTGCCCGAGCAGCAGCCCCGGGAGCTCGAGCGCTGGGGGGATTTAAAAATAAAGGCGAGGCGAGCGTGGTTTCGGGTCTTGCCCCCACCCTGCCGTGCCCGGCCGGGCCGTGCGGTTTCCCCGTGGCAGCGTGTGAGCGCCGAGCCGCGCTCGCTGCTGCGCTGCCAGCGGGGGCTCGGGGGCTCCGAACGGAGCAGAGAAAGAGAGAGAGAAAAAAAAACCAAACCAAACCAAAACCAACTAAAAAAAGGCCGGTTCTTTCCTCCCTGCTCCTTGCAGCAGCTCGGGCTGGTGCAGCGCCCAGGCTGGGGCTCGCCCCGCGGTCAACCGGCCTTCGGGCGCCCGGAGCGCGGCGGCACCGAGGTGGTTTTTAGTGCGGCTGCAGCTTTTATCAGCGGCAGGAGCCGCCCGTCCCTCGGCACAGCCGCGTCTGTCTCGCTCCGAAGGAGTTTTGGGGATACAGAAAGGGGGGACGGGTTCGGTGAGGGCTCGGAGGGACCCCGGGATGAGCGGGATCACCGTCCGTGCCGAGCGCGGGGAGCACGTGTGCAGCTCCTCACCACGAGTGCTGCTTTCTCTATTTCTTTCTCTTTTTCGTTCTCTTTTTCTTAATCTCTTTCTTTATCTTCTTTTTATTCTTCTTTTTATTATTTTTTTTCTTTATCTTTCTCTTTATCTTTTTATTCTTCTTCCTTGCCTTCTTCTCCTTCTTCATCTCCTTCTCCTGCTTCTTTTTTCCTTCTTCTTTTTCTTCTTTTTCTTCATCTTCTTATTTTTCTTTCGTTCATTTTTCTTCTTGTTTTTCTTCTTTTTCTTAATCTTAACTTTAATCTTAATCTTCTTTTTTCTTTTTTTTTTTTTCCTATTTCATTTTCTTTTCTGATTCTTTTCTTATTCTTTTCTTCTTTCTCTTTCTCTTTTCCCCTTTTTTCTTCTCTTTCTTTTTCTATTCCCCCTTCTCCCGCAAGGGCAACTTTGAGTCAGCGGCACCCGCCGACTTTTCTTTCCACCACCCTTTGCATTCCACTTCCCCGCTGCTGTGGCACTGCCCGAGCTCCGTTTCCTGCGGGGGCCGCGCTCGATCCCCCCCCCTCTCCTGCCCGGCACGAGGAGCTCCGTGTGCCCCCAGCCCCTCGCTGTGCTCCCGATGAGAGAGGCGAGCAGGGTTCTGCCCTCTTTCCCGATGAATCCCGTCTCATCCCACGGGTATCTCACCCACCCGGGAGAGCTGGGGGTCCCCGTGCCCCCCACGTGGGTTTGAGGGGGGCTCCAGCGGTGGTTCATTAATGTGGGAGACGTTAATGGGGTGGTCGGGCAGCGGGGACGGGGCTGGTTTCCAGCTCTGGCCACTAAGACTCCAAAAGTTGCCAAAATTCCGTGGTCTAAGAGCCAAGATCTATGAGGAGGTGGGGGCTGAACCACGACTCCCCCCCACGGCTGGAGGTCCCACTGTGAACCCGAGTGGGGTCAGTGATGGACGTGAGGGACTGAACAGGGAGTGGGGGCATGAGATCTCCCACCCCAGAGCCGGGATTTGGGGGGTCGGCCGGGGGGACAGCGGGGTGCAGCCCCTCAGGGGGGGTGGCAGCTGCAGCCCCGCGGCCGCAGGGTCCCCCCCTGGCCGTCCCATCCTGTCCCCTTCCTGCCCTTGGCTCAGACTGGCGCCCAGCCCGAAATAGCAGCGGTGTTGGTTTCCGATCCGGAAGGTGCTTGGGGAGGGGGAGGAAGATACCGGGAGGGGGGGAATGGGCCCCGACAGCATCCCCCAGCTGCCGGGGTCACTCAGCTCCTCACGGGCACCCAGGCGGGCGCGGGAGGGGGGTGGGGTGGGCATCGCGCTGCCTCAGTTTCCCCATCAACCCCCCTTCCCCGTGCGCCAGCGGCCGGGCCGGGGGGTGACGGTGTCTCTGTGCCTCTGTCCCCTCCCCAGGCGCATGTTCCCCTTCCTCAGCTTCAACCTGTCGGGGCTCAACCCCGTGGCCCACTACAGCGTGTGCGTGGACGTGGTGCTGGTGGACCAGCACCACTGGCGCTACCAGGGCGGCAAGTGGGTGCAGTGCGGGAAAGCCGAGGGCAACATGCCAGGTAGGACCCCCCCTGCCCCATCACCCCCTTCCTCATCCTCCTCGTGGTGTGGGGCGCGGGGTGACCCCCTCCCTGCTCCCCCCTTGTCCGCAGGGAACCGCCTCTACCTGCACCCGGACTCGCCCAACACGGGCGCGCACTGGATGCGGCAGGAGGTTTCCTTCGGGAAGCTCAAGCTCACCAACAACAAGGGCGCGTCCAACAACGTCGGGCAGGTAGGTGAAGGTGCTGCCACCGTGCCGGGCTGGGCCGGGTCCCCTCCGTGCCCCCTCCCTGACCGCCCGCTGCCCCCCCTTTATGCCCCCCCAAGATGATCGTGCTGCAGTCGCTGCACAAGTACCAGCCGCGGCTGCACGTGACGGAGGTGAAGGAAGGGGAGGGGGAGGACGGGTACCCCTCCCCACACACCCACACCTTCGCCTTCCCCGAGACGCAGTTCATCGCCGTCACGGCCTACCAGAACGCCGACGTGAGTATGAGACCCCCCTGCCAGACCCCGGCTTGGGGACACCCACTAAACCCCCCACCCTCAGCAGCAAAGGAACCCCAGCGACCGCCCAGGGCCACAGAAACCAGTGATACATCCCGGTATCATCCCAGTGACCCGCAAGGAGCAGGGCCTGGTGACCTCCCCAGCACCCTCTAAGGTGTCCTCAGCATCAGGAGAAGCCCCATGGCATCTCCCCAGGGCCCCCCATCTGCCAACACTCCTGTCTGCAGCATCTCTGCAGCCCCTGTGTCCCCTCAGCATCCCAGTACCGCTCTCTAAACCCCTTCAACATCCCAGTTCCCTCCCAGTACTCCCCCCACATCCCCTCAGCATCCCAGTAGCCCCCTCCCGGTACCCCTGCATTGGGAAAGTGTGGGATTCTGGTGCAGTGGGGGCTGCTCGAGGGGAGAGGGATGGAAGGGACACCCTGGAAGGGGTCAGTCTGTCAGCAGCCCCCCCACCTCCGCGTCCCCCCCAGATCACCCAGCTGAAGATCGACCACAACCCCTTCGCCAAAGGATTCCGGGACAACTTTGACTCGTGAGTGTCCCGAGTGTCCCCCCACCCTCCTGCCGGTGCCCCCCCCGGCCCCAGCTGGCAGCAGGGCACCTTCCAACCCCCTCTGTGCCCCCCAGGATGTACACGGCCTCGGAGAGCGACCGCCTCACCCCGTCCCCGCCGGAGGGTCCCGGCTGCCAGCAGCTCCTGCCGGCCCCCCGCTTCCAGCCCTTCCTGCCTGAGCAGTACCCGCTGCCCCCCGGGCGCTTCTTCGGGGGGGAGCGGGGGGCTCCCCCTCTGTCCCTGCCCCCCAAAGACCCCCCGCACTGGTACTTCCCCCCGCAGCAGCCCCCCCCCGCCGGGACGCTGGAGTACGGCGGCTACGATGGGGGCTACGGGGGGGGCAAACTGGTGCCCTACGGGGTGAAACCCTTCGCCCTGCCGCCCACCCCGCACCCCCCCCTGCCCTACTACCCCGAGGGGCCGGGGGGCTTCGGGGTGACGACGGGGGGCTGGAGCCCCGGGCAGTACGGCCCCAAGGGCAGCGCCGGGGCTCTGGGCTGGTACCGGGAGCCCCGCGAGGAGAAGGGCAAGGAGGTGGAGGGCTGGGCCCCCGAGCCCCCCGGCCCCGCCTCGGGGGACTCGTCGGACTCGGGGCTGTACGAGTGCAAACGGCGGCGGGTGTCCCCGTACCCCTCGAGCGCCGAGAGCTCCCCCCCGCCCCGCAACGGCGACCTCTACGACAAGGACCCGCTCACCGACGGGGGCTACTACGGCTTCTATGGCAACTGAGCCCCCCCCACGGGCACCTCAAGGGGTCCTGTGTGCCCACCCCCCTCCCTCTCCACCCCCCGCTATTTAACACCCATATCCTGGGCAGACTTGAGCGGGAGGGGGGGGCTCAGCCAGACAATCAGCCCCTGGTGACACCCCGGTGGGGTCACGGGGGTGGGTGGGGAGGGGCAGGGGGGGACGGTGAGGGGTTTTGTTTTTGGTTGTTGTCGGTGGTTTTTAAGGGCGGGGGGTTGGGGGGGGTAATGCTGAAGTATTTATTGAGCCCCCCCCCGTGCCCGGAGTGGGGCGGGGGGGCAGCAGCATATCGCAATAAAGGGGGCACTGTGGGGACCCTGCTCAGCTCTGTGTGTGTGTGTGTGTGGGGAGGGAAACTGAGGCACGGGGAGGGGGGGCTAAGGATGCCCTCCCCCTTCCTGGGGTGGCAGGGGGGTCCTGAGCCCCGGGGGTGTTTCAGGGCGGGGGGGGTGAGGGAGCTCTCTGCACACCCCAACTCTTCACAGCCTTTATTAGAGCAGCCCCTGGGCACAGTTTGGGGGGCGGGGGGGACAGAGGGGTCTTCCTGCCTGCGGGCACCCCCCATTGCCCCCCTCCCAGGCATCTTGTGCTCCCAGGGCAGAGGAGCACTGCCAGCCCCTGCCCCAGAGTGCCCCAGCTGTCCCCAAGGCTCTGCCCCGGGTCGGAGGGAGGGGTGGGGGGCATTGCCAGTGCTCCTCCCCCCCAAACCCCCTCTTTTATATCACAGTTTCATTTAAACACCAGCAAAATGGCTCGGAGAGGGCGGGGGGGACACTGCACCCCCCTGGTGCTGGGGGGACCAGCCCCACTGCTGGGCACCACTGCTGTGATGAGCTGGGGGGGGGCTCAGAGACCCGGGGGGGGGTCGCTACCAGAGCACTGCGCTGTCCAGGTGGGCGAAGCCGGGGTCCAGGCGCAGCTTCCAGTAGGTGTTGTTGGTGACCCACGACTCCTTGCCACTGGCATCCGTCAGCCTCCTGGGGAGGGGGTGAGGGGGGCATGTTTAGGGTGGCCTCGAGACTTCCAGGGGGGGTTTTCCCATTTCCTGAGAGCCCCACATCCCCCTGAGCCATGGCGTGCCCTCAGCATTCCCAGAGGTTCTCCCAATTCCCTATGAGCCCCACATCCCGCTGAGCCACGGGGTGTCCTCAGGATCCTGAAAGGAGCCTCCTCATCCCATAAGAGCCCCGCACTCCTCCGAGCCACAGGGCGCCCTCAGCACTCCCAGGGGGTCTCCCCATTCCCCGAGAGCCCCCACATCCCGCTCACCCTCGGGTTTCCCAGCCCCCTGCCCCGAGCCAGACCTGAAGAAGCGCGCCTGGTGGGTGATGTTGTTCTCCTCCATGACGCGGCGCCGGTCCCGCTGCAGCTGCTCGATCTGCCGCTTCTGCGCCTCGGCCGCCGGGATGTTCCCTTCCTCCAGGTACCTGCGGGGCGCAGGACGCGGCTGTGACGAGCTGGGCGGCCTCAGAGCATCCCCCCCCCACCACCCCCGGGGGGGCTGCTCACCGCTGGTCGGGGCGCAGCCGCGTGTCCGTGGAGGGCAGGACGCGGCGCAGCTCCGGCGTCAGCTCGTTCAGCTCCAGGGCGAACTGGGTGAAGCCGTAATTCCTCTCGTGGTCGCGGGGCATGGGGTCTGTGCAGGAGTGGGGGGGGACACACGGCGCTGAGAACCCCCCCCAGCGTGGGGTAACCGTCCCCCCTCCCACCCTGGGGTGGTCCTTACTGGCTTTCCAGACGCACTGGCCCGGGGCGGGCCCGCGGTGCAGCCCCTCGTGCCACTTCCCGGCCAGGCGCTCCACGGTGGTCCCGCTGCGGCTCAGCACGGCCCCCTGCACCTCGTTGGCCCCCGCGCCCCAGTACCGAGCCTGCGGCCACCGGGACGTGGGAGGGGGGCCGGGGGGGACTGGGGGAAAGGGGGATGAAGGGTGGGGGCATTGGGGAAGGGTGCGGCCAGTGGGAAAGGTCAGGGCTATTGGGAAAAGGCTGGGGTCAAGCTTGATGCGAGGGGTCTTCTGAAAAGGGTGGAGTGGATGGGAAAGGGCGGGGCTACTGGGAAAAAGGCGGGGCCACCAGTGGTGGGAGGAGTCTTCTGTAAAGGGCAGGGCCATAGGGAAAGGGAGGGGCCATGAGGAATGGGAGGAGAATTCTGAAAAGGGTGGAGTCATTGGAAAAGGGTGGGGCCAGGAGGGGCGGGGCTAATAGGAAAGGGCATGGACAATGGAAAAGGGTTTGGCCATGAGTTATGGGATGGAGTCACTGGGAAAGGTGGGGCACTAAGAGGGGCAGGGCTACCAGGAAAAGGGCGGAGCCACTGGGAAAGGGTGGGGCCAGAAGTGAGGGGTGGGGCTACTGGGAAGGGGTGTGGCCACAAGTGATGGGGAGGGGTCATAAAAAGGGTGTGGCACTAAGGGGTGGAGCTACTAGGAAGGGGTGGAGCTATTGGGAAAGGGTGGGGCCATAAGTGGGGGCAGGGCCAGAAAAGAGGTGGAGCAATAACACAATTAATATTAATGAGTGGGTGAAGGGGCGGGGCCACACCTGAAGGGGCGGGGCCAGGCCATTTCGGTGCTGAGAGGTGGAGTCAGGGCAGGTGGGAGGGCGGGGCTATGGGGTGGGCGGGGCCCGGGGGGTAACGGGCAGGGGGTCACACCTTGCAGAAGGTGAGCTTGCAGTGGTAGGAGGCGTCGCGGGTGTTGCGGATCAGAACCTCCCCGTAGTGCTCGATCCAGCGGGGCCCGCTCAGCACGTTGTGGATGCACGTGGTCACCTTGTTCCACTCATAGTGGTCCCCGGTCCTGCGGGCACCGCCCTTGTTGGACGGGGAGGGAGGGCAGGGGGTCCCGGGGGGGCATGGGGGGCCCACCGGCGGGGCCGGGGTCTCACCTGGGCAGCTGGACATTGACGGTGCCCACGGGGACGATCTCCAGGGACTTGCCCCAGAACTTGTTCTTCCACCTCATGTCTGGGGAGAGGGTGGGAGGAGGTGAGACCCCCCCGGTCCCCCCACTCAGGGAGGAGACCTCCCAGCGCCCAACACCCTCCCGGGCGCTCACCTTGCCAGAAGATGAAGTTGTCGGACTCGGCGTGGCAGGCGGAGATGGGAGGGTGGTGGGAGACCTGGGGGGGGGACAAGAGGGACATGCCAGTGCCCCATCCAGCTCCGTGCCCCCCTCATGCCCTCCTCAAGCCCCCCCCAGTGCCCACCTGCTCGCTGATGAAGCGGAAGCCCCGGTCAGGCCGCACACACTCGTAGGTCTCCCCCAGCACGGGGTTGAAGGGTTTGCTGCCCGCCCGGTAGTAGGTAGAGGCGTAGGCGGACACGGCGAAGGCGGCCACGTACACCTGGCACCACAGGCACCACGCTGCTGCCACCACCCCAGGGACAGCCACCCACCCGTCCCAGGGACAGCCACCCACCCGTCCCAGGGACAGCCACCCACCCGTCCCAGGGACAGCCACCCACCCGCCCCAGGGACAGCCACCCACCCCCCGGTCCCCACCCGGCCCTGAGCCTTGCCCTGCTCCCACAAATCCCATGTGTCCTCAAGCTCCCCTCAAAGTCCTCCAGTCCTTGAGCTCCCTCATGTCCCTGAGCCCCCTAAATCCTCAACCTCTCCTGTCCCCCCATGTCCTCGAGCTCCCCTGTGTGAGGTCTCCTAAAACCTCCCCAATTCCCTCCATGTTCTCAAGATCCTCCACGTCCCCGTAGCCCCTCCTGGCCCTAAGGCCCCCCTAACCCCACGTCCCTCGAGTTCCCCCTTGTCGAGCTCCCTCTGCCTCCAGGTCCCCTGAGCCCCTCTGTGTCCCCCCAGCTCCCTGTAACCCAAATACCCCCAACCTCCCGGTGCTCCCTGAGCCCCCCATCCCCGGCGTGTTCCCTCAGTTCCCCCGTGACCCCGAGGATCCCCCCGTGTCCCCCGGTGTGTGTCCCCCTCACCAGTCGCTGCCGGGGGTCCCTGGCGCGGCTGGCGCGGTCGAGGAGGGCGCTGTACTCCAGCTCCTCGCAGAGCCGCTGCAGCGTGTTCAGCGGCTCGTTGAGCTGCACGGGCAGCGCCACGCGGGACAGGTCCTTGCCCACGCTGCTCCTCAGGAGCCCCCACAGGCTCACGTCCCCCGACGGCGCGGGGGCCGCGGGCAACCGGCTCCGCCGCCGCGGGTCCGGCCCCGGCAGCTCCACCGGCGGCGGCGGCGGCTCCGACGGTGCCCCCGGGCGCTCCGCTCCTGCCGGGCACCGGGCGGTGGGATGGAGCCGTCACACACCCCCCGTGCCCCCCTCCCCGGTGCTCCCCCTCCCCGTACCTGTCGGGGGGCGGCCCGGCCCCCCCGGCTCCGTGCCCTCCTCGCAGACGCTGGTGGTGGCCTCGCTGACGCCCGACTCGTCGTCCGCGGGGTGGGGGGGTGCCGGGACCGTCGGCGGCGTCGGGGGTCGCGGGGG
>JAWWLV010000087.1:354727-365396 GCA_035041135.1 Platyrinchus mystaceus
GGGGGTCTCGGGGGAATTGGGGGGGGTATGGGGGGTCCCCCACGGCGGGGGTGGGAGGGAGGCTAGGGGGAAGGGCCGCCCCGGAAGGATGGGATGAGACCTGGGATCCTGGGATGGGCAGGGGGTGGCGGGATGGGGAGGGGGTGGTGCTGGTGGGGGAGCAGCAGCGGGGGGGGCTCTGGCAGCACCCAGCTCCCACCACCGGGCTCAGAGAGTGTGGAGACCCCGAGTGTGGGGAGCCAGGGGGCTGCGGGGGGCTGGGGGGGATACAGGGGCTGGGGGCACTACGGGGAGCTGGGGGGGCGGCTAATGAGGTGGGACAGGGGAGAAAGAGGGGAGAGGTGAACCCAGAGCAGCGAGAGGTGGCAGGGGGGTCCACAGAGCCCCCCACCAGCAGAGCCCACACACCAGCAGAGCCCACCCCAAGCCCCCCCACCTCATTCTCGGAGGAGCTGGCGGACAGGAAGACCTCACAGGCGTCAAAGAACTCGGTGTGGGAGTCGGCCAGCGAGACGATGCTGCGGTTGGAGAGCTGCTGCTCCCGGCCCTTGGCAGGCAGTGCATCGGGCTGCAGGGACAGCCACTGCCTCAGCCCAGCCCTCCAGGCCGGGGGGGCTGCTCAGACCCCCACCCCACCCCATCCCTCCCCCCTGACCTCATCGGAGTGCAGCGAGGCGAAGGAATCCAGGGTGGTGTCGGAGGAGACGGAGAGGGAGTGGAAGCGGCGCAGGGCGGGCTGTGGAGGGAGGGGGAGGCTGAGCCAACAGCCCCCCGACTGTTCCCCTCCAGCCAGGATGGGGCTGACAGTCAGGGGGGGTCACCAGCCCCAAAAGCACCCCAAAAGCAACACCCCCAAGCCCCCCCCGAGCAGGGCAGCGCTGCCTGGCCCCGCTCAGTCTCTCACCGCGGCGCTGCCGGCGCTGCCGGGGCGCGGGGCCGGGCCCTGCCGGTCCAGCGCCTGCCGCATCTCCTCCAGCCGGGCCCTCTCAGCCACCAGCGCGGCCACCACGCTGCTGAGCGAGCCGTGCACTGCCGGGGGCACACGGGCAGGGGTCAGGCTGTGTCACGGCACCCCAAAACCCGCCAGGACCCCCCTGGCGGGGCTCAGCCCCATCCCACCTTTCTGGGCCAGCACCCAGAAGCTGCGCTGCAGCTGGGTGTACTCCGGGGGCAGCCCGAAGGGCAGCTGGCTCTGCGAGGACTCCAGGTAGCGGGACAGGTTGGGGACGGAGCCGTGCAGGCGGCCCACCTTGGGGGGGACACGGGGGTCAGCGAGCTGCTGGGGAGGAGGAGGGGGTTCCATCCCCCAGGCAGCAGCAGCGTAGCTCGGTGGGATTCCAGCTCACCCTCACCCTGCCGATGGTGTCGTCCTTGGCAAAGCTTTGCGTGCACCAGATCTTGGTGGTCCTCCGGCCCTTCTTCGGCCTCTCCGTGGCGGCCGAGGGCTGTGGGGGAGAGGAGGGGGCTGGAGCTGGACCCTCCCCAGGAAAGGGGGGGGATGCTCAGGCCCCACAGGTGCTGCTGTCCCGGCTCACCTGGCTGCCGGAGATGAGCGGGGCCGAGGGGATGCGGTGCAGGGCCTCCAGGTTCTGCAGCATTCCCGTCAGCTCCTGCAGCTTGGCCTGGCACTCCGACAGCTCTGCCAGGGGCACAGGGTCAGGGAGGGGGCACAGGGTCAGGGAGGGGGCACAGGGTCCCCCCCCTCACCCTGCACACCCCTTCCCGCCCCGCTCACCGGCCGAGCAGCGCTCCAGCCCCTCGCTGTCCTTCAGCCAGGCGTTCACCTTGTCCCGGGAGCTGGCGAGCGAGGACAGGGCGGGGGCACTGCCCGAGGGCAGGATCCGCGTCCACTGGCCCTGCAAGCAGGGAAAAGGGAGCAATGCCCTCAGGAGCCCCTCGCCCAGACCCTGCCTCGTGTTGTCACCTTGAGGTGTCACCCACCTGGGCGCTGGTGGGGGTCCTGCCCCCGGGACCCCCCATGGGACAGGGCTTGTCCCCGTGGTGGTGGGTGCAGAGGCTGCTGACCCAGCTGGAGAACAGCTCCGGGGACTTGATCTGGGGGACACGGGGTGAGTTGGGAGGGGGACAGAACCTGACAAAACCAACTCTGTTTCCAGTCCCACCCCGGGCCCCAGAGGCACCTTGAGGTGGTAAATGTTCTCCTCCGTGTCCAGGTCAACCCTCTGCGCCTTCTTGTTGACGGACATGACGGACTGACGGACGTCGATGGCACCGTGCAGTTTGCCCTTGAGGACCTGGGGGAGCCCGGGGATGCCTGTCAGGGGGAAGACCTCCCTTCCTCAGGGGGACCACGGGGGTCTCCCCCGCCCTGAGCCCACTGGAAGACTGTGTGGGCACAGCCCGGGCACACACTCACGTCCTGGCGGGTGGTGGAGTATTTCAGGATCCCGTTTTCCAGCACAAAGTACCGCTGGAGATGGAGAGGGAAGGTTTTTTAGGGGGGGAGCAGAGAGCAGTGCCTGCAGCCCCATTTCCCAGGGGCCCAAATCGTGCCAGGACCAGCCGGGTGCCAGCTCCTGGTGCCAGCTCTGCTCGTTACCTTGTGCCAACCCTTCAAGGGCCATTTCCTCCTCTTGAGCAGGTACCCCTCGTGCCTCTGCAGCTCCTGCCCTGGGCTGCCCCGTGCACGAGGCTCCTCCACCACCTCCCAGCTCTCCGAGCCCTGCAGGGATGGGGGTCAGCGTGGGGGTCCCTCAGCACCAGAGGCAGATGGGGTGCTCCCCACCTTGTCCTCCAGGTACCCCCAGCTGACAGGGCACCTCTGCACCACCCTTCCTAAAGCAGTGAGAAGCCCCCCAAGGCCTCACAGCACCCCCAGTCAGCCCGTGTGCACCACTGAACCCCCTCCAAACCCGGAGCCCTCCAACCTGCTGGACGCTGCTGTGCTTGGAAGACACGGTGCTGTTGGAGCGGGACAGGGCTCTTTTCGGGGAGGACGGGTCCTTCTCGTGGCTGCCCATGGCTGGTGAGCAGGGGGGGCCGGGTCGAGCCCCCCCTCCCGTCTGTCCTGTGGGGGTCCGAGCTCGGCCCTCACGGCGGGAGCCGCTGCCAGGAGGGGACGGCAGGTCAGGGAGCTCAGGGGGGGCTTCTCCACCCCCCTCACCCCGGCCCTCGCGGGGTTGAGGGGTGGTGGGGGTCCCCCTGCCCCCCGGGAGCGGGGAGTCCTGCATGTCACCGCTGCGGGCACCCAGAAACTTCTGCGTGACACAGAGCCTTTGACCCCCCCCGGCTTTATCTCGGCTCCGCCGCCCGGTCCGGGTTCAGAGTCCAGCCCCGACGCCCCATGGACTGGGTACCACGGGGCAACCCCACAGCGGGGGCACAGCCAGGAGGGTGACTCCGGTACAAAGACCGGGGTCAACCCCGCTCCGTCCTGGCACCCTCGAGCCAGGACATGACCCCTCCAAACCCCGGCAGAGCGTTCCCTTTGCCCTTCCCGCTTACTGAGCCACAGGGAAGTTTCCCCCCGCCCTGCCATCCCCCCTGGCGCTGTCCCCGACAGGGGACCCTGGTGTCCTGGCTGCTGCTGATCCTGGGATAACCCCGGGAGGGCGGCCAAGCCCCAGTGCTGGAGACCACCGGTAGCTGCGGTACCGAGCGATAACCACGGCACCGGTGACGGCGGCTCCGCGCCCCCCAGCTCGGAGGGGAGGACACCGGGGGTCTCCCCCGCAGCTCCATCCCCTCCCCTGCCCAGCCCCGCAGGTGCTGCGGGAGGTCAGCACCGACCCCTCGCACCGCACCGGGGCTGTGCCGGTGCCCCCGGGGGTCTCCATCCCCGGTGCCACCCCCGGGGGCGGCGGGTCCCCGGTGCTCACCTGGGCGGGCGGCGGGCGGGCGGCGGGGGCCGGTCGCATCCTGCCCGGTGGCAGCAGGAAGCGGAACACGGAGGGCGGTGCGGAGCCGCTCGGCTCTGCCCCCTGCTCCGTGGAGGACCGGAGCCGCCGGGATCGCCGGGAGCCACCGGGATCGCCGGGAGCCGCCGGGGTCGCCGGGACACCGAGCGCGGGCAGAGCCGCGGTCCCCGCACAGGACCGGGGCGGTTCCGGTCGCGGACCCCCGGAGTCCCCACCCGGGACCAGCCCGAGGGAAAAGGGGCGGCCCACGAGGGGTGGGAGGATCCCCGGGAGAGGCAGCACCTCGCGGGGGTCCCGGGGATCACCAATCCAGGGGGGTCCCAGGGCTGAGCATCCCACGGGGGTCCCGGGGATCACCAGTCCAGGCGGGTCCCAGGGCTGAGCATCCCACGGGGGTCCCGGGGATCACCATCCCAGGGGGTCTCAGGGATCACCACCCCACAGAGGTCCCACAGACCACCAGCCCATGGAGGTCTCGGGACTGACCACCAATCCAAGGGGGTCCCAGGGCATTCCCACCCCAGGATTTCCCTCACCCACCCACCCCCAGCACGGTTTCCCTCTGCTCCATCAGACCCCCCAAGCAGCCCCAGCATCCTCCCACGCTCTCAAGGAGCAGGACACCTCCCCCTCCCCAAAATCCCAGAGAGGCTTCAGCATCTCCACACGGACACTTTAATGGACACGACACTGGATCAGTGTTACAGCACATTCCCCCTCATCCTCATTCCGGGGGGCTTGGAGTGCTCAAGACCCTCCTGTGGGGCTCTCCCGTGCTCCTCCTCCTCCTCTGGCCAATCCCTGAGACCTTCCATCACACCCCCAGCATACTCCCAGGAATATTCCCAAAGGGAAAGGCCAAGGAAGGCTCCCCCCTGGGGCTGGGGGGCTGCAGGACCCTCAGTCCCATCCCAGTGCCAAAACTCCAATCCCTGATCCACCCCTCCTGCACAGCCAGGGAAGGAGCCGATTCCCAGGGCCCAGAGTCAGTGATTCCCTGTGCCCTGGGGGGCTCCCTGGGGGTCCCCGTGTCCTGCAGCTGGAGAAGGAGCCGATTCCCGGGGTCCAGCATCAGTGATTCCCTGTGTCCTAGTCTGGAGGGTCTCCCTGGGACCCCCCCATGTCCCACAGCTGGGGAAGGAGCCAATTCCCACGGTCTGATCTCCCGCATTCCAGGCTGGGGGGGGGGGGTTGCTCCCCAGGTTCCCCCCATGTCCCAAATCCAGGGAAGCAGCCAGTTCCCGGGGCTCGGTGCCAGCCATTCCCTGTGCCCTGGGGGGCTCCCACAGCGGGGGAAGGAGCCGGTCCCAGGGCCCAGCATCAATGATTCCCCGTTCCCTGCTCCCGGGGGGGCTCCCCAGGCGCCCCCGTGTCCCGGAGCCGGCGGATGTGCTCGTCCAGGAGCGCTGTGAGCAGGGAGGGGCCGCGCTGGAGCAGGGATGAGGTCTGGGAGGGCAGGAGGGCCAGGGCTCCCACCGTCTGCCCCTGGGAGGCCTCCAGGGACGGCAGCCGGGCAAAGTTCTCCACTCCCTGCCGGCTCAGGATCGTGTCGTCGATGCAGGCGCCTGGAAAAGAGCAGGATGTGGGATAACAGAGCGTTTCCTGAAGGAACTGCTTGCTCTGTCAGGCTGCCACCCCTCATCCCATCCCATCCCATCCATCAGCGTGGACTGTCATTCCCAGCCCTGGAGGAGCCTCCCCCGAGGCCAGCACCGGGATCTGGGAAGCAGGGAATGCCCTCACCCAGGAGGTTGACCTGTGGAATTCCCTTCAGCACCCGCAGCATCTCCCTGGCCCGGGTCTCCGGGCTCACCAGCAGGATGTTGCGGCACACGAAGAGCGGGAGGAGGTTCCTGTACTTGGACTGCGCCAGCACCGGCCGGACAATCTGGAAAACACCTTGGAATGACGCCTGGAGCAGCCCAGGATGCACCTCTGTGTGTGTCCAACCCCACCTTCCCGCTGGGATCGGCCCCCACCTCGTTGAGGACGAACTTGACCTCGATGTTGTGCTTCCGCAGGTAGAAGCGCATGGTGACCACGTCCTCATCCGGCATGGAATTGTACTGGCACACGGCCACCATGCGGCTGCTCCGGAACGCCTCCTCCACCTGCCGCCGCAGCAGCCGCGCGTAGCCGTCCTCCTGGGGGGGAGGGACACGGGGACACGGGGATATGGGATACAGGGATATGGGGACACAGGGATACGGGGATACAGGGATACGGGATACAGGGATATGGGATACAGGGACATGGGGATACAGGGATACGGGATACAGGGATACGGGATACAGGGATACGGGGACACAGGGATAGGGGATACAGGGATATGGGGATACAGGGATACGGGGATACAGGGATATGGGGACACAGGGATAGGGGATACAGGGATATGGGATACAGGGATATGGGATACAGGGACACGGGGACACAGGGATAGGGGATACAGGGATATGGGGATACAGGGATACGGGATACAGGGATATGGGGATACAGGGATACGGGATACAGGGATAGGGGATACAGGGATATGGGATACAGGGATATGGGGATACAGGGATACGGGATACAGGGACATGGGGATACAGGGATACGGGATACAGGGATAGGGGATACAGGGATATGGGATACAGGGATATGGGGATACAGGGATACGGGATACAGGGAGAGCGGGAATGGCTGCTGTGACCCCCCTACGGAGACCCGACAGCTCCTGGTGGGAGGTGACCCCGTGGATTTCGAGGTGCCCCCATGGTCCATGAGGTGACCCCGTGGATTTCGAGGTGACCCCGTGGATTTCGAGGTGACCCCGTGGATTTCGAGGTGACCCCGTGGATTTCGAGGTGCCCCCATGGTCCATGAGGTGATCCCATGGATTTTGAGGTGCCCCCACGGTCCATGAGGTGATCCCATGGATTTCGAGGTGCCCCCATGGTCCATGAGGTGACCCCGTGGATTTCGAGGTGCCCCCGTGGATTTTGAGGTGACCCCGTGGATTTCAAGGTGACCCCATGGATTTCAAGGTGCCCCCACAGTCCATGAGGTGACTCCATGGATTTCGAGGGGACCCCATGGATTTCGAGGGGACCCCATGGATTTCGAGGGGACCCCATGGATTTCGAGGTGCCCCCACGATCCATGAGGTGACCCCGTGGACCTCAAGGTGCTCCCATGGATCACGAGATGTTTCTGTGGATCTCGAGATGCTCCCATTGGATGGGGACTCACCTGGTTTCCAGCACCCGATGGGGCATCTCCCAGCCACCCACAACACCCCGAAAAAGGGGATTACCCACCCCGGCTCCAGCCAGGTTGTCCCTGGTGTCTCCCCAGCCCCTGCGGACCCCTCCTCACCTCCTGGGGGTGTTCCCTGGGCGCGGGGAGGCAGCGGGGGGGCACGGCGGGCCGGGGCGGCAGGTACTCGGTGACGGCCATCAGCTTCTGCCGCTGGAAGTGCATGGCCTTCCAGTGCCGCGTCACCGCCTTGGAGCCGCGCCGGAGCAGCTGCAGCGCGGGCAGCCAGCCTGGGGGCAGCCGGGATGGGCAGGGCACCTGCACCCTTCCCATTCCCATTCCTGCACCCTTCCCATTCCCATTCCTGCACCCTTCCCATTCCTGCACCCTTCCCATTCCCATTCCCGCTCCCTTCCCATTCCCGCTCCCTTCCCATTCCTGCACCCTTCCCATTCCCATTCCTGCACCCGGCCATTCCCGGTCCCTTCCCATTCCTGCACCCAGCCATTTCCGGTCCTGGTCCCTTCCCATTCCTGCACCCGGCCATTCCCATTCCCGCTCCCTTCCCATTCCCGCTCCCTTCCCATTCCTGCACCTGGCCATTCCCATTCCCATTCCTGGTCCCTTCCCATTCTCGGTCCCTGCCCCGTTCCCGATCTCTGCCCCGGTCCAGGTCCCTGTTCCCCGGTGCCTGTTCCTGTCCCACTCCCATTCCAGTTCCCTGCCCTATTCCCAATCCTGATCCCTGCCCCGTTCCAATTCCCTGCCCCAGTCCTGGTCCCTCTCCCTGCCTCGATCCCTGCCCCATTCCCACTCCCATTTCCGGCCCCATTCCCTGTCCTATTCCCATTCCCAGCCCCGTTCCCGGTCCCTGCCCCATACCCGATCCCATCTCCTGCCCCATACCCGATCCCTGTCCCGCTCCCATTCCCTGCCCCACTCCTGTTCCAATTCCTTGCCCCGCTCCCGTTCAATTCCCTGCCCCACTGCCAGCCCCGTTCCCGTTCCCATTCCCCTTCCCTGCCCCATTCCCGCTCCATGCCCCGTTCCCATTCCCAGCCCCTTTCCCGCTCCCGTTCCCATTCCCTCACCTCGCAGCCATCCCGTTCCCACTCCCAGCCCCTTTCCCGCTTCCGTTCCCATTCCCGCTGCCATTCCCAGCCCCTTTCCCGCTCCCGTTCCCATTCCCGTTCCCATTCCCGTTCCCATTCCCTCACCTCGCAGCCATCCTTTCCCACCACCCAGCGCCGCCATCTTGGCCGTGGCCGCGCAGGGCCTTGTGGGAAGCTGGAGGATCGCGCGCTTCCGGTTTCCCCCCGTCTCCATGGCAACGGCATCGCCACGGCGCGGCCTGCGCGGGGCTGGAGGTCCCTGAGCCCCAAACCTGAACCCCAAACCTGAGCCCCAAACCTGAACCCCAAACCTGAGCCCCAAACCTGAACCCCAAACCTGAACCCCAAACCTGAACCCCAAACCTGAGCCCCAAACCTGAGCCCCAAACCTGAGCCCCAAACCTGAGCCCCCGAATCCCCTGGGACCGGTTCCAGTGAGCCCCCCAGGAGCCTCTGAGATCCCCAGGCTGGGGGTCCCGGTCCCCGTGATCCCCCAGCTCCACTTGGGTGACTCCACAGCCCCCTGGATACAGGGATCCTCTGGCCCCCCCTGCCATCCCAACACTCCTGTCCCCACTGACCCCTCCCATTCTGCAGGTTTCTGCCCCCCCCTTTCCCTCAGACCCTTCCCCTTTCACGCCCCCCAGACACCCACCCGAGGGCACGAGGAGGAGACAAGGACCCCCCAGGCCACCCCTGCCATGGCTGAGCAGGAGGAGACCCTTTGTGGGGGTGAGAGAGACATTGTGGGGTGGGGGCTCCTCCCAGGCAGGGAGGGGCTTTTGGGGGCTGCACCCCCTGGCCTGGACCCTCACCCTGGTATCCCACAGACCGTGAGGGGACATCCCCAGGAGTGACCCTCACTGACAGCCTCATCCTCACCAGGAGCAGGTGAGGACACCACGGACCTTGGGCTGGCAGGGAGGGGGCTCTGGGCACCCCAAAGACAACCCCCCCCTCCCTCCCATCCTCTTCCTCTAGATCCACGGAGCTGCTGCCCCCCTCCACCATCCGCCTGGACCGGGAGAACATCTCCTCCATCGGGAAGCTCCAGGATCAGGGAGGGATCCACAGCCTCTACCTGCAGCAGGCACGGAGCTGTGGGGCAGCTGAGACCAGCCCTGGGCTTTGGGGGGGGACACAAACCCCCCCAGATCCGCTCCTGTCCCCCCTCCCCCATGTCCAGAGGGGAGGGAAAAGTTTCCCTCCATCCAGGAGGGGAATCGGGTCACAGTGACCCCCCCCCCACCCCAGAGGTCTCTGAGCCCCCAAAACTGGAGGAAAAACAGTTTCCCTCCCATCTGATACCAGTCCCACTGGAATTCCAGTGAGGGTCTGGGATCAGCCACCTGGTGTTTCCAAACCCACACGAGGAGCCTCAGGGTCCTCCCGAATTTTGGGGTCTCTCCATGTCCTCACCCCCCCTCCCACCTCATAATCTCCCCTGGTTGTGGTGGGACATTCCACCCCCAGTCCCAGGACACTCCCAAAATGTTTCATGCCATAGAAAAACAAGTGTTGTTTGTTTTTTTTTCTCTATTTTCTATTTTATTTTCTATTTTTATTTTCCAGAACAAAATCGAGAGGATCGAGAATTTGGGCTGTTTTCCCAACCTGAGGTACAGCAGCTCCTGCTCCCAGGAAAATGGCTTTCCATGGGCTCCCACCTTCCCTTGGCCGGGGAGGGGGCTCAAATTCCAGCCCTTGGGAGCTGTGACATCCCCCCCCCTCACCCTGCTGTGCTCTCCAGGTTCCTCTGCCTGGCTGGAAACTGCATCCAGAGGGTGGAGAACCTGCAGCCCCTGCCTCGCCTGTGTGCCCTGGACCTGTCCCACAACCACATCCAGGTGCTGGACACAGGTGGGAAGCAGGATGGGATCCTGGGAGCTGCCAGTGTGTGTGGAATATCCATTCCCACCTTCCCTGCCTCAGTTTCCCCGACTCTGAGGTGTCAGGGCTGCTCTGGGAGTCGCCTTGGGAGTGGGTGAAGAGCTGTGGGAGTTTGGGGGTGCCGGAATATGGCTGGGGGGGGGGGCGTGGGGGGGGCTCAGGTACCACCTCAGCACTTTTGTGCTTCCTTTTGTCCTGGCAGAGGAGCTGCCCCGGAGCCTCCAAATCCTGGATTTAACGGGAAACGAGTGCACCCGCCAGCACGGATACAGGTGGGGCAGGGGGAGAGGAGGGGCAGAACTCCCCCCCCAAAAAAACCCACGGGAGCCTCTGAGCAGGGAACAGCCCCCCCAAACCAGGAGAAGCTTCGGGGTGACCTAATTGTGGCCTCCCAGTGCCTAAAGATGGACAGAGATTTTGGACAAAGGGCCTGGAGCGACAGGACGAGGGGAATGGCTTCCAATTGCCAGAGGGGTAGATGGGATGTTGGGAAGGACTTCTTCCCTGGGAGGGTGGGGAGGGGCTGGGATGGATTTCCCAGAGAAGCTGTGGCTG
>JAWWLV010000087.1:392475-402491 GCA_035041135.1 Platyrinchus mystaceus
GACCCCCCGGGGACGGGGGAGGGAAGGACCTTCCTGGAGCCCCCCCCGAGGAAGGTGGGGGAGGGGAGGAAGGGGGGGTGGGGGGGGGGCTCGTCTTTGTGTGAGGAAATGGGGAGAGGCGGGGCTTGTGCGGAGGGGGCGGGGCTTGCGCGGAGGGGGCGGGGCCGCCGCTGTGTTATTGTAGGGTCGCCGCCGGCAGCGCCACCGCGCGGGGAGGGGCGGGGGGGGAAGGAGGAGCGTCCCGGGATGGTTTTTTTGGAGGGGTCCCCAGGAGATCGTCCTAAATGGGGGACGGGGATAAAATCCCTCCTGATCCCCCAAACCCCTCCAGGCTCCCCAAATCCCCCCAAATCCCCAGGAATTCCCCCCCAGACCCCCTGGATCCCAAACCCCCCCCAAACCCCCCAGATCCCCCCACCCCCTCAAATACCCCAAACACCTCCTCAAATCTCCCCCGAACTCCCTTCCCAAATCCCCTCCATGTTCCCGCTCCCGGGGTGGGGGTGAGGGACACACCTCACCTCTCCCCCCCACCCCTTTAATCGGCGGTTTCCGGGGGGGCCCCTCCCACCCCAAAAACCATCCCCCCCCCCCCCTCCCCCTTCCCTCCCCCCTTAAAAATCGCTCGCAGGGTTTTGAGGATTCTCAGCTCTGGAGATTTGGACATTCACAGTTTCAGTCTCGTGTCTCTGTCCCTGTCTCCCCAGTTCTGTCAGCAACACTGGGCTTTTTTGTTGGTTTTTTTTTTTTTTTTCTCCCTGTTCCCATTTCTATTTTTTTTTTTAATTTTAATTTTTTTTTTAATTATTTTGTTAAAAAAAAAACAAAACAAAAACACACACACACAAAAAAAAAAGAAAAAAAAAAGAAAGAAAGAAGATCTGGAAACGATCTGGAACGTTGTCACCAGACCTCACATCTCCCTCCCCAGTGAATGAGACTGATTTCCCTTCCCCCCCTTCCCCAGAAGACCTTTACACCAGTAAATAGCAAAAGAAAAAAAACCAAACAAACAAAAAAAACAACAAAAAAAGGAGAAAACAAAACAAAACAAGAGAGAGAGACCTACACACATGCTACGCCTTAAAAATGCAGAGTAACACTAGTGGGGAGAAGGCTGTGGGTTGCTGAGATGGTCTTTGAAGATTAAGCAGTATCCATCTGCACTCCCTCTGTCCCCAGCCCACCCATCCCAGTGATAGTCCTTCATGGAAGGGGCTTTGCTTCCACTCCCACGAGCTGCTGGGAAACAACACCCCCCCCACACCCCCATCCCCACCACCCCCTCCCCAAAATCCCCCCCCCTCCCATATCCCCGTGTTTTTCCCTCCCCCTCCGAATTGAGCCGGGCTGGTTGGAATCTGGACACAGCAGGGAAAGCTGCACGAAGCAGTTGAGCAGCTGCAGGGCACAGAAACCATCCTGGGCTCTTCAAAGGGCACCTTCTCCAGCCATCTCCACGTCCCACCCGAGCAGAGCCGCCTCCAATCCCCTCCTGCTCACACCCCCAGTCCGGAATCTCTCCACCAAAGGCTGCCCAGAGCGGGGAAGCGAGGGTTTAGTTCTTGTCCTCCTTCTTGTCGTCGTCCTCGGAGGGGTAGGAGTGCCATGTGAGCCGCTCCTCGTAGAAGGAGATCACCACCTGCGGGCACTTGATGTTGGCTTCCTTGGCGGGCACCAGGTCGGCCTCGTCCGAGTTCTTCCTGCGGGGAGGGAGCAGAGAGGGGAGTCAGGGAGAGGGGGAGCCCGGAGGGAAATGGAACCCCTGGAGGGAAATGGAACCCCTGGAGGGAAATGGAACCCCTGGAGGGAAATGGAATCCCTGGAGTTCCCAGCACCCCCTGCCCGGGTGGTTCCCGAGGGGCGGCAGGAAAAGCCGCGGGGTGAGTTTGGCTCTCGGGGATCAAAGCTGTGGCTCTGCCCCCAAACTCTCTGTCCTCCCACACCCACACCAGGTTGGCTCCACCTGTGTCACCAGAGCTGAGGGGACAGGGCCACTGTCCCGGCTCTGGGAGTTATGGAATCCCTGAGGTTGGAAGAGATGTCCCAGACTGAGTCCAACCTGTGCCCGATCCCCACCTTGCACTGCGTGCCACGTCCAGGCCTTCCTCGGAATAACTCCCCTACCTCCCTGGGCAGCCCCTTCCAGTGCCTGACAACCCTTTCCAGGAGGAATTCCTTCCTGCTGTCCAACCTGAGCCTCCCCTGGCACAGCCTGAGGCCGTTCCCTCTCCTCCTGTCCCTTGTTCCCTGGGAGCAGAGCCCGACCCCCCCGGCTCCCCCCTCCTGTCAGGGAGTTGCAGAGCCAGAAGGTCCCCCCTGAGCCTCCTTTTCTCCAGGCTGAGCCCCCCCAGCTCCCTCAGCCCCTCCTGCTGCTCCAGCCCCTCCATGTCCTTCTCATCCTGAGGGGCCCAGAACAGGACAGAGCCCTCGAGGTGCCTCCCCAGCACCCACAGGGGGCCAATCCCTTCCCTGCTCCCGCTGCCACACTCTCCCTGCTCCAAGCCAGGTGCCACCAGCCTTCCTGCCCACCTGGGCACACATCCAGCTGCCCCCAGGTCCTTTCCCAGCCACAATCCTGGAGCATCCATGGTGGGGGGGGGGACACACCCCGACGCTTGGCCTCGTTGCACCTCATCCCATCACCTCCTCTGTCCCTTCAGGGGACACCTGAGGGGACACCCCAAAGCCCCCCGAACCCCGGGGGCCCTTCCTGCTGCTCTCCCAGCCAGGGACTGCGTGCCAGGCAGCAGGTCCTTCCCTCCCTGGCACGGGATAAGGGGAGAAGCCAGAGCCACCAGGACACACTCACCACTTCATCAGGAACATCAGCTCCCCGCTGGAATCCGTGGCGCCGATGATCCGCTCCGGCTCGAAGCCTCGGGCGAAGCCTCGCGGTTTCTCCGACTGGAAAAAGAGGGAGGCGGAATTCCCACTTGGAGCGTCCCCAGGGTGACACCCACGGCCCTGTTCTGGTCCCCAGGGTGACACAGCCCTGTTCTGGTCCCCAGGACACGCTCAGGAAGGCTCAGGGAGCTGCTCCCAGGGCTGGAGCCAGGACTCTGCTCTGGAGCCGGGCTGGGAGAGCTGGGAGGGTTCACCTGGAGAAGGGAAGGATCCAAGGAGACCTGAGAGCACCTTGCAGGGCCTAAAGGGGCTCCAGGGGAGCTGGAGAGGGACTGGGGACAAGGCATGGAGGGACAGGAAAAGAGGGAATGGCTTCCCACTGCAGAGGGCAGATGGAGACTGGGAATTCTTCTCTGTGAGGGTGGGGAGGGGCTGGAATAGAATTCCCAGAGAAGCTGTGGCTGCCCCATCTCTGGAAGTGTCCAAAGCCAGGTTGGATGGGGCTTGGAGCAACCTGGGCTAGTGGAAGGTGTCCCTGCCCATGGCAGGGGGTGGTACTGGATGGGCTTTGAGGTCCCTTCCCACCCAAACCATTCCATGACCCTCTGCCCGAGGCCTGTGGGACCCGAGGATCCCCCTCAGGTGCCCTCCTGGAATGCTGAGCTGATGCTGCAGGAGAAGGATGCAGCTCCCAAGGCCCAGCTGCTCAAAGCCCTGTGCCTGCCAAGATCCAGCAGCTCCTGGGATGGAAACCAGACTGCAGAGCCTCTCAGTGCCCATTTTCCCAAGCAGCCGGAGCACCATGAGCAGGAAGCTCTGTGCTCCACCTCATCCCCCTCTTCCAGGGACAACTCCTGCCCCTGGGAGTCCTGAACCCTTTGGGGTTCCTTCAGGAGGAGCTGGGGGCTGGATTCACCCTTTTTGCCTCTGGATTCACCGGGAGGCTGAGCTGAGACAGCAGCTCGTGCCTCCTTCCCAAGGCTCCAGCTTTCCAAAGCTGCCTTGCTTTGGAACCAAAGCTCCCATTCCTCGGGAAAACCAGCCTGGGAGTGACTGCTGCAGGTGTCAGACGCCGTGCCAGGGGCAGGGAGGGCAGCCCAGCACCCCCACCCTGCCTCACCTCCTCCTTCTTCTTCTTTGGTTTGCTCTCCTCCCCCTTGTCCTCCGTGTCCGACTCCGCTTTGCGTTTGCTGCCCTCGGATTTCTCGCTCTCGTGGGCGGTTTTCTGGGACTGCAGGAATTCTGCAATGAGGTCTGGGCAGTCCAGGTTCTCCTCGGGCTCCCAGGTGTTGTCCTCGCTGCAAGCAAACACAGCAGCTCAGTTTTTGCAGCTCCCTGAGGCTTTTCCGTGCGGGACGGCGGGTGGTGGAGCAGCAGGTCGGGCCCTGGGCTGATCCAGGCGGGAATGCTGGAGGGCAGGGTGGTGATTCCCCTTCTCAGGAGAGAACTGCAGTCCATTCCTCTGGCTGCTTGTCCCTCACTGGGAAGGGGAAGATCCCCCCTAGGGCCTGTTTGCAGGACAGAAGTGGGATTTTCCCACCCCAAGCCATGGTTGGATTTTGGGGTGTTTGGCACAGCAGGATTTTCCCACCCTGCTCTCCCTGGAGCTCGGGGTGTTTGGCAGGGCTGGTTTATCCCCACAGCTGCCCTTTCCCTGTTTGCTCCATTCTCCATCCCAGGAGAGCTCGAGGGACACTGATCCTGCCTGGAATCTTTGGGCTCCAGAGGCACAGGAGATGCTGGGACACCCCCGGCCCCCAGAGCAGCCGGCTGGGGGCACTTACTCCGAGAATCCTTTCCACTTGAGCAGATATTCCACCTTTCCCTTCACCACCCGCCGATCCAGGACCTTCTCCACCACATATTCCTCCTCCTCTTCCTCTAGGACCTCTTCCACTTTCTTCTTGTTCTGTTTTTTTCCCATTGTGCTGGCCAGCTTTTCAGCTTTCGGGCGACGCTGCTGCGAGGGGAGAGAGAGCCGAGGTCAGCCCTGCCCAGGAATTCCCCTGGATGCACAGGGGCAGGGAATGCTGCCTGGGAGAAAACAGGCAGGGAGCACCCAGAGACACAGCTCAGGATGGTCCTGCCAGGCCAACAGGAATCCTGGGATTCCTGGTCACCCCGGGATTTTGGCGCAAAGCTTTGGCTGGTTTTTGGCCTCACCAATTCCATGAACTCTTATCCCACATCAGCTGCTCCACTCCCTGTCCCTCCTCTGCCCAGTCCCCCTCCTGAACCTGCTCCCTTCCCTTTCCTCCCTCACTGAGCTGCCCTTCAGCCTAAAAGGTTGAACTAAAAGTGGTTTATATCAACTAGAAATTAATAAATAAGTTAATCCAAGGTAATTCCGAGTCACAGCCCCTGATCCCGACCAACCTCCCCACACTCCTTCCCTTGCTGGACCAGGGATGGGCACTCTGGGATGTCTATCCAACTCCTCACCCCACAGCTTGGGGTGGGTTTTTTTTACCCTCCTTGTCTTCCAGATGTCAATCAAGAATTCCTAAATATCCATCCAGGGCTGGCTGGGAAAGGGAGAACTCTGGATTCAGAGCCAGCTGCCACCCACAGGGAATTGTGTCCGGGTGGTCCTGGCACTGCCCTCCCTGCTCGAGCAGGAACAGCCCTGCCAACACTTCCCAGCAATTCCCAGCCCCAATCCAAGCCCCTCAGAGAGCCAAAACCCACGGAGAGGCCCCAGATCCCTGCTCAGACCCAGCTCATGGGCAGATCCCAGATCCCAGGGATCAGTGTCCACCTCATCCCTGCCCTGTGCTCCCAGCTGGAGCTGCCAAAACCACCCCTGGATCCTTGGGAATGTGCTCCAGTCCCTTCCTGGCTGGTACCAGTTACACCAGCAGTGTAACTCCGAAGCAGTGGCTCTGAACTGGAAGAGAGGAGGTTTAGATGGGATCTTGGGAAGGAATGCCTCCCTGGGAGGGTGGGGAGGCCCTGGCACAGGTTTTCCAGGGAAGCTGTGGCTGCCCCAGCCCTGGGAGTGTCCAAGGCCAGGAATCTGGGATAGAGGGAGGTGTCTCTGCCCATGGCAGGGGGAGGCACTGGATGGGCTTTAAGGTCCCTCCCACCCAAACCATTCCATGATTTCATGATTCCATGATTCCATGATTCCTTCCACCACCACAGGATGAAGTTTTTTTGCCTTTTTCAGTGAAGGAAAAAAAAAAAGAAAACAACCACCTGGAAAGATCCCACCAAAACAGAGCCTGAGAGGCTTTTCCCTCAGCTCCAGGTGGGAATACTCCCAACAGCACCTCCAATCCCATTCCAGAGGGAAGCACAGCTGGAACAGCCAGGCTCCTGGAGGTCTGGAGACTGGGAAGAGGAGGAGGAGGAGGAGGAGGAGGAGGAGGAGGCAGGGCTGGCACAGCCACAGCTGGGTGTGCAGCACGACAATAGAAAAGCTCCGACCCTCCGGCATCGAATCCCGAATCCCGGCCCAGGAGCAGCAGGAAGCCGAAGGATCGTGTTTCACTCTGGAATTCTTCAGCCAGTTCCTTCCTCTCCCCTCCATCCTCCTCCTCTGGCACCACATGGCTGCTGGAGAAGGAGGAGATTCCAGGGTGATTCCCAACGGGGCTCCAAATGAACTCTGGGAGCACCCGGAGGGTCGAGATTTTGGGATTCCTGCTCCCAGCAAGGAATTCTCCTCTGCAGCCAAGGGGGCTCCAGGGAAAGCTCTGGAATTGCCTGGAGATGGATGAGCTGCTCAGGCACCTGAGGGGGCTCAGCTGGACCTGGAGAGGATTCCAGAGGCAGCAGCTGGATCCAAGACTCACGGGAGAGCCAAGGGGAGCTCAGGGAGGAGCTGCTGAAATTCCAGGGAAACAGAGAAGGAACAACACCCCAGATCCATCGTGCTGTGCAGGAGCTGGGCTGGGAAGATGCAAATCCAAGGCTGGGAGCACTTTGGGAAGGAGCTTCCCCCCAAAAAGGGCTGCAGGAACTTCCCCAAACGCCCCAGATATTTGGGATTTGTTCCTTCCAGCTCCTGGGGTATCCAATCCCAGGGCACGGGAGCCAGGCTGGAGATCCAGGAGGATGAGGCCACATTCCCAGAGCCAGCAGGGAGCAGAGCTCCTGCACAGGCCTCTCCCTGCACTGCAGGAAAAACAGCAGCTCAGAGGGGCTCCAAACCCTCCCCTGGATTTATCCACAAAGCATCCAAGCTGCTCCACACCGGGAATAACCCCATGGAATATTCGGCCACCAACATCCAAACCCTGCAGTTCTGGGTGTTCACACAAGGCCTGATCCCTCCCTGGATATTTGGGAAGGCAGCACAGGGGGAGTCACTCCCTCCTCTCCAGGGATTTCAAACACACCTTTCACTCCCCCTGGGATGGAAAACGAAGCTGGTTCATTCTGGGGAATTTTTGGGAAGCACAGCTGTTCCTATTCCCTGTATCCAAACAGCCTCATGGCTGCCCCATCCCTGGAAGTTTTCCAGGTCAGCTTTGGAGCAAACCTGGACTAGTGGAAGGTGGATTGGAACTGGATGAGATTTCAGGTCCCTTCCAACCCAAATCATTCCATAATTCCACGGAATTTGGGGTTCTCCTGCCTGAGAGATCAGTGGGATGTTCCCTAAAATTCAGCTTCCATTTTTTTATACTTCACACGTGAAAAAAATCCCCCCAAAATACGATTTCAAGAAGAATTTGGGACGAGTCAAGGCCAAATCTTTCCCTTTCCCCTTCCCGCTCCATCCCTGAGGATCGAGGCAAAGCCGGAATCCTTCGTGGAAAGGAAAGTGGAAGAGAGGGGAAAAATAACTTCACTAGGAGGAAAAGGATCCAGGGCACACCTAAACCACTGGAAAAGAATGAAAACCTGGGGAAAAGGCTGGGAATAAGGAGACCCAGCACAAAAAAAAAGCGGATTTTTGGGGCAGGAGGAAGAGCTGGAGGTTTAATCCAGATCCATTGGCTGCATCCTGAAGGATTAACAGTTCAGCTGAGCCTTAAGGAAGTTTGAAACTTCCAACATTTCCCACTCCTGCCTCCCTCCAGCTTGGCTGGGATCACTCATCCCTCTAAAGAGTCCTGAGCACTCCAAGTTTATCCCACACATCCCGGGAAAAGGCAGCAGGAGCCAACCTTGGGAAGGGGGAACGAGCAGCTCGAGGCTGCAAACAGGCAGCAAACATTCCTGGGAATTCGGGGTGAAAGGCTCCAGGCCTGGAGCAAAGGAAAAGCCACAACCTCAGCCACGTCATTCCCAGATAAATCCACCCTCCAGGAGGGAAGGAGGGAAGGAGCCTCTGGAGTTAAGAGGGACACACGTGCAAGGGGAGGGATGTGCATTCCCTGCTGGAGAGGGAGGGAAGGGAGGGAAGAGCTCCTGAGTTTTGTTCTGTGACAGCAGAGACAACTCCTGAACTGCTCCAGAGCAGAGAAATCATGGAATCACAGCAGGGATTCGTGGTGTTCTCCCAAAACACTGCCCTGAGTCCCTGGAGGATTCCCAGCTTCCCACAAACAACCCCAGGCCTGCACAGCCCATTCCAGCCTCATCCCAAGGGATTCAGGGGCTGCACCCAAGGGCATTCCTGGTCCTCCCAGCCCATTCCCTGGTTATTTTGGCTTTTCCCTGTTTCTCATCCTTTCCATTCCCAGGATCCCAAGCACGGAGAGGAAACCGAGCCCGGGCCCAGCCCAAGGTGCAAACACCTTCCTCCCCCAGTTTTGGGAGGAATTTCGGGATTTGTCCCTATTTTTTAAGTTTCCAAACTCCATCATGGGAGGATCTGGAATATTCAGCCAGCACCTCCCTTCTCTGATGCTCTGATCCCTCAGTTTTATGGGAACACACACGTTCCCTGCTTCCAAACCCATCGATCCCCCCACACCTCTGGGATCCCCCCCCACCTCTGGGATCCCCCCATCCCCATTCCCGATGTTTTCCACCCAAAACGAGGCCACTGCCGTCTCCTCCAGGCCACGTGGGAGCAGGGGAGCTATTCCAGGAGCACCCTGAGCCCAGCCCTGCTCCCATCCGCCCCTTCCCCGGCAGAGCTTTAAATCCAACCTTTCCACAGGTCCTGCTCTATCCCAAAGGCTTCCCAACCCCCATTCCAGGTGTGCTGGCTCCCCCAGCTCCCGAATTTCCACCTGAGAGAGCTGGATAAAGCCTGTCCCGATGCTGAGGGGCAGCTGGGACTCCCCAGACAGCTCCTGCTCTGTCTCCCTGCTCCCTGTCCCGACACATCCCAGCTTCCCTGTCCCACCCCAGCTCTCCATGGGGGAGCTCTCCCCCAGTCCCAAATCCCTCTCCCCCAGTCCCAAATCCCTCCCCCACAACAGCTCTCCCTGCCTGGCCCCCCCGGGATCGGCTGCCGTCCCATTCCCGGCATTCCCGCAGCCTCTTCCCGCTCATTCTCCCCGCCAAAAGTTGACACTTGTCCCTCCCCGCTCCCAGCTGGAGCCTGGATCCTCCCCTGCTCCTTCCCCAGCCTCCCCTTTTCCCTGCAGTTCCCTTCCCAAGAACACCCCCCTCTCTTTCTCCCCACCCCAGAAGCTCCCCTGGGGTTTCATTAAACAACCGTCCCCAAAAATCCCACTTTATCCCCCCAAAACCTGTCCCTGCTCCAGCCCCTCCTTCCCAAAGGCACTTCCAACCCACAGCTTCCCATTTTCCCAGCTCCCCAACACTAATCCCCCTCTTCCAGCACCCCCCTACACCCCAATCCCCCCCCACTAAGCCCCTCTCTCAGCACCCAAAGTGCCTTTCCTTGCACCCTAAACCCCTTCCACCGACTCCTCCCAGCATCCCAATCCCAAAATGCCTCTCCCTGCATCCCAAACCCCCTCCATGACCCCTCCTCCCTCCCAAATCCTCCCCAACCCTTCTCCCACCCCCTCCTCCACTACCCCCTTCCCAGCTCCCCAAATATCCTTCCACTGACCCCCCAACATCCCAATCCCCCAAATGCTTCTCTCAGCTCCCCCCAGCCCCCTCCCCTGACCCCCCAAACCTTCAGCATCCCAATCCCCCCTTAATCCTTCTCCCTGCACCCCAAACCCCCTCCACTAGCCCCCCAGTATCCCAATCCCCCAAACCCCCTCCACTGACATCCCAATCCCCCCAAAATACTTTTCTCAGCCCCTCAAACCCCCTCCCCTGACCCCCCAACCCTTCAGCATCCCAAT
>JAWWLV010000087.1:411605-466960 GCA_035041135.1 Platyrinchus mystaceus
GCATCTTTGGAAGAGCCTGATCATCCTGTCCTGATTCCCTTCATGATGAGCATCTTTGGAAGAGCCTGATCATCCTGGGGATGGGTCAGACCTGGGCTGTCCAAGCCTGCACTCACCCCACTTAACTTCTGATGCCCACACGAGGTGTCTCTGTGGGCAAAACCGCCCCTTCCCGGGGGCAAAGCTCTCCCTGGGGATGTCCCACTCTGTCCCAAGGCCCTGTCTGACAGCGGGGAAGAACCTGAGCCATCAGAACAGGAAAACTTGGCCTTCACCCTGCCCTTCCTCTCTGCTGGAGGCTCCGTTTGAGCCCCCCTGGGTCAAGAAGGGATTGTCAGACCCGGGTGGGTGGGATGGGGCTGAGCTGGGAGGAGCCTGGAGAGGTGGCTTTGTGGGTGTCACACATTGCAGGGACATCACTGAGCCCTCCCAGCCCCACTGGCCTCCAGCCCACACCACACTGGGAGTGTTTCTGCCTTGCTCTGCCCTCAGCCCTCAGCTCGGGGGGGGCACCAGGCTGAGCTCCCCTGGGCACAGCAGAACGCTCTGAACCCCACAAACCACCAAACAACACGGTTATTTGAGCCTGTCCTGCTCCCAGCTCCCAAAAACCGTTAATGGTGGGCAGGGACACGGGCAGAGCCTCCTCACCCCACCCTGGGCTGGGTGACCCCCCAGAGCTCCTGGGCTGCCCCACGGCAGGAGGAAAAGCCCAGAATCTTCCACACCACAAAACCAAGCGGGATTCTGGAAGATCCCTTCCTGTTCATCCCTCCCCTGCATCCTGCAGGAACCCCAAGAGGGACACAACACCCCTCCCTCCTGATCCCCAGGGTGCTGCCAAAATGGGGCCACCAGGAGCAGCAGGAGATCAAAGTTCAGGGAAACTTTTGATGGAGTGCTCGAGCAGACCCGACACTGGGAAGTACGAAAGGTCAGAGAGTGGAAAAAATAATAAGAAAATATAACTGCTTTCTTATGAGGAAAATATTATGAGTTCTTCCCCTTTTTCAGCTTTTATGGAAGGAGATTCTGCCAGTTCCCTCAGAAAAAAAGAAGAAAAAGTAGTTTTAAAATGAGATTATGCACCTTCAGGGTGCCATTAGGAAGTTTTACTGTACTGAGATGACATGAAAGCTCTGGAATTAATATCCCTGAGATGCTTCAAACCTGCAATAGCAATTATTGTACTACGTGTCCCTGGATAAATAATAGGGCCATTCAGCTAATTAGCTTCAATGATTTCAGCTCCCTGTAAATTCTCTCTCACTCGGCTATAAAAATAACACAAGGCAAACTTTTGGTAACAGAAACTTCTTTCAGGGAAAAAAAAATATAAAAAAATAACATTAAAAAAAAAAAATCAGGGGGTTCCCCAGCTCCTAATTCATAACTGCTGTCGTGGTAGTGGTGTGATTCCAAGGGCTGGAAATATTAATAGGCTCTAATAGAAAATATAAAAGGAGAACCATTATTAATTGCCAGTTACTGGTAATAAACCTATTGCACCAATTTCTGCCCACGCACATGTGCAACCCCATTAATTTCAACGGGGCTGCACGTGTTAATTGAGAGCAGAGTTTAGTCCACTGGTTGTAATTAATTAATCCATCAAGTTTGCAGTCTGGTTTGCCCACTTTAAATCTTTCTTTCTCCCTGATTATTTCACGTCTTCGCATTTCTCTGGCTTTGACTTGTGCAACGGGGGCTCCTGTTCTCCCTCACACCCTGATTTATTCCAGGGGAAAACGGGACAAAATCCTACCAGTGCTGATTTTCCACAGGGTGAATTCACCTCCAGCTGTCCCAAACTCCTTGGAATTATTTAGACCTTATATTCCAACCTACACCAGCGCCCCCTGATCCCTGAGCCAGTCCCACCATCCAGGGGGTTTGGAGCACTAAAGGAACACTTTGTACCAGCAGCAGCTTTTTTAGTTTTAAAGCTGCTTTTAAGCCCTGACGCTCCAAGAAATTTAAAGCACCGACAAATTCCCATCTAATTTCATGCACAGGGTTTAAGCACATAATAATTATTTCCTTTACAGCCCCTTCAGATCTGCCCATAAAAAAAAGAACATGGAGATAGTGAGACATTCTGGGGTTTTTTAAGGTGAACATGAAACAAGCCTTAAACAGGGATTAAATCCTTTTAACAAGGATTATCATCCCTCCCTCCCAGATCCCAGGGATCCAGGAGAGAACATGTTTCCAAAGAAATCAACAGGTACAACGAGATGGAAATATTTGTGTTTCTTATTGAAGTGAACCTCATTTCCCACAAGGAGCTTAATGAAGCAAAGCAAAGGCACAGAGAATTTTAGGGAAAAAAAATTCCCTGATTTTAATAAGGAAGCATCCCAAGTGCTTCCTGGATTTTTTTTTTGGTGTGATTCAAAACAAGCAATGCCCAAATTTTATATAAAATGAGGGTGGGCTCAACCCCCTCGTAGTGGGACCATCTGAAAGTCCCTACTGAAGGAGCTGGGGATTTCCCAGGATTGGAAAACATCCATTTTCCAGCAGAATTCGGCTCCAAAAGACTTGGCTGCCTGGAGAATCCCAGCAGGGGAAGGAGCACAGGAACTGGTGGCCGGTGTGGGGTCATCTCTGACAAGGGACAAGGGACCATCCAGACAAGGGACCGTGTAAATAAGGGACCATCCAGACATGGAAACATCCCAAAATGGGAAGATCCAGACAAGGGACTCTGTAAATAAAGGACCATCCACATGTGGGACCATCCAGATAAGGGATCATGTAAATAAAGGGAACATCCAGAAATGGGAACATCCAGACAAGGGGCCATGTAAATAAAGGACCATCCAGGCATGGGAACATCTAGAAATGAGAACATCCAGAAATGGGAATATCCAGACAAGGGACCATGTAAATAAGGGACCATCCAGGCATGGAAAGATCCCAAAATGAGATCATCCAGACAAGGGATCCTGAAAATAAAGGGAACATCCAGAAATGGGAATATCCAGAAATGGGAAGATCCAGACAAGGGACCCTGTAAATAAAGGACCATCCACACGTGGGACCATCCAGATAAGGGATCATGTAAATAAAGGGAACATCCAGAAATGGGAACATCCAGAGATGGGACCATGAAAATAAGGGACCACCCAGCCTCGGGCCCATGTCCCAGGGCAGCAGCAGCCCCCGTGTCCCCTCGCCCCAGGGCAGCCCCTGCCTGGCCCTGGCGCTGAGCAGGGACCGGGGCTGGCAGGAGGAAGGACATAAAAACCAAAGCGGTTCCTCCAAATGGAAATTTATCTGCCGGGTCCCCCCCGCGCCGGCGCTTTCCATCTCAGCACTCGACATTATGGCCCTTGGTGGTGATATTAATAATAACTCTGTGATCAGACACCGCACGAGCCTTCAAGAACTGACCCAGTGTTGTTTTAACGCTCTCAAATCCCCTTCTCCTCTCGCTCCCCCTCGCCCCGCCCGCGAATCCGTCTCCCTTTGGGCGGGATCCACGAGCTCCCGGCTGATGAGAAATCCAGGCGGCTTCAGCTCGGCCCGGCGAGGACGGGAAGTCATAACATTTGTTTTGGGAAATTTATTTGAGGCCGATATTTCTCCATAAAATAAATTGCACAAATGAAATCGGGCTGACACGGCGATATTTCCCAACTAGCCGGCGTCTCCCCGCAGCGCTCGGGGACTGTCAGAAACCTCTCCCCGAGGTCTTCCCCGTTTATTTTATTTATTTTTGCAAAGCAGGGGAACGTGTGAAGGTTCTGGCACGGGGTATTTTTCAAACCAGCGCAAACCTCATTACATAAGAGGCAGGTTTTTGCATGTCTCACCCTGACACGCCGTTCGAGGCGCGCCGGCCGTACAGCCCGGTGCCGTTTTGACTGATTTGACAGGTTCAAACAATTAAAAGCCGATCCTGAAAAGAATTAATTCCTTGCCCCTGACACCTTTAGGATTTGAAATCCCCTTGTGAGACTCAAGCTCAGGTTAGGGGGGGGCATAAAACTGCCCTTGGTTTTTAAGGGTGATGTTGAGTTGGGGTCACGGCGATGAAGGTGAGGAAAGGTTTCTGTGCAGGTGATGCTGTTACAGGTACTGCAGAAATTGGGGTTAGAAAGAAAGAAAACGGGGCATGGCCAAAATGCTGCTGTGCTGTTCTCCCCCCAGGCAAGAGAACATCCAAACAAGGGACCAACAGGACAAGGGAACACACACCCAGGCAAAGAACCACCCAAATAAGGGAGCAAACAGACAAGGGAACATCCAAACAAGGCATCACCCAAATGAGGGACCATCCAGAAATGGGACCATCCAAATGAGGGTTCAGCCAAACAAGGGACCATCCAAACAAGGGATCATCCAGACAAGGGAACATTCAAATGAAGGACCAAACAGACAAGGGACCCTCCAGGAAAGGAACGACTCAAACAAGGGACCACCCAAACAAGGGACCACCCAGAGCAGGTTATCACCCGCCATGAGGTCTCTCCTCTGCTCTCAAGGACCAGCCTGAGCCCATCCTGCCCACCCCTCCAGCTCCCATGCAGCTCCAGGCAGGATCCTGGTGGGATCCATGAAGCTGCAGCTGTGTGCCTGGCCATGAGAACATGAGATGGTGACAAATCCAAGCCCCAACTCCTCCCGGGTTTGGATTTGTCACCATCGGGGTTAAATTGCTCCCAAGGGCCTGTGTGATGTGGATGCAGCTTTTAAAAAGCAGGACAGGCTGAAATGCCTCATGTTGACCCACTGGTGGACCCGTGGCCTTAATCTAAACTTTCCTGGATCTCGCTGGATGAGTAATTATACACACAGGAGGGCAGCTCATCAGCTGGTGTAAACTGGCTTAACTCCACCAGAGTGATTGGAGAACGGGCCAGAGCAACATTTCCAGACGTGGTACGATGCCACTGGGGTTGAGGAGCAGCAGCACACGAGGACTCCAGGCAGGAATCCGGGGTTTTATCACCGCTCTGGGATCAGCCCTGGTCCAAGGAATACGAGCAGGACTGTGTGTGCTTTGCCAGCTCTGTGTGTGTGTCTGTTGGGTTTGTTTAATTCAGTTCTCTTCAACTTCAGCCTCCTCTTTTTTTTTTTTTTTTTTTTTTTTACAGAATAACAGCACTGGCACCTTGGAAAAGCAGCTGGAATTGTGGGGTTAAAACTAAAAAGCCCAACTCCTGAGCATCGCTGCGTCCCACTGTTTAGTCCTGATTCTAAGACATCGATGTGTGGCTGGCTCTGCTCACCCCCACACTCCCTTTTACCCCAAAACACACTTCCAGCCTCAATTTCTTGCCCAAACGAGCCACCAACCGCAGGGTCTGCCCTGGATAACCCCCCTCCCAAACAGCATCTTCCCAGAACGATTTCCTGGTGCCCTTCCAAGAGCTTCATCCATGTGAAACCTCGGCCACAAGGCAGCCAATCTGCCACATGTATGGATGGGAAGAACACATGGATGTGTGGAGGGGATCCTCATGGAGGAGCAGGGACAGGCTCTGTGTCCATCCCTCCTCTGCTCCACCTGCAAGGAGAGATTTAGTCCCTCAGCCAGAGACTCGCAGGCTGCTCATCTCACCAATCAATTTTTACGGCTGGAGAGGATAATAATGGTAATATCAGTATAAAAAAACCCCCTCAATGACCCATAACAGTAACATATTACAGCTCCCTTTAAATAACTGTGTGAGCTGCAGTTCCTTTGTTTCTCTGGCAGCAGACAAGACGAGGCGCCGGGACCGACTCGGCGTCTCCGGGATGTGCCAGAGCTCCCAAAACAAGGAGGACACGTCGGGATGGGGATGGGTGGGTGAGGAGGAGAGACCCAGCAGCTGTGGGAGAAGGGCTGGCAGGGGAAACAGGGCAGAAAGACCCTCTCGAGCTGCACAGATTTTAGGCTGAGTTTTAATCCCGTCCTTGCTCCCCTGGCCCAAGCAGAGCTGAGCTCAGCGGAGGGTCCTCCCAACCCCGAATCCACGGCGCTCCCAAGCACAGCTGTATCCCAGCAGAGCATGCACAGCTCCATTCCCAACTCCCCCTGCAGCAGGAAAACCTGGGGGCAGAGCAGTTTGCTGGGGCACCAAAACAGAGCCTGTTCCCTGGAGCTCTCAGAGGTTCCTGTGCTTTATTGGCCCTGCAGGACTCCAAGTCCTCGTTTGCCACGTGCGAGACGAAAAGTTGAAGCACAGAACTCCCCACACCTGAAAGCCCCAAGGGGAGGACAGGGCTTATTTTAGTTATTTTATTGTTATAAATCACACTGAAGGAAGCAATGAGGGAAGACTGAACAGGCATTTGATAACAGGAGGAAGAACTACCCAGGATTTCGGTTCGTTGGGATGGGAGGATGAAAATTAACAGGATTTTCTGCTTTCTTTGCAGATTCCAACTCATCAGCTTAGCTGTTCTCCACAAAAACCTCCTTAAAAACCTGGGCTTGATTTCCAAGTACAATAAAGCACCTTTATGCTTTCATGTAAAAGGACCTCGTGGCTGCCCTCAATCTCCAGCACATCATTACCCCCCCAAGTGCCTGGTACCCAACGCTCCTGCACCTCCCAGGCAGCATCACAGCCTCATCTAAAGGGCTCTTTTCTCCCAGGAACTGTTTCAGATCAATTTAAAATGCAAAAAATAGAAAAAAATTTAAATTTTTATAAAACTCTTTGGAGTGCTGAAGTCTTTTTTTCCCCCCCCTTCAAACCGGGAGCAGACCCACATTATTGCTGCTTCTTTCTGCAGCGTCGCTTCAGATTCGTATTTATGTACCAAAACCAGCAGGGCCGGGTCCAAACTCTCTAAAACAAGATTTAAAAACCAGTGGGGGAGATGAGAACATGACAGGACACACAGGAACACACAGAACCCACCCACAACCCACCCACAAACACGGCGTGCCCGCAGCTCCCCGGTCCTCACTCCGAACTCTCTCCTGCCCTCACGAACCCCACAAATGCCTTGATTTTCCATGGATATTGTTGGGAATGATGCTTCCCAGTGACCCTCAGGTTTGCACACACAATAAAAGCTGATCTGCATCTGCACACTGTGAAATGATGTGGGGGACATGGGGATGTTCCCTTTGTACAATTCCACGCCAGTTTTTCGAAGGGCAGATCTGGAGCCTGTTTTCCACTGGAAAAAAACCTGTCCCTTTCTTCCCACAAAATTTCCCCTCCCAAAAAAAGCAGCCAAACCAGGCTGAAGGAGCTGCTCTGACAGCAGCAACCAGGCTGAGCAGGAGAGAAAGAAATGTAGTAAAAAAGATCCTAAAACAACCTTAAAATGTGCTGCTTTAGATGGACTTCCCTGCACGTGAAATTTCGAATCCCGAGTTTTCTGCACCCCAACCCCGTGATTTCTAATTCCCTTTCTCTCATAATATTTGCTTTATTCCAGAATATTCCCCCCAGCCCTATTCTGGCTCCCTCTTAGCCACACAGAAATCCTGCAAACAGGAGATTCAGACTTTTCCCGAATTCCCACAAACATCCTCAGCTCTGAGCCCGTTCCCTGCCGTGTCTCAGATCCGACCCCCCTTTTCTCCATGGTGGGGTCACCCCTCCATCCCAGCAGGACAAGGAATTGGGGTACAGCCCTCCAGAGTCCCTCTGCTCCAGGTGTTTTCCCGGATTTTTAGCTCTTAATTCCTAACAGATAATGAAGCAGGAGGATTTTATTGGTGTGGGGAAGTGGGTGCTGCTTCTTTCCATCACCTCCAGCGAATTCCCTGATTCCCAATAAACCAGTGAACGCTGCCGGGGACACATTATGGAGCCACTTAAATGAGAAGGAAACGAGGTGTTTGTGCTGCAAACCCAGGTATTAAATATATAAGAAACCATTTAAAGCCATCTCTGCTCCTGCTTCCAAGAACACCGGGAACCTGAAGCGAGGGGATATCTCAGCTCCCGAGAAAAAAACACAGGAAGATCTTACTCAAAAATTCCCCTCCTGTAAAATTTTTTAAGCAGGGGGAAAAGTTGCTTTTATTTATGGATTTATTCCTACGTGAGAGGCGGGTGGGGGAGGAGAGGGGGGGGATAAAAGCGTTTATTTTAATCAAACCCAGAATATTTAAGCAGCCGAAATGGGGTTATTTTTCACGTTAAAAAGGGACGTTTCGAAAACGCTCCTCAAGACCAAAAAAATAAATTAAAAAAAAAATTAATAAAAAAAGAGGGAAAAAAGGGAAAAAAAATCAACCCAAAACGCCCTTGATCACCAAATAAATTATTTAGCTCTTGTATAAACCCCGGCATGGAACGACAAACATTTCTGTCACTTTTGCAGAGCCCTGATTACGGTGCATTATGTTCCCTAACAGCTTTTCCCCGGCATCATCACTAATGGATTTTATAACATGCTTTATAACAGGTTATTAAGGAATATGGCTATAGCTGGTAATCGCTGGATAATATGAATAAAGCATTTAAGAAACAGCCCCTTCATTTAAACTGTTAACTGGGAAAACTGTGCCGTGAGGAACAAGCCAAGTGAGAGGCGTTTCTGGGGACCGTTTCCATCGCCCCAAAATCCGCCTTTTTGCATTTCTCCCCCGTTTTCCCGGGTGTTTTTTACCACTAAACCCCCTTTCATTCATCGTTATTCCTTCAAACCTCCTTTTGCTGCGGCGCCCACAAGAAGCGAATCCCCCCCGGGACCGTTTTCCTTTCCATGATGAGTCATTTCTTTCCTACAATGGTGCCATAAATTCTCCCAAAGTTCAAGCTCGCCGTGCACGGGCCATTGCCGAGGCTCCGTGTCATCTCCCGCCCGTGTTTACGGCCTCTCCTTCCCCACCCTCCCTGCTCTGTCATCCCTGTCACTGAATCATCCCAGGCTTGATCCCGCTGCCGGTTGAGCCAGTGGCAAAATTCCCATTGACGTCAACGGGAGCACAGGGAAGGGGCTCTCCGGGACTCGGGTGATGGATGGGTGCGGGGGGATCCGGCAAAGCCGGCCCGGTGTCGAGGGTCTGACCAAGAACAAAAAATCATGGGCTGCAGAGGTGGTGGGGGAATGGTTGGTGGGCTGGGGAAGGATAAAATTAACGGGATAACTAGACAGGTATTTAAAAATCTGCATCCGCGAGGGGTTTGGAAATGTCTGGGAGAAGGAAAATATGTTGTTGTCTCCCCCCAGTTAAGGGATGGGTTGGGGGATTTTGTGGAGCAACCACCCTGGCACCATGGGAGATCCAGCATCCTGCATTCCATACCCTCTATCCAGCATCCTGTATCCAGCATCCCATATCCAGTATCCTGCATCCCATATTCTGCATCCAGCATCCCATATCCAGTATCCTGCATCCCATATCCAGTATCCTGCACGCTGTATCCAGCATCCTGCATCCCATATTCTGCATCCAGCATCCCATATCCAGTATCCTGCTTCTCATATCCAGCATCCTGCATCTCATATCCAGTATCCTGCATCTCATATCCAGCATCCTGCATCCCATATCCAGTATCCTGCATCCCATATCCAGCATCTTGCATCCCATATCCAGCATCCTGCATCCCATATCCAGTATCCTGCATCTCATATCCAGCATCCTGCATCCCACATCCTCAACCCCACATCCAGCCATCCCACACACCACATCCAGCATCCCACATCCTGCATCCCACATCCTGCACTCTTCCTCCTGTATCCCACATCCTGGACCCCACATCCAGCATCCCGCACCTCACATCCTGCATCCAGCATCCCACATCCCTCATCCAGCATCCCTCATCCAGCATTCCACATCTCTCATCCAGCATCCCATATCCCACATCCAGCAACCCATTTCCCTCATCCAGCATCCCATATCCTGCATCCAGCACCCCATTTCCCACATCCAGCATCCCATTTCCCTCATCCAACACCCAATATCCAGCATCCAGCATCCCCTATCCAGCATTCAGCATCCCATATCCTGCATCCAGCACCCCATATTCAGCATCCAGCACCCCATATCCCACATCCAGCAACCCATTTCCCTCATCCAGCACCCAATATCCAGCATCTAGCACCCCATATCCTGCATCCAGCACCCCATTTCCCACAAGCAGCACCCCATTTCCCACATCCAGCATCCCATTTACCTCATCCAGCACCCCATATCCTGCATCCAGCATCCCATTTCCCTCATCCAGCACCCAATATCCAGCATCTAGCACCCCATATCCTGCATCCAGCACCCCATTTCCCACAGCCAGCATCCCATTTCCCTCATCCAGCACTCCATATCCTGCATCCAGCACCCCATTTCCCACATGCAGCACCCCATTTCCCACATCCAGCATCCCATTTCCCTCATCCAGCACCCCATTTCCCACAGCCAGCATCCCATTTCCCTCATCCAGCACCCAATATCCAGCATCCAGCACTCCATATCCCGCATCCAGCACCCCATATCCTGCATTCCACAACCTGCCCCCCTCATCCCTCATCCCCCATCCCGCATCCCGCCTGTCAATCCCGACTCCACAAGCAGGTGGCAGTGGCGACATTTCCCGACGAGGCTTCTCAGCTGGAAATGTCCAAAGGCGGGAGAGGAGGGGGGAGAACAAACCCTGGCGCAGGAACAAACACACGCGAATAAATAACCTCGCGAAACGTGAACTTCTTTGCCTCTATCAGATCACTGTTAACAGCTAATAAAATACCAGTCTGCGGGGACACGAGATAGAACCAATCCCCTAATAAAGAGAGTCCAAGAAAGGAAATTAGATCTGCCGGGTTTTTATACCATTCCAATGAAGTGATGGATCTGGAGGTTCGGACAATCGTTGCCTAAAAAAATGAAAAGCGGGGCCTGTGAGTGCCAGGAGGTCACCTCAGCACGGGGAGCGGGGACACGGCCCCACCACACATCCCATCCCCATCCTGACTAGTGCTTGGTGTTTTTAAAAAGGGCCCATTAGCAAATGCCACATGTCAAATGATTCGTGGGTGGAAAAACCCGGATGAAAAACGTGTCGCGGGCTCCGCTCCGATATTGCGACGTAATTAATATCAATTGAATTAATCACGGTGAGTTAAGCGAGATGTTATTAAACAATGCACGGGCACAAACATCCCGGCAACCCCCTCCGACCAAATGTAGCGTTTTCAATATTTGCCTGCAGCTGACAACAATAAATCCTCTTAAATTTGCCTTCCAAGGTCAGCGAGAGCGGGAGATGCATGTATATGATTTTCGAGTTTACCTGCTAAGGAGAGAGAGGGGTCAGTAAATTATCCTCCCAATTCAGCCTAATTGAATAGACGAGTGGACGGCAGGCTCGGAGCTGGAGGGAGCACGAGGACACACTTGACAACACCCATCTGTCACCCCAGACAAGAAGAGCCAGGTAAATGGACTGACAGAGGGGGAAGACACAGCACGTGTCTCAGAACCACGGTGGGGAGAAGAGCAAGTGCTGAAGGAGGGATGACAGAGCCACCTCCATCACCAGGAAAGCAACTTCCCTCCTTCTTTTAATTAGTGGAACCTGCAGCTGAGGGGGCAGGGTGGGAGCCTGGCTGGGAGCTCGGTACAGATTCTCCTCCAGAAATGGGTGGCAAGGGGCGATGTTTTCAAGCAGAGCTGGTTGTGCTGCTCTGGAGCAGGACAACTTCCAGGATTTGCCAAATGGGCCAAGAATGACAGGTTGATGCTTTTGAGAAAAATGGATTCCTGGTGCAAATCCGCTGGAGCAGCCAAAGCTGCAGCCCAGGGATTGCAGTGTTTGCTCTTGAGTGGGGCTTTTATGAAGAGGGTCTTTTATAAGAGTTTTAATGGCACTAATCCCGTTCTGGAGATGGAGAAAGCAAAGCAAAGCCATTTGCTCCAAATGACTCAGTGGAGACCAAGAACCAAGTGCTCCAAGCCTGATCCAGGGGATGAGCAGAAAGGAGCATCCACCCTGCTCAGAGCAGAGGAGCTGTTGGAGGAACAGCTCCAAGCTGGGTCTCCACACGAGTGGGATCCAACAACACCCAAATCCCTGTAGTAGGCCTTGGAAAAAGAAATACCACAGGGATTGAGGGATCCAGGGATTGAGCAGAAGGAAAACCAGGAGCCACAGAACCTGTTGCATCAATGCAGCACTGCAGAAACATAACAAATATATTGACTTTTTAGAAGAGGGGCCAGGAAAAGCTGGGTGAGGCTTCAGAGACAGGCTGGTTTTCCACAGCAGAGTCTCTTTGGTCGGGAATTTTTCCTTACATTAATTTGTCCTCACATTTAGCAGCTCCTGCCAGAGCACATCAAAACACGGCAGGAACGTTCCCAAGTTACTCCTGGGAAAAGGGAGGGTGGGAAGAGGGATGCTGAATGTTGTCATAGGGTTTAATCGATGAGCAAACCGAGGCAAAACGTGTTCCACTCTCGCCTCGAACTCACCAGCTGAGTTCAAACAGAAAGCAGCAATTTTTACTATTAATCTCATTTTAAACCACGGGAAAACAGCACACACAGCTCACTGTGAGGGAGCCCAGAAGCTTCACAGCCCTCACTGTGTCATTAATGCAGGGCCCAAGTGAATGTCTCCAACAACATTTTGGTGAGCAGCTGATTAAACATCATTTAGCTGCCCAACATTCCTGTGCACTTCCCAAAATAGCACGATCCCAATTAAACACTGGAGACTCTTGAAGACCACATGGAACCTGGAATGGACAGCACTGCTCGGCCTGTTTGGCAGCCAACATCATTTTAAAGGTCAAGACCAGCAGTTCAGAAAACTCCTGGTGGGGTGACAGGACGTTCTGGGCTTGCAGGTGACAACCTGGAGATCTCCCTTTGGACTCTTCCTGGGATGTGGATAATGGGGACACAGGAATTGCCAAACTCACAGCGTTTTATGGAGTATTTCTATTTGTGTAGTGCTTTGTAAGGGTGTTTTAAGAGTTCATGAGGTACCACGGGAATACATGAGGCACTAGAGGAGACCAAGCACTACTATCACCACTCTGGGACTTCCTTCCATGTAATTCCAGCACAGTCAGTCATTCAATTTTAATCATAACTAATGCAAGGCCTTTTACACGAAGAGGTTGGGCCACATTCTAATCCATTTTGTAATTAAGCATAAATTTTAAGGATTCAGTTGAACACAGCCATGAACTCACAGTTTATCCAACGCCTTTGATGCCAAAGGGTGTCCCTGTGTAATTAAGAGACTTAAAAAGCCCTGGCTGGAGGATGGAAAACGCTCCCAATCTCTGGCACGAGGGCTTATCTGGGAAACAATGTAAGGAATAAAGCAGCAATGCCATAAAGATAAGGTGGAGAGGCAGGAGGGGTTTTTTAAGGAAATGTTTAAGAATAGAGAAAAAGAATGACCTGATTTAGAACAGAGCAGGAAAGGGAGGGTTTGACCCCTAAGAGGAAAATCTTGGAAGAGGCAGAGAGAGCTTGAGTGTTATATTTAGCTTTCATTTTTGGGCATCTTCCAGTTCCTCCAGTTAACACCTTTTCCACTGGGCAGGGCCAGGATGGACCTGACCCTGCACATCCTGGTGGGAATGGTCTTTCCCATCATGCAGTTTTAAGTGGAGTGGATCCCATCCCTGCCTGGGCTGGGACTGGCCAGGCAGGCCCATGGTGGGAGGTATTGGCAGGGTCTGGGCAGGGATCTGCTCTCTCTGATTTTGATGAAGTAGCAAAAGAACATAATGAGCCCCTCAGGTCTGACTCTCTTCCCTGTCCAGGGAAAAACAATTTAGCCTGAGAACTTGAAGTCGGGAGAAGATGAGATTCTGTCTCTCTCTCTCTTTCTCTCTCTGCAGTTTGGTCAATTTAAACTAGACTTCATTAAGGATAATTTTAAAATCCCAACATTTTTAACCAGAGCCAGGATTTTAAATGTCCTGAACAGTCTGGCTTGCAGGAGTTTGGAATGCTGCAGGAATTGCTGCCATTTGCAGAATCTGGCAGCAGGCTCTGGGCTGATTTTGAGCATCTCCAGCCCCCAGGACTCTGTACCCAGCCTGTGCTCCCAGCTCCAGCTCCAGCACCTGCATCCAACCCAGCCACTGTCAGCAGAGGGCAATGAAGCCCATGCAGAAAACCCCACGCCAGCACCTCCCAGAAGGCAGAAAGCACAATTTTTTTCATCCCAGTGACACCAAATCCACCTCCATCCCCAAATCTGGGATCGGGTTTCTCCGCCATCTGACAACGGAGCGTTCCCGTTGGGTTTACACAGGGCAAAGTCTCTCTTCCCATACAAACACTTTGCTCCCCCCGTGCCAGCCTTCCCAGACCCCCCCTGCACCCACAGGCTTGGCATCCATCCCTCTGTCTGTCCATCAGCCCGGGGAGATTTAATTTGCTTTCTTTCCGAAGCAAAGCCGAACTCTGCGTGCGCTTCAGCCTCCCAGTTGCTAAGGAGAAAAACATCACTCTGGGCCACATCCTCCTGCAAAGCCGAACGCAAGCCGAGCCCTCTCGCTGTCACAGGGTACCACGAGGCAGTGAACTCCATGTGGCCACCGGGAACAGGCTGGAATGATTTGGTTTTGACCGCCGGATGACCTCGAGGGCCGCCCGGCCCTGATGGACAGTGGGACCATTAGTCCTTTTAACACACATTCTTTCCCCCCAAACGCAGACATCCCTCGGCAGAGAGAGAGAGCACCATCTAAACCAGCCATGACCCTGCCCGCTGGGTTATGGGCCCTAAGGCGAGGGGGGATTCAGCCCGGGAAGGAAGGAAGGCGACAGCTCGCCTTTCACAAAGAGCCCCCGAAAAAACCCCAAGCCTGAGAAAGCCCTGACACAGCCCCGGGAAAGGAGGCTCCAGAGCTCCACATTCCCCACAAAAGGGAAGAGGCAAACCTCTCTTTGTGTTTCCCAGGGCTGGGATGGGGGTGTTTGATCCCGAATAAACACTAAACATCCCTCACGGTACCGTTCGCTTTTATGCGAGGGTGAAATCGCGGCTCCTCTCGTTTGCCCCCCTCTCTCTTCCAGCAAGGCGTAATTTTTTGGTCTTATTATTCCAAGGAAAATGAGGCAAGAGCGAAAACGAGCCCTGCTGCTAATAGAGCAGAACAACCTATTAATCCAGAGCAAAATTAAGCAGCACAAAGGTTAAGGAAACCAGAGTCTTGCTGGTTTTTAACCTCATCACCGAGGCCTGAGCCCAAAGCCCACAGACAACCAGAGCTTTTTCCACTGGCTCTAATGAGATTTAGACCAGGAGATTTAGGTGCAATCTGTAGATATCCAGGGGTGTTTTGCCCCAAGAGAAGGAGGATTTAAGGAATATCTTCATTTTCCTGCCATCTTGCAAACCCCCCGTGCCCACAGCTGCCTCAGTTTCCCCAACTGAAAAATGAGGGTAATGATTAATCCTCCTCCATCGGGTTTCTCACAAAGAACATGTATGAAGTGCTCCAAGACTACCAGATGGAAGAGAATAAACCCCACAAATTGCTACAAACACACTGTTATTATCCACATTTACTCTGCCTGAACCAGTAGCTTAAAGAAACGCTGGATTCTGCCGGCAAAATTAATACAAAACAACAAAATATGCTTTGAGGGGGAGAGGGAGAGAGGGATTTTCTGCCCCCCCTGCCCCAAGGAGATGACTCATTCCATCTAAAAATACAACGGGTAAATAAATACAGATGCCAAGGCCACAACATGGGGGCAAAAAAATACCATAAAATCAAGCTTTTCATCTCCTTTTTCAGTGGCTGCAGCAGACAGAGCCCTGCCTGTCCCGAGCCCATTTTAATCTCCCCCTTGGGATGGCCGACAAGCCACGCTGAGCTAAATGAGGAAACATCTGTTTGGCTTTCCAAAGGCTGGCACTGGGTGCCAGAGCCACGTTCCCAAACCCTTCCAGCTGGAAAGTGGGGCAGAACCAGGGCTGAGACCTCCAGACTCGCTCGCTACTCGAGGGCCAAGCTCGGAAAGGAGGTCGCACCAAAACACGGCACTCGGCCTGTTTGTTTTCCCCACATTAGCAGAGAAATTCAACTCCAAAGAGCCCCCAAAACTTCCCCCCCTCCCCGGTTGCAGCTTGTTTTGGGAGGACCAAGAACACAGGGAGCCTTATAATTCCTCCTAACAGGAGGCAGCGAGAAACTTCGGACGCCTCCGGCCTCTCTCTGTCCAGGAAAGCCTTGCGGGGGCCTTTAATTATTTTTGTAAAGTCCTTCCCACAGTCCCTGACATTGTGCAGGCTGGGGCTGTTTGTTTTCTCTGGCACGGTGGCTGTACAGTAGAGTGTGCCTGACCCCTGGGCTCTGGTGAGAAGTGTGTCTAATGCTCCTACAAGGTAACCTTTTCACTGGAGTTTTCTCGGGTGACCCCAGAGTCCCATCTGTCCGAGGCCCAACTCCTATGGCATGTGGAAAATGCGGCTGGCCCGGCTCCAGAATGCCTCCTGCAAGACCGACCCATCTGCATCTTTTCTGCTTTATCCCACTTTGCAGTATGGCACATTTCCCCCCTTCTCCCTCCGAACCAGCTCCAAAATTAACCCTTTTCCACCCGGGTTTAGTCGAAGCGAAACGAGCTGAGGGAACCAGCAGGAAGTTTAAATTCCCTTGAACCCCCACGAACCCGCCGCGACTTCAGCTAAATTATGCTCTGAATTTACTTTGTGGCGGTTGAGAAAACCACCCGGAGCATCATTCCCTGCCTTCCCCAGGAGGGTTTCTCCATCTTGTCTCATCCCTGGTCCCTGTTCGGCCGTTGGCAGAGCCACTGCCACTGTGGGGACAATCAGATGCCGCCGGTGCCGCTTCAGGGACACCGTAAGAACGGAGAGCTGCCCAAACACAGCAATTACTGGTAAACTGCAGCCACGAGGGACTGCAGGAAAACCATCAGCTGGGTGAGGGCTGTGCCATGGAAGAGTGCATTTCCACTTGGAGGAAAACAACAGCGTGCCTGAGTTCTTTGGGGAACCTTCTTAATAGGGGATTAGTGGCTGAAGATCCCCGGAGCACGAGCAGGGGGAGGCTGCAGCCCGGAGAGGCAGATTTGCAGCATCAGGCTCTGTTTGGGTTTATCCATGTTTTAGTAATTAGCCAAATATTTGCAGCAGTGAACTGCAGAGAAATCCTCAGCCTCAAGTTGAGAGTCGATGGGCACAAAAAACATTAAGGCATTAAGGACTGGCCTGTCCTTTAAAACCGGCTTAAAATCAGGGGGAAAACGGCAACATGAAGCTGCATTTGCTTCACAGGTCTTTGCCACCTCATCCCAGAGTTCGGGGATTTCCCTCCTGCCTCCCCAGGAAACCCTGGGTAGCCCAAGGAACAAGGATTGACATTCAGATACCTTTGGCCACACGTGAAATTCCTGGTTTTCTGCTTCATTTAGATGAGTAACATTTCAAAACAAACACCGGCACCCACAAAGCTGTCCCTGCACCGCAGGGTGAGCTCACCTGAGAGGGTCAGAAACCCTCCCATGTCTTTATTTTAACAGGATTAGAACTGCCCTTTGCCACAGAGGTGCAGAATCCAGCTCCAAATTACCCGGGAGTGAGAATCCACCACCCACAGGCACCTCGGAGAAATCCCAACTTTCATTAACAAATTACAAGCGAGCTTTGGTTCCCGCAGGCTACAGCACATAATAACCCAAGAATTAACTTCAGTGTATTCACAGGATTAAGGCTGTACCAAGGGCTGATAATTAAAAGAATCCTGATAAAGACTCTGCCAAAAATTAATTAATAAAAAGAGAAATAAGGCTGTAACACGAGATCTGTGGTTTTGATAGCCCAGCTCGCGCCGTTAAACAAATCCCTTCCGCTCGCTGGCACTCCAGGGATGTGAAAACTTTTGGAAGGGCAGAGAATGGGGCTGAGTTACCAAAGCAGAGCTTTTCTATCCTGTTTAGGCTCTGACACTTGAAATCCAAGGCAGCTGCTCCGTGTATCCCGACCTCGCTCCTTCCCCCCTCTCCCAACCGCCCATCGCTCCCTCCTCCTTCTTTATTTTTAAACTTCAAGTTGTTCTTTTTTCTTTTTCTTTTTCTTTTTTTTTTTCCCTTTTGCAATCAGGAAAAAAAATGGCAGCCATTAGAAACACTAGTTAGGGACTTAGTCCAAAATCAATTTTAATTAAAAACACACCGCTCTAATGTTGGACATGACCATTTTTAGCACCGCTCTTGGCGAGACTGTTCGGGGCTGCTCCGCCACCACTGACATGCAGGGAAGGACTTTCCACCAGGAACAACCTGGTTAATAAAGGGGGGGGCTGCATGGAAAGCCCTGGGGGTCAGGAGACCCCTCTCATGGGTTTCAACCCTCTCTGACCATTAGGGTCATGATGGGATGGGTCCCGTTTTGGGGAGGGGGTTGGTGAGGTGGGTGTGGGGGTAAATCCACCCTAAAGAGCCACATTGTGCTTTTATGAGTCGCTGTGACCCAGAGTCAGTTGGTCACACGCAGCCAGTGCCCATTACCAAATCAATAAGCATTAAATCAACCTCATTTTCTACTATTTAAATTAACTATAACTGTTTTAATTGCAGATTCATAGCCTGCAAACTGCTTATTACGCTTTACATTACAGCTCAGATTTGCTTGCACGTTACAGACCATTGAGAGCACTCTGCAAACCCAGCCCTGCTGAAACCTTCCTCCCCCTCAGCCTCTCCCCATTAAATCCAGGGGAAGCAGGGAAAGGGGAGGAAGGGCTGGGAACACACAGCCTGGGAGCTCAGCACAGGGTAATGGTCACCGCAGACTGGAGCAAGAGGAGAGAGGTTAAGGGCTTGGTTTTGGGGTGCCCCTCTGGGAAATGGGGTCCCTCAGCACTTGGAGGAGGTTATGGAGTTATAAATCCTAAAGAAGAGCCCGTGTCCCACATGGCAGCGGTGCTGGAAAAGGTGGGGAGAGGGGATGAGCCAGTGAAGGGCTAAAGCAGGCTAAGGACAGGGGTTATCCCCAAGGTGGGGCTTCCCAAACTCTTGGAAGGAGGAATTCAGCCCCAGGGAATTCGGGATCAGGGCCAGATCCTGCAGATTCCTGTGTGGCACCTGGCAGGAGGGAGCCCACCCACCCCACAGCACTGCAGGGCTCGGGGCTTCACCACCCAGAAGTTCCTTGCTCAGGCCTCAATTCCATTTCTCCCCAATTTCCAAACTGTTCTCCAGCAAAAACATGTTTGATTAAAAAGAAAAAAAAAAAGACTAAAATAATAATTATTTTTAAAAATATTATTTTTTAAAACCCAATCATTTTAAAAATCCCATCCCATTTTTAAGGCAGATGCTTTTTAGAACCACTTTCTTAGGAAGTTTTCTTCTTTCCCTAGGGAGTGCAAGCCCTAATTTTGGCCCTGGGCATCACTGTGACATTTTGCCTCCCTTGCCTCGTTCCCATCCTGCCTGGGAGACGAGGCACAGTGTGTAGGTGACCGGGAGTCGGTTCATTTTTTATGGATGTCAGTCTCCTGCCATTAGTGCTGGATACTCGTCCCTGGGTCAGTGGCAGTGACCCCAACAGCACTAAAACATGCACAGAGTAAACACTCGAGGGTGGGCAGCGAGGGGCTGATTCCACACCCGTTTGCTCCGTGCTGGCTCAGCCTCCCCCTCTCCCTGCCAAGGCTCTGGGGGTCCCCGGCCACCCCAGGGGACAAAGACCCTCTGCCACTGCCAGGCCTGGTCTGTGGAAGGTGTCCCTGCCCATGGGATGGGCTTTAAGGTCCCTTTCAACCCAAATCATCCCATGGTTCCTTAACTTCCACCTGGTGCTCGGGTGTCTCAAATCGAGCAGCCCAGATATCCAAGCACCATCCGACCGAAGGAAGAACCATCGTGAGGAAAGCACCAGGGAAAAAGGGATCTGCTGATGCTCTCAAAAGGTGAGACCAAGGAGCAGAGGGGCACTCCAGCCTTCTCCCCTTCCCCACCAGCCAGGGCTCCATGGCTCCAGGATCTCCAGCTCACCATCTCCTGATGCACCTTCCCAGCGTCTCCCTCCTCCTCCCCCTCCCATTACCCCAGTCCCAGACCACGAACTCCTGGCTCAGGGGCTGCACTGAACCCACAGCTCCCTAACAAGGTTTTCTCAGCATCTCCAGATCTATCTTCCTTTTTTTTTTTTTCCCCTTTGCCTCCTGCCAGGCCAGAGCACCCAGGGAAAGATCAAACACTTAATACCAGCAGGCTGCCCTTCGTGGAGAAGGCTGTTTACAGGACCTTGCTCCAATCTCTTGGGTCTGAGGAGGAGAAATTTAATTCTGGGCTCCCAGATTTTCTATCTGCACAGCTGGCTCCATAACAGGAATTCTGCCTGCATGCTGGGGATAGGCCGGGACTACTTGAACAGCTAATTTCAGCACAGCAAGAATTAGCTCATCCATAAATGACAGCAGGCCTGCAGCTCCTCTGTCCTCTCAAATGCCCAAAGCACAGATTAGCGATAAAAATATCTGATTTTCTAGATGCTGTACTTGATAATAAGCTGCTGAATTCCCCTGGATGGATTTCTTAAACAGTCCCTTTTACTGCACAACCTGCCCTCCCCGAGAACTGGAGTTTCCAAGGCTACACCAATGGACAGGCCCCCATCTGTCCCCCCAGACCCCGAGGTACAGCTCCACTGGGACACTTAATAGCCAGGATTAGTGAGCTGACCAATATCTCGGGTCTCTCCCGTGGATTTCCCGGGTCTCCATTACTGCCCAGAGCACCACTGGAGCCGTCTGAGCACTCTGCAGTCATTAAGAGAGCACGGGGGGCTGTGATCTCCATCCAACACAGCCCTGCTCTGGCTCCAGTTCCCAAGGAACGCCGAAAAAATCTTCAAGGGAGAGGCCTGGCTGCCAGGCAGAGCAGCCCAGCACCGTCACACTCCCCTCCCCAGCCTCCTCTTCCTCAGGAGGGGAAGAATAGCAGGAATTAAAAGGAATGTGCAGAGAGGTAAATAATGAAAGCCAGACCTGGAAGCCAAGGAGACACCAAAATGTGCCAATATTGTTCCATGGAAGAGGCTCCTGTCCCATCCTCTGCGCTCTCGAGGTGAGGAGCAGGGACAAGAGCCTGTAAGGAGCTTCCTACAACAGTCCCTCAGGGAATAGTGGGATGGTTTGTGTTGGAAGGGACCTTAAAGACCACCTCATTCCAACCTGACATGGGCAGGGACACCTTCCACTATCCCAGGTTGCTCCAAGCCCCATCCAACCTGGTCTGGGACACTCCCAGGGCTGGGGCAGCCACAGCTTCTCTGGGAAATTCATTCCAGCCCCTCCCCACCCTCCCAGGGAAGAATTCCTTCCTAATATCCTAAACCTTCCTAATAATCTGAATAATCTGAATAATCTTTAGTTTAAAGCCTCTTCTCCTATCACTCAACTCTGGTCACACCCCACCCTCAGGCCTTGGCCAGAGGGAAAGTCGCCCAACTTGCTGGAAAACCTTTCTCCAGGATGGGACGCGGAGCTTGGCCAGGCACAGTGGAGAACTCAGCCTTGGGCAGGCGTGGAACGCTCACCTCCTCACCCTCCCAAGGCTGAGCAGTGGTGAACAACCCTCAGGATCCCCGAGGAAGCAGAGAAAAATGAGGGGGACGCCCCGGGCTCTAATGGGGAGGCAAAAGGTCCCCGCCCAGGTAGGAGAAAATGCGCAATAAAATCGGCCGGTTCGGCTTAACAGGTAATTAGAGAGTTAATAAAATGGGGCTCCTGACACGGCGAGTCCCAGCGACGCAGCCCCGTGTCACGGGCGCTCCGTGACTTTTCCCTTGGCCGGCCATTGATCCAGGAGACAGGAACAGCTCCGAACTGGATCGATGCAGCTGTCGCGGGTCGGCCGCGCTCGCAAACCGCACGGCATCTCACATGAAGGAGTTCACTGCTCTTGCACTGTGACCCGCTCGGAAATGAAACATCTGGCCATTTACCTCTGCTGCTTTTAATACCGAGATTAATCCATGCTAGGAACTATTTGCCAGAAAGATCCATTTTCCCTTTTTTTTTTAAAAAAAAAAGGAAAAAAAAAAGTAGCAGCGAGTTTCACGGCGAAGGGAAGCGGCCGGCTTTTCGTGGCTGTGAAGTTTTATTTTAATTAAAAAGTTCTGGAGTTGAAAAAGAATTAATTAATCAAAACCCATGCAGCAAGCAAGCCTTGCTGGGTCAAGGACTACAGCCCGAGAACATCTCTCTCCACCCCACCAATTCCCCAGCCAAACACTTTTTTTCAGCTTTCACTTGAAAACAGAACATGGATTTTTTTCCCAAATATCCGATTTTTATGGCAGAAGGTGTTTTTACCACAGAGACCTTCCCAGCAGCTCAAGCACACACAGCACACAAACTGCAAGTGTTTGGAAGTAAGAGCAGCTCCTGGGCTGGTTGGATGCCCGTGGATGGGGCATGGATGGAGCTGGGACATGTGGGGATGTCCCTGTGCCAACCCGAGGCACTTATTCCTTCCCTCTGCTCTGTCAAACACGGAATTGCACAGAAATAATACGAGATTCAATCCTTCCTAACAGATTCCATTAAATTTGGCCAAAACTGGTCAACGGGTTGAAGAAATAAGAGTGAAAGAGGTGATGGTGAATGATGAAACTCCAACCCCGCAGAAAACCCGGACAAAAGCAAAAACGAACACGGCGAGTTCCTGGCAGGAAGCAAAGGGTGCAGCCAACATTGCTCCTGGTTTGATCTCCCCAGGTATAAATAAACACCTGCAGGGCAGAGAGCACAAGGAAACTCGGGATGGAGGCCATGGAATGACCCCCGGATGGGGACAGGAATGTCACCACAGCTCAGTGCCTTGTTTTTCACCTGCCTCAGCACTGCACACCTGCGGCTCCCAGCCCTTCCAGCGGGCATAAATCCCGAAACAAAGAAATCCAGGGGGATTAATATTTAACTGTGCCACCAGGGCACCCTTAAACATTACCCAGAACCTATTTACAGGTTGCTTTAGAGTTGCTCCAGCCCCAGAAAGTTTCCACAAAACCAGTCACCCGTGCCCCTGCCCAAGCGTGTGTTTTGTGTTGCTGGGAAGAAAGTGATCCATCAGGAGCTGGAATTCAGCGTGGCCTCGCTTGAGCAGCTCCAACCTGATGGATAGGAAGCACGGTCTGCTGGGGCCAGCACCAGACTGGAACTGGGGGGACTGGGCTCAAACATCTGCTCGGCCACTGAGTCGCCAACAGCCCTGGGGGCATCGCTCAGCCTTCAAGGTGCCTGTGCTGGGTCACCCTGGGCATGGCTGGTGGGAAAATAAAGGTGCTAAAATAAGAGCAGAGTGGCCTGTAAGGTCCCTGGGACTGTGGAGTAGGCTGGGAAATGGAGGAGAGCTGGAGGAAGGGCCACCACGGCCGTCACACGGGGGGCTGGTGGGGAAGAGGCCTCCGACTCTGTCTGACTCCCCACCGCTCCCATCGCCCACCAGTTAAATCCCTTTAATGGTGCAGAGCTGGTGAAATCCCACAAAACATCCTGGGCAGAGACAGGGAAGGCCCAGGGCCCTGTTTAAGGGAAGAGCTGCTCTTGTTCTCCCTTCCCAAGGCTCCTGTCCCGGCCCTGGGAAAGGCAAAGCAAGGTCCAGTCACCCCAAACCTGCAGCTCTGAAGCCCTCCAGGCCCAGATTTCCTCTGCTGGGATTGCTCGAGCTTGGGGAAAACTGGGATTTTTTTTTTTTTTAATTGACTTTGCAATTTTAAGTCTCAAAAAATGTAGGTCTCGTAGTTCTCCTCCTCGAAGATGGGCCAAGTTATCCTCTGAGACCCAGAACCAGCAATGCTGTACTGAGGCCAAAACACAAACTCCTCCAGAGCAAAGCTGTGGTCTGTGACTTATTTCTTAAGTGGATGAGAGGGGGAAAAAAATGTATTACGGAATCTTTTGCAGAATAAGCACATGAAGCTAAACATATGCTCGATAAACACATCTCCCCAGACCAGACACATCTGTCTGGCTCCTGAATTAACAATTTCTGAGCCTGCTTGGGATAGGTGACTGACTCAGCCCTTACACCAACTCTCTCCCTACGAGAAGACGAGCCCGTCAGATTTGTACAGCCTGGGATGCAGAGAGCAGATCCCGGCACTGCGGGACGAGGGAAACGAAAAACATCCAGTTGCTTCTTTACAAGCATTCCCACTTTAACTAAATATTTGCAATATGTTTATACAGAGGGAGCTGCATGACCTTTTATAGAGAGAGCTGCTCCAGCATCAGCTCCACAGCCCTCGATGGAAGACCTACAGAATCCTAGAAATGATGTTAAAACACAATAATTATCCTCTCCCCCCCCCCTTCATTTTATCGATGCAGGGAAGGCAATGACTCCTCTTTCAAAAATATTGCTGAGGATTCATCTAAGTTGTAGTTTTTTTCCTGACTAGCAGATTTCCAAGAGGCACAATAAAGTGGAATACAAAGAGCAGAAAAGCTTTCAAACAGGAATTATTAACTGTGAGCTCTACACGAGGCAGCGCAGGCTCCAACCAGGCGATATCAGATGGAGTTTACAGGGACAGCTGAACTCTGAGATCTGATACCAAACCGGTTCAAAACCAACCAAATCTGTCCCCACATAGCTTTGGCTTTTTTCTTTTGCATCCAAACACCCACCACTTACGAGCACCCAGCCAAGTCTGTGTTTGCCACCGGTTTAAGAGCTGCACCCCCTGAGATTTAGGCATTGAGAAAGTGGAGTTAAACACTGGCTGGGGATCGGTTGTTAAGAACATCTTGGAGGTTTTTCTCCCCTTTCCCCTTCCAGGACTGTCCCTCTGGAGCCAAAGAGCAGACCTTGGGAGCTCTGCCTCGCTGCTGACGTGGCCCAGAGCTAAGGGACTGTCACCATGCACCGTGACAGAAAAGGCAATATCAGGTATGGCACAAAAGGCTGGTTAATTCTCCAGAGTCCTTCAAATGTCTTATAAAAACTCCCATATATAAATAATCTCTGCGTGGAAGGAGAGGTCCCTGCAGAGATCAGGGCCCTATCATGCAGGGTGTTTTATGCACACTCTGAAAAAGCCTGTCTGTATTCAGAGGAGATTATATTTTAAACAGAAGATAATGAACCTCATTTTGCAGGTGGGGATAGAGACATAAAGATAATTTGCACACGCAGAAGCCGCTGCTCAGCCAGACGCTGAGCTCAGATCCTCCTCTAGGTCCTGTCCACTGACACAGCCACCAGAGCATCCTCCTCCTCCCTCAAATCCTGCTGCCAAGTTCCTCTGGAAAATAATCCTCGCTGTTCCATAGCTAAACTGCCACTCTGGGGCAAATTCTCTGCTCGGCGGTGCTGGTGCAGCCCTGCTCACTTCAGCCTGGCTGCAGCGGAAAACCAGCCGAAATTCGGCCCTGGGGCACCTCCAAAAATAATTGGAGGTGAGGAAAACACAACAGCAACGGGCGGCTTTTAAAAGTATACATAAAATATTAAATAATAATAATAATAATAATAAAAAAAAGAAAAAGATAAATTATAGATGTGTGTGCAATGCCCAGAGATGCCTCGATTTATACGACACGGTTTCCTGAGAGCAGCACAGCTCCAGGCAACAGAAATGAGAAGTCAAGCTGAACAGCAATACTGTATCCCAGAGACTGTGACATCTTATAACAGGGAACAGAGGTGCCCCTGGGGCACCCCGTAAAAATTATTACCGAGCAGCAAAACAACAATGTCAGTTAATTTCATTGGAATTAACAGTACTTGCCTCCCCTGGAGCACATGGAGGGGTAGAATCGGAGGGGAAAGGGGGGAGGTGGGTGGAAAGAGTCACTTGGAAGGGCTGAGAGGCACAAATGCTTTGGAGAGACTTCAAACCCGACCCAACCATGGCAGGATTTGGGACTTGTGGGTTTAGAAGCAAAAAAAAAAAAAAGGGGGGGGGAAGAGGAGAGAGAGCTGTTTAAATTGCTCTGTCTCACCTCTGGAAGCTGTAAAATAAAAACTCTGCTGCTTCTTTAACTACATTTTGCTCAGTCGAGCCCAGGCGTGCCAGGAGGCTGCTTGTGCTGCTGGAGCTGCTGGTTTTTCCCTCCAGCACAGAGCACCTCTGCAGCGTTTCTGACACACCCAGGGTTTTCACACACACTGAATCCCTCAGCGAACCCCGGCCCGGAAAAAACTTTGTTCCAGAAAGGGTTGGGGTTTTGTTTGCTGGTTTTTTTTTTTTTGCACGTTGTAACCCCTGCTGTGATTTATCTGAGCTGGATTACAATAATTATATTAGCACATAGTTCTAAAGTGAGTGTAGTTAGACCAGAACTGCTCTGGTTTCTGTTGGTACAACTTGTTTACTTCCCCTGGAAGTGCCCTGGTACCAGTTCCTCCGTGTGTCTCAGCAGTGCAGGAGATGCACAAGTGCCTTTAATAGATGGAACCTCTGACTCTTTAAGAAGACAATCCCCATTCAAAAAGTACTTACACACATGGTTAAGCCCTGCTGACTTAAGTTGTTAAGTAAAGGCTGTTTTAAGCAGATGCTTAAATATTTTTGCTGAGATTGAGGCCACAGAAGTCGGGGTTGCTCCGATGAGCAGGACCGGCGGCGCTGGCGAGGACCTGGCAGTGCCTCAATAAACACAACGTGCAAGGCAGAAAAACAGCCCAGACAAACCTTTTAAGGAGGGTAAAGTTACTGAGGATGAAATATTAGAACTCGAAGAGCACCTAAATCAAGGAGCAGTTTGATTTTGCCTCGGCCTGGCTCCGGGCTGACTGAGCCGTGCCTCAGTTTACTCCCACCCCAAGGCGGTGGGAATCACAGTCCTGTTGTCATCCTCTAAGCATCAGCCTAAAAATCACTTTGCTACACAGTCCTCTTCTTTAAACACAAGGCTAAGAGACAAAACGTCCTCCAGTGATAATGAAACAAAAGGCAAAATACTTGGAAATTCAAAAGGAAGACGGAAAGCCTTCCGTCATGTCCTGCTGCTGAAGTTCAGTAATATATGAGGCACCCAGGGTGACATATCACAGGCACCCAGGACATTTGTAATGCCAGGGTCAAAGTGCCATGCACAGAATTGTGCCTTCTCCCTCCGGGCAAAACTCTCCCAAGCAGCTTTTCAGCTGGTGTAAATTGCCCAAAGCCCCTAATGAAGTTATGACAATTTACAACAGCTGAGGATCTGTTCCTCTAATGAAGAGAAATACTGGGAGGAGGGAATGAATTAGTTTGAAGAGTTCATTGCAGAGCACACACACAACCAGCTCCAAGAGATCCCTGAGAACCATTCCCTTATCTAAAGGAAAAAGAACGACGTCCCTTCCTGAGCCACGAGGATTTTTCTTCTCCCCTTCAGCTGCGAGATGGGATTCAATAAAAGCTCCTCAGACACGCGGGGGGGGTGGAAAAAACCTGATCTAGAAGTCGGCAAAGATGTAAATAGTATTAAAAAAGGGGGCTTCGCTTCTCCTGCGGGCTGGGGGTTGTTTTCTTTCCTGTTTCCCTCAAACAGGAAAGGCAGGCACGCTGCCCATATTTCACCGCTGACAGTCCCTTCCATCACGGGAACAATGGCCCTGCGCGGCTGACCAGGGTCAGCACCGCGCCGGCGCTTTCCCAACGCCACCAAACATCAGCCTCCATCTCCGAGCCCCTTCCTGCCATTCTCTCCACACCACCCTCTCTCCAAGCCCTGATTCTTTCATGGAGTATCTACAAAATCCAGGCCCAAAAAAAAAAATAAAAGGGGGGGATGTGAACAAAGAGATGGGAAGATTTCGCCCGCAGACGGTCCGGGCAGAGTTCGCTGTGACGGTCGAGATCCGACACGGAGCTGAATAAACTGGCAGGGAAGTGGCTCCTTCCTTACAAACCCCCCTCCATAGGAACAAAATAAGCCAGTATATGGAGCACATATGTCCTTTCCACATGGCAGACCCCTCTCCCTGCCACAGGTGTCCCAAGGCCAGTTGGAATAAATGGAAGTATTCCAGCTGGACGAGGAGGAGCAGAGTTACGTACTCGGATCAACTCGGAGCAGAACTGCTCAGCAATCGAATTCCAATGAATTACTGCTCTAGGAGACTGTATGTAAGGTATGAATCACCTGGGGAGTAAAGGACATATTTCAGCCACCCAGGATGGGGAAAAGCAGATTTGAGCTGCTGGTTTCATAATTTTGGGGGAGAGAAAAAACCCAGGAAGGATGAACAGAAATAAAATAACTCCTTCACGATCCCTGCCTGTAAAGCCCCGAGTGTTTTAAAAGCCCAGAAAAAAAATCCAGCAATATTAAAATGTATTAAAATAAAAGCTATCCGATGCCAAATCTAACCTGGCTTAAATTCACTGAATTTATTGACCATTTTACACCTCGATTTCTCAGCGTTCCAGTTTTTAAGCTGCTCTAAGTTTTTGACCGGCTCATCCCTCGTAATTTTTTCGTAAAGGAAGAAAGGAAGAAGGGAGGAGAAAAAAAAAAAAAGTCCCAAGCTCTTCAGCTGAAAGGACTTTCAAAACATCTGTCATCGTAAATGTGTAAAACAAAACCAGGCAGCGGCGAGTCCTCTGTCTTTATCCACTGAGGCAAAATTCACGCTCTGCAAGTTTTCCCAGGAAGAGTTTGCAGCAGGGATTTTTTGGGGGGGATTTTTTTTTTTCCCCCTAATTAAAAATCGTTTCGATTAAAATTTAAAAAAAAAATAATAAATAAATAAAGAAGAAGATGAAGAAGAGGGAGAAAGTCGCTTGGGAGAGTTGAAGCATTTTGGGGTTTTTTTTTTCCAAAGGAAACGCAGATTGCAGCGACGAGATGAGTGAGGGGACGAAGAAACAACACCTGAAAGATCCGGTGACAGCGCTCGCGTCGGAGGTGCTCGATGGCTGTTTACACCAAGTGCCATCTGGCTGTATAGATATAATAACAATTATTCCATTGAGCTCTGCAGCTCTGTAAATCATATTAATACACAATGATTCCCCCAGCCTTCGAGGGCTCGCTGCTCCTGCCTGCTCCCATTTAACCCGGGTAATGCGCTAAAACAAGGCTGCCTCATCATTAAGAATTGATTTTTTATTTATGGCAATCCCATGATATCCCTGCGTGGTTCCGGGCAGTGGGGGCTGCTGCCCCACATCCCCCCCCCCCTTCCCCTTTGTGGTGCATCTTTGCAGATTTGCTGCATCTTTCTGCGTGGGGATGTTTATGTGAGATTTGTGTCCTCCCACGCCGCCGCCGTTCGGCTCCACAGCTCCGTCTCACCCGGCGCTGCAGCTCGAGCCCTTCATTAGCTGTGTTACATCAGATAAGGGGTTTATTTCCTTAAATTATTTAACCTTGGCACAACCCACTGGGACCACATAAATTACAGCCCCGCTAATGAAAATCATTAGTTAGGCTATTCAAAGAGACCACAGGAAAAGAATCGGATATCTCTTTAAAATCAACTCTTTTCTCTATCTGAAATCCGAGATATTCGATAATTCAGCACGATCACCTTTTTTTTTTTTCCCCATGCTGATGCTGATTAGAGCTCAATACCAAAATCCCTGAGAGAAATATATAATATTTTTGCAGAATACACATTTTTCCCCCCTGATTTTTGGAGTCCTTTGAGAAGCTCCTCTGAGCAGGTTCTTAACCAGCCTTTTACCGACATCAGTAGAGGCAGAATTTAGTTGCTAATCACAGAAATAAACGCTAAACACTTTGTGGGTCTTTCCCTACAGCTGGAACACGTGACCCAGCCATGGAAATCAGAGGTGGTGGAGCTCAAGCCCCGAGGTTGGACCATCCCTGCCCCACCTGGAGAACTGCTGGAAACCCAACAGGGCAGAGGGAAAAGGGGGAAGAGCCAAAATTAAGTAGATTTGCTTCAAGTTGTTATCTGAGCATTAAGTAATAAGCCCAGCACATTTAATTTCAGCTCTCCCCCCACTAAGTATCTCAGGGGGGACATCTTTAATAACGCCTTCCACCATCCATATCACTATTATGGTAAATGTTGCCGCATTAATTCAAGTTATTCATTTTTCCTCCTGTCTTTGGTAGGACAGGGCAGTGCAACTCGTTGGTCTGGGACTGGTTGAGCTCCACACACAACGAGCATCAAGATGTTTTGGGAGAGAATGAGGAAAACCAGCAGGGTTTTGCAAGGATTCTCCAGAAAAAAGGCCACAAAAGCATCACCTCCCCTCTTTTTGTAATCTTTTTTCTTATAAAAGGTTGAGAAGGGTCAAATAAACCCCACAACTCACCAAACTAACCCTAATGGGGGTTCAGGAGCACAAGGATTTGGGCACACGTCCCAGAACCAGGGAATATCCCGAGCTGGAAGGGATTCACAAGGATCACTTGAGAAGAAACCATCAGAGCAGGGAGAACATGACCTACAAGCATCCTCCTTCCCCCTCCCAGCAATCAAACCAAGCCACAGCAAAAACAAAAATAAAAAAAAAAAAACAGGGATGATATTTTGGACATGAAAAATACCCTGGGCTTGCAAGTGGAACCACCTGCCCAAGAGTGAAGCTGCATTTATGAGGCTGCAGAAGTTCCTTCTGGCCTCCAGGGAGGCACCAGGCAGGACCACCTTGGGCCACTGGTGACACTTCCAGCCCTCGTGAGCATCAGGGTGGGCAGCCCTGCCCAGAGTGAGACCCCCCAGCTCTCCAAAAGCACCAGCAGTTGGACCAACCTGTTCTAGAAGGGGGCACAGCTGGATCTGCTCTCCCGGGCTCTGCTCGGAACCAGAGCAACTTTAACCGGGGTAAAACCAGAGATGAAGGAGGATTTCACCCACCCAGGGAGGGCATGAGGGGTGTCTGGAGCCTCCTGTCCGAGGGGGCTGCGGGTCACACCCTCACTGTGTGCAGGAACGAGCCCCACCGTGACCCCCGTAAAACCCCAGGTTCCTAAGGGTGATTTAAGGCTGGCAGCTCAATTTCCCGGCTCCTACAGATTTCAACTCAAAACCTCCTCGAAACCAAATGCATTTTCCCTGCTTTAATCACTGTGCCTTCGTTCGTCTGAAAGGGCTTTTTCTTTTCCTTTCTCTCTCTCTGCCTTTTTTTGTTTTGTTTTGTTTTGTTGTTGTTGCTGTTAAACCTGTAAAATATGCCCGGCTCGGAGTTAATTTTAACCTTCAGCTGATAAACCATGAAAAACATGGGGTTTGCAATGAAAGTGCTGACAGCAACAGTAAAGACAGAGCACTGCCATTGGGTGTAGCTGCAATTTGCCTTCCGGGGCTGTCTCTGAAACAAAAAAAGCTCCACATGCAGCATGCAAAGAAGTTACAAGTGTGTTGGGGGCTCGGGGAGCGCGGGGGGTGCAGAGCACATGTAAACCGAGAAGGGCGGGCGGCGACGGGAGCGGGGAAAGCTGCAGATCAATCATTTATAATTAACAAAAATCCGATTGGCGCTTTAAATAGAGATCAATGTGTCGCGGGCTGAGTGGATTGCGAGGATGTATTCACCTTCTCGTAACTCTCCTCGCGAGCTGTCACACCTACAGAATCCCCATTTGTTTTGTTAACAAAGCTTCGGGGGGCGCCGGGGCTCTCATTGAAATTTCATTAATCTAATGGAGTAAAGTCCTGGAGAAAAAAATCAAATTCTCGTTGGGCGAGATGGTACCTGGGAAAGATAACCTCTGGTTGAACTCCCCGACTCCGATCGCTCTGCTATTAGTCTGAGGAAATAGACAGCAACTCGCATGATTGCAGCCACCGGCCTCGACATTTTTTTCCCCCCCCTCCTTCTCCCACCACCCCGGTTTTTTCCCCTCCCGGCACGGCGGGCTCGGCGCTGGAACGGCGCGGAGGGATGGGGAGGGATGGGGAGGGATGGGGAGGGACGGGGAGGTCGGTCCCCACGGGAGAGGGGTGGAAAGGGGGGTGCCCGTGGGTTGGGGGGCTCTGGACACGTCCCTGCTGGCTGCAGGTGTGGAATGACGGGTTGGTGAGGTTGGAAAAGGTCTCTGAGAGCGAGTCCAGTGAGTCCGACCCTTAAGCCAGCACAGAATTGTGGAGTGGGTTGGGTGGGAAGGGACCTCAAAGATCATCCAGTGCCACCCCCTGCCATTGCAGGGACACCTTCCACCAGCCCAGGTTGCTCCAAGCCCCGTCCAACCTGGCCTTGGACACTTCCAGGGCTGGGGCAGCCACAGCTTCTCTGCCCAACCTTTGCCAGGGCCTCCCCACCCTCCATGTCACCTCCCTTCTGTATATTCACCACCCTCACATGTCACCACTAAACCATGTCCCCAAGTGCCACATCTACACATCTTTTACATCCCTCCACCACTGCCCTGGGCAGCCTGACACAAAACAGGGATGTCTTGTAAGAAGTTATTTGGGGTGAGAGCAGCAGAGAGGAGCAAGAGCAGACGTGAAACTGGTGGTGGGTGCTGTGCCAGGCCCTGAGGATGATCTGGAGGTGCACTGGGTGCCCTCTTGGCTGGTGCCCGCTGTATTCCAGCCATGGGGTGCCATCACTACCACATTCAAACCTGGGAGTGTCATCACCACCATATTCAGACCACGGAGTGTCATCATTCCTACCTCTGATTTAAAAAACCCCAAACTTACTTCTCTTCCCCACCCAGCCCAGTCCTCAACCTCTCATTCTTCCGACCCTCCTGGACTCTGACAGAGATTTCCAAGGGAAAACCCCCGTGTTCCTTCTGCTGCTGGATGCGTGACCTTCACACACGGGACGAGCAGCTCCTGCTAATTCCTTGAAGATGTTGTATTTGGAATATTCCAGGAATCCCAACAACTGGAGTAACACAATCGCAGGAGATTCTCAACTTTCAGTTCACACTCCTCCCAAATTCCTCATCCCCTTGTTTGTGGGAAAGAGCAGGAAACTTGAATCCAAGGGAGGAAAGACCATTAAAAAGGGAAAAATCTCACGGTTTTCGGAGTGCCTGGGACTGCAGGCAGGGCAGGATTTCTGCAGGAACTGAGCACCAGTTTCCATGAGAGCTCAAGTGAACGGTTATAAAGATGCTGCTGAGCACAGACATCTGCACAGCCAAACTCTGCTGCAGCAGTGGCAATTATTTTACAAATTCTTCTAAATTTACTGGAAAAGTGAAATAGTCCTTCCCTCCACTCTCTCGAATCACTCATCCAGGTGGCTTATAAAATCCAGCTGCAATTTTCATTTTGGAGGACTTGTATAATAATCCAAGACAGCACTACACTTGCCATCTGTGGCATGTGCTGCTGAGTCCTTGGCCAACTGTCAACAGGAAAATAATAAACCAAAAAATCATGCCATTATTTCAAATTAAAGGACCCCCACAATAAACAGACCTCGAAACAGATCAGATGGGGAAATCAAAACCTGAGAAATCTCATCTGAGTGAGCGTAAATTTAACTGCTCTGGGTAAAGTGTTGGTGCCACATCACCCACAGCACTGAGTGGAGCTGTTGTTAAAATAAAAAGTGGATTTGTTTTCTGTTCACAATCCAAATAGATGCTGCACTTTAGTGCCTTCATCTGAAACTGTCACAGGGCTTTACAGTAAGCCAAGCAAGCCTCCCTTTTTCCGGGAAGGGCACGTATTCCCTTGTTGAAGATGGAGAAGCTGAGGCAGCCACTGCCATGCTGGAGGAGGTCCATGACCACCCAAACTCCTCCTCTGCTCTCAGGAGTTGAAGGTTGTTGGCCCAGGGCTCTGGCACAGAAGGCTGAGAGGCCCCACCTTGTCCCTACACCAGTCCCACCAGAATGACACAGAGCTGATGAGGGTCTGGATGCCCCTGTGTGATCTCTTGGCTTTTTGCCTCCCAGCCTTCCTGTTCTCCAAAGGTTCTCCTTTCAAGGTGAGACTCACTCACCCCCTGAGCTCTGCCCATCTCAAGCCTGGTAACCTAAGCAAGCTCTGCATGTGGTCAGTGCAGAGGGACAAATCCTCCTGGTGCCGAGAAAAAGTGACGGGACTTCCCTGGGAGGGTGGGGAGGCCCTGGCACAGGTTGGGCAGAGAAGCTGTGGCTGCCCCTGGATCCCTGGAAGTGTCCAAGGCCAGGCTGGACGGGGCTTGGAGCAACCTGGGCTAGTGGAAGGTGTCCCTGCCCCTGGTAGGGGGTGGGATTGGATGAGTTTTAGTTCCCTTCCCACCCAAACCATTCCATGATTCTATGACTCCACCTTCAGCAGCCCAACACCCTCCTGCTCCGGACAGGTGAGAGCGAACCAGCTCAGACCAGGCTTCCCAGCCCACGATGCTGCACCTCCACAAGGGATCAAGATGCAAAAAACCAGTGGGAAAAATGGCAAACTGAGGGGAGGAGAAGCGAGAGGGCAGCAGGTTGGCCATGCCAGCCAGCACAGAGTGCCCCTGACAACGGTGGCTGCAGGATGAAGGGGCACAGCCAGCCCTCGAGGGGAGAGCTGAGCCACAACCCCAGACTGGAACCAGGGATGGTGTCTACAGAGGATGCAGAGTGCCAGGGCTGAACACTGAACATAAGGAGCCTGCTGGAGACAGACAGGGATTCAAGGAGAGGGCAACATTGAGCAAAGACAAGAGGGGATTACGGTGTTGGCACGGCAGGCGCTGCTCTCCCGCTGTCTCTGCTCACTGACGGGCATTTTCATCTCCATGCCCTGCACACCCAAACCCCTCCGCTTTCCCTGGAACTTCTTTGTTTGCTCCCTGCTCTTGCCCACGCACAGGTGCTTCCTACCATGGATCCACCTGCGGAATCAGCTTCCTGTCCCCCGTCCCTCATCCCTGTTTATTCGCTTGTGCCGTCGCAAGCTCCGCTCTGGAAGCGTCTTTTCCTTTCCGAGCCAAGAGGGATAAAGGACAGGCAGGGCTGGGAGAGGAGGAAGGGCTCTGCTAAGCCAGGGGGTAAAAAATAACAGCAACCTTTGTTTAAAGTACAGCACCTTTCTGGGCATCTGTCTCGTAGTAGAGAGCGAGTAAGTCTGGGAGTGAGAGGGATGTGAGCACACACACACCCCCGACTGCAAACACACACACACACACAGATGAGCCTTCAGGGAATTGTATGAACTTTTGAACCAGAGATGCAGAGACAGAGCCTAGCCTGTTCCCACTTTAATAAACAATTTTTTTTTTTTTTGCCTTCAATTAATTAAGGTTTGGAAAGAAGAAAAAAAAAAATTGCAGAAGAGAAGTAATTTAGCACGCGGAGCGCACTTTACAGATGGATCCTACCTTTGGATGCTTATTAAATCTATGCATGATTGCGCTGGAGAAAATTAATCGCATTGTTTTTCACTATTCAGAGGGGTTTGCAAACAGCACAGAAGATGATGCAGGGCTCCCACCCCCTACCCCCCACCCAGCTCCCCCCATCCCCACACGAACAATGAGGACACAAATTCCCGCCGTGCCGGGGGGAGCAGGTTTGGACTGAGACTCCTCACACGACCCACTGCTGTGCCAACGTTTGTTTTCCAGGCTCCAAAGCCCCACTACCCGAATTTCTCACTCTGTGGCTGCTGAACTCTCCAGCTGAGAGTGGAGGGTTTTACCTGCACCACACTGAGCAAACCCCAAACCTCGAGTCCTTTGGCGATCGAGGATCTGGATGAAAATGGGCAAGGGATTGACAGAAATGCCCAGGGAGCCATCAGGGATCTGGATCCCATCAGCTTTAATAAAAGACTGCCGTGTTCTAGAGATGGAGCTCAGCTCCAGCCTCCTCCTCCTCCTCCTCCTCCCACTGCATCCAGGCTGTCCCAAAATGAGCCTCATGCTCAGCTCACAAGGACCACACCCTTCAGCTCATGAGGACCAGGCTCTTCTAAAGCAGTCAAGAACCACCACCAGGTTTTCTTCAAGACACCCTGAGGTTCCTTCTGCACCAAAGCCTCTCAAGGCAGCTCCACCTGGTTGGATTTTTAACAGGAATATCTCCCCAGCAGTGGCAAATCCACCTTATTCCATTACAAACCCCAGAACACCTTTGAGCTGGTTCTCAATAGGTCAAAAATATCATAGTCCCTTCTTTTTCTCCTCATTTCTTACCCCCTCCACCCCCATCCCAGCACAGAAGGTACAGAAATCCATAGCTTTGAATCCCATGGATTGGGAACTGGGAATATTTACAAATAATTCAGAGCATCAGTGGTATCTCAAAGGAAAAGGGGTGGGGAAGGAGTTGGCCCAAAGAGAAGCAGCAATGGGAGGAATTCTGCAGAGGAAATGATGCTGAGGTGGGTATTCCAAGCAAATACTTTTCCTTCCTAGAGATAAACCCCATGAAAAAGCAGGACCTGGGAAAATGCTCAGTAACCCACAGAACCCCCTTGGCTGCACGTTGGTACTAATGTGCTAAAACTCTGCTAAATGCCAACTAAAGAGGTCGTATCAGCATTGCAGCAGGGCTAAAACTGAGGGAAATTAGGAAAAATAACGAGGTCAAAACTTGGCATTAGCAGCAACCATAAAAGAAGGGCTCCTTAACCAACACAGCAAAGGAATATACAGAAATCAGGGCTTCTCTTGCCCGGATTTTGACATTTCCAGTGACCATCTGCAATTTCATGCTCTATTTTACAGAGGTACAAACCATTAGGCAGGAGCTGCTTGTCTGAGAGCAAAGGGATGGAGGCAAAGACTCCCAGCACAACACTGAGAGTGTGTGTGTGTGTGTTCAGCAAATGTCAGAGCATCCAGAATGCAAGGACTGAGCTGCAGGGCTGGGCTCTAATTAGCTCTATCTGGTGCTCACAGGAAAAACAGCCCCGTGAAACCAAGGGCAGGGATCACAGATTTAATATGGGAACAACTTGAGTTTCTCTGGTTCGATTCTCAGCCCTCCATCTCCACACACTCTGCAGGATGGCACTTAATTCCCACCCAGGCCACCACCAGCAGCCCCACAGGAGTGGCAGAAGGGCAGTTTGGCACATGTGGCATTGGCTCCTCACGGCCATAACCTGAAGAACTCTGTTTATCTTGGGCACAGACAGCAGAATTCCAACAACTGGTGTAAACAAACAAAGCCATGCAACTCCCACTTGCACCAGCCATCGAGAGGAGAGCAACACAAACACCAACCAGTGCCTGGGGATGGAACCTGCCCCAGCCTTGTTACGTTGCCATAAACCTTAAAAAAAAAAAAATCTGAAAGCGGGAGATTTGGTGAAGATTTTTGGTCTGTATCTGGAGCAGCACTGTCCAAACAATTCACCCTCCCACTCGTAACGAGGTTCAGATGTACAAAACCAGCTGCTAAAGAACCAAAAAGGCTAAAAAGGATGGCAAAACCGCATCAGGTTTTCCCAGGGCTCTGATGAAGTGAGTGACAGCCGGGGGAACGAAGGGAACCACCAGGAATGAACTGCAGGAGCTGCACAGGGAGATGGAGGAAGGACTCCAGGTGTTCCTCTGAATCTGGCTGTTAAACCCCTTTCATCTTGGGCAACCTGCTTTCCCCTCTCTTTTAATAAACCAGAAGCAGAGAGGCTGAGCCCCTGCATGGGAGAGAGAGGGGAGAGAGGTCTGAGCCCTGTCAGAGCAGCACCACGAAGACCCTGCCTGTTCCCACAGCTCCTCTCCTGGCTGTGAGCACGTTTCAGACACGGATCCAGCTGAGATGAAAGCAGAAAAGGCTTTTCTTGGGATGAAGTGCCTACAAAAAGGAGTTTTCACAGAACACAGCCCTGGTGCTTTACAACCCACAGCCCTGTTTGCTTTGCCACGGCTCCCTGGCACGGTTCTGCCCTTCCGATGGTGTTTCAGTGCATTAAAAATACATCTGGCAAAGCAAATAAATATAAAAACTGGCTTTTAGCAACGTGGGGCTGTAAACACGAATCGCTGGGCTGGTGGCACCTCTGCTGCTTCTCCCTCTCAGCCCTCACCAGTGCAACTAAAAGAGGATAAAACAAACATCCCGGGGTTTTGGCTTCCTCCTGCTGCCAAGCTCAGGGAGTGAGAGCACCCCACAACCACACACAGGGAAAAAGCTGCTCCTGGTTTTCTTGCATCCCACTTTTCTTTCAGAAGCCACGAAGGTCCTTCAAATCAGGGAAATTAGGAAATTAGGAGAGCAGCTTGTGCCTCACTGAGAGCATCCACGCTCTCCTGCACTCCGGTGGGACGGGCTGAGGTCACACCAGAGAGAGGAGGAATGAAAATTGTGGAGTTGATGGCGGGTTTGGTCCGTTTTATTTAATTTTTTTCTTGTATGTTTGACTTTTTACAGAGATAGAAAACTGACTCCACCAGCCCCACGTGGGGACAGACCCCAGCAAAAGACCCTCAGCCCCTCGATCTGCTCCTGGCACGACTCAGGTCTCAGTCACACACGGAGCGAGGAGGATTTGCAAAAGTTGTTTTACATTCTGGTTAGGGCCCTATATCTCTTCACTTGTAATGATAGGGTTATAACAACAATTTTTAAAAATAAGACAATGAAGTCCTACTGATAAAATAGGCCATAAACAGGGATCTATAGCCTGCTTATTGCTCTGTAATGATGAAATACGGCTCGCTCGCACTTAGCTGGAAGAAGGATTTTATTTTTGCTAATATCGCATCTATTAAATAAATTATCCCTAAGTTCTGGTGTCTGGGAGACACCACACGTGGCTGGAACTTCCCACAGCATGGCCCAGGTGGGGAACAGAAGGAAATAAAGCCCCTTTATGGCACTTTCCACCCAAGGTTTCCAGAGTATTTCACAGGATCATTCACGGGATGCTTTGGGCAGGGACATCTCCCACCAGCCCAGGTTGCTCCAAGCCCCCTCCAACCTGGCCTTGGACACTTCCAGGGATGGGAAGACACTGTGAAACTTTAAAACTTCCTGGCACAGATGAAAAAATGTGACACAGGGGGAAGGAAAAAAAGGTTCTCTTTTAGGTTAAAATAGACACTCCTTAATTCCCGGTTGGGAACCCCCAGAACCTCTTGCTCCTGTTTCCTCCACCCCAAGAGATGTTCAGGGACACAGGTCCCATTCCCTGGGATCCCCCTGGGGCTGGGAACTGGTCCATGTCCCCGAAGGCATCACCACCACCACCACCACAGCTGCTCCCAGGTCTTTGGAAGTCACACTCAGGCCCTTCAGACACCTCAAATCAGGAAAGCAATTAAACATAAGCTTATTGTGGTACTGGTGACAAATCATCCCCTGTTCCGCAGCTCAGAGAGGGGGAGGGCAATAATTATTTCCAAAATAACTTCAACAGCAAATGCCAAGTTCAACAGAGGTGGGTCAAGACCTTTTTGGGACACGTGGAGACTTGGGGTTCACCAGAAAGGTAAAGGGAAACACCTGAAGGTGGAGATTTTCCTTCCAGGTAAGGTTCATCTTGTCAGCAAAACAAACCCAGAAATTCTTCCATGGGAGGGTGGGGAGGGGCTGGGATGGATTTCCCAGAGAAACTGTGGCTGCCCCATCCCTGGAAGTGTCCAAGGTCAGGCTGGATGGGACTTGGAGCAACCTGGGATGGTGGAAGGTGTCCCTGCAATGGCAGGGAGGACAGAACAAGATGATCTTTACGGCCCCTTCCCACCCAAACCATTCCATGATTCTATGATATTCCTTGGATTTTCAGAGTAAAACCAGTGCCAGCTCCAGCTGAGGCAGCCGTGGAGCAGGGATGACAGAAAGCCCATTGCTGCTGCCTGACTCCAGGGAAGTGACCTTCCCAAACAACTCCTGCCTGCCTACAAACACGGCCCGAAGATCGTTGCTACAGAACTCGGGGAGGGGAAACTGAGGCGCGAAGGATTCTGCAGGAATTCTGACTGAAACCAGTGCCAGGGCGAGAGCAGGGACCCCTCCTGCCCACCCACAGCACCCACCCTCCTCCTCCTCCTGGTCCTCAGGCTGCTGCTGCCACGGAACATCCCGGGACCAGAGGAGGGGAACGAACCCAACCCGTCGCATCCCGGCCCGCGCTGAACGACCCGAAACCCAACCAATTTGTCGGCGCTCCCGAAGGGCTGGGGGGGAAGGGGAGGACGGAGGAGGCCTGGACTGTCTTTGGGGGTTGCCATGGCTGCAAGGTCATCCCTCCAGACTTGGCTCTACCAGCAGAGTTCAGACGGGTCAGCGTGTGACCGGCTCAAACCCCGAGGTTAAAAGTTCAAGCAGCGAAGGAAAAACCAATATGTCCACGCAGGGTATGCTGTACAATTTATTTCAATTTACATCAAGCCATGCATATAAAATTTAGATAAATTCTATTCAGATCTGATGTTGCCTGACACACAATGTATGCAAACAGATGTCTTTGGGGCTTTCACTCAGCTTTGGGGAGGAGACAGGGTGCTAAGTTAATATATATTAATAATATATATAAATGTTGGGGGTGGGGGGGGAGGGTGGAAAAGTCCTTTTATTGTTTTACAGAAGAGCCGGACGGAGATTTTAGGTTTAAAACCGCCGCGTTCCTTTCTCCCAGCTTTTAATTTTTCCCCTCCCTTTGTAATTTCCCGAGCTCTCCCAATCCAGCCGGTGTCATATTAAGAAAGATAATGAGTATTTACAACTGCAGCCCCGCTTGTCACCGCAGTTATAGCCTCTATTTATATCCTGTGCCACTTTCTCCGGATTCCCGGTGACTGATGGCTTTGATTTATATTTGACCACAGTTCCCCCCTTTCTCGCCTCTCTCCTTGAGGTCCCACCTTCGGGGGGGAAGAGGGGCGGCTGCCACTCGGTGCCGTGGCCACGAGATGGCTCCTGGACCCCTTCTCCGGCCACCTCCGGGGGCTGCAGCGGGTCCAGGAATGCTCCGAGGGGTCGGGAATCGCGACACGGACTGAACCCCCCCCTGCTTCACCCGAAACAGCACCTGAACCTGCCCATAAAACTCCCCTGAAACTGCATTTTGCTGCTTTTAAGGAAGAACAGAAGGTTTTAAAAAAAAAAAAAAAAAAGGGAAAATATGGGCGAATTATTTTAAAAATATGAGATAGGAGGGCACCCAAAATCCCCCGGGGAAAAGGCTTCCCGTGGCTGCGCCGCGAAAAAATTCCAAGAGGAAATTTTTCCCTGATTATTAACTTGCTTAAGTGGGGATTTTTCAGGCTGGGAAAGAGGAGACATGAGGGGGGAAAAAATGGGAGAGATAGAGGATGCAAAAGCAGACCCCTTTTCCCTGGAGGGGCTGGATTAGACCCATGGAAAAGTTGGTTCCTGCCCAGGCACCGGCGGGGTCGGGTCCTTCCGAGCCCCTTCCAGCCGGGAGGAGCTGCAGGACGAGGCTGGAATAACGAAACCGGAGCGTTCTGGAAACACAGTGCAGGGGCTTTTAGGGAAAATTAGCCAGATTGTTCCTATAACTCATTTAATGGGAACCAGCCACACTTTGAGGGGTGCCCGAGTCGGCGGCGACGATGAGACGCTGCCGCGCTCCGGCCGGAATATTCCAACGGGCACTCGCCTGGAATAAGTGCATGTGCACTCCTGCATCCAGCAGCAGCTTCCAAGATTTTATCGTTTCTTAAATAAAAACAGCTCCTTTAGCCTGACAAACGACCGGCAAGCGTTCAGTTTCGGTAAGGCAGCAATTAAAAAAAATCAACTCGCTCGAAATAAAGTTGGGAGGTTTTTTTCCTTTCCCCTTTTCAGGGGTAAAAATCCCACTTTTAGGTGACTAATAATTTTCTAATCGTCGCCTTTAGTTTTTCTTCCTCCGGAACACGGCGAGGGGGAGGGAAAAAAAAAAAAAAATCATTCACAAATTTCGTCAGTCCCATAAATTTGAACAAACCTCCAGTCAGTTTGCTGCTGAAGTGAGACGAGCGGAATTTCATACATCAGAATATAAATCCAATTCTCTTTACCTGCCAGGATTTCCTCGGAGAGCAATTCCAAGGTCACAAAGAATGGGCCAAATCCTCAGGTCTTTATTCAGTTTTATTTAGTAATTATTCTGACTTGGCTGCGAGTTTTGCCCGTGACCCACAGCCCGTACCAGCAATGTTGAAGGAATGGTTTAATAAAGACCTCGGCGTATTAAGGGAAAGAATATTTGGGTCAAAAGGCAACGATCTGGGGATGTTTGTGTTACAAATGCCACGGCCGAACCCTTCCACATGTTCAGAGCAGTTCCTTTAGCCCAGGACGGGAAATTAATGATCTCCCCACTTTTCAGTGACTAAAAATGAGGGAATAAAAAGCATTTCAGGAGCCCTCAATTTCCCGATATGGACAAAGTGCCCTGTTTTCATCACCCCTGTCAGTTATGACAAGTGCCGAGTGGACAAACAACCAGCTCCAATTCCGGCTGTGCATTTCTGTTCCTGATGATTCGAGCAGAGGCTCAACTGCCTAAAAATACACACATATGAGCTCCGTTTTGGGCTCGTTGGGTTGGGGTTTGTTGTGGTTTTTTTTTTTTGTTCCGTTCCCACAGAAGGAACAATAAACTACAAAAACAAGGCAGGAAGATTTCGAGGTGCTCGGGAGCTCCAGCTCGTGCATTTCGAGGCTCTGCTTGGTACAAAATGGACATTTCCACTGTTCAAATAAATAAATAAATAAATAAATAAATAAATAAACGTTTGCCCTCTCAGCTCCCCCCCCTCCTCTGCCATGATGTGCTGGAAGCCAAGCTGCAAGAAATAAGATTTACTGCAGCAAGAAGCTTTCACTGTATTTGTAGCGAGTGTTTCTTTTCTATCAGTTCCAGACTCCGGCTCACAGCATCCCTTGAAGAACAGATGTCCTGGGGACGTGGAACCATTCATCCTCAGCACAGTTTGGGGGGTCAGTCCCGTAGGAGGCGACAGCCAAGAGGGCTCTACAATTGGCATGAGAAATCTACTTTTCTGATGAGCTGGAGAATAATATAAAAACGGAGCATTGCTGAGAGCAAAGGACGCTAATTTGCTACACTACTGGATGTGGCTGGGGAGAGGCAGCAGGGGGGGAGAGGGAGGTGGGGAAGGAGGGGGGGGAGAGAGAGAGAGGGGCTGGAGGAATAAAATTCCACCCAGTTACAGACTCAGTGTTCGAACCTGCTCCCAGTTCTTCATCAGCATGAAAAATTACGGCTGTGACGAGATTTTTCTCTGTCACCGGCGTAAATGTGCGATTACAGCTGTTCATATTTTCACTCTAATGAAGGGTTGCACATTTAAATGGCGAGATTTATTATATATACCGTGCACCGCCTCTGTACACGCAAAAACCAACCGGTACCCCGGCGCCTGAAACCACTGCTTGTTTATCCCGGCGGCAATTATCGCTTTTCCCAATTTTTAAATAAAAATAATAATAAATATAAATAAGTAAGTAAATAAGTAAATAAATAAAGCCCTGTTTCGGCACCGGCGGGTTTGCTGGGTGGGGGATTTTTTGGGGGGGTTTTGTTTTCAGAAGGAATAAAACAAAACCTCAAAAACACGAAGAGCGCGGGGAGGAAAGGGAAAAGGAAGGGCAGGGGAAAGGAAGGGCAGGGGAAAGGAAGGGACGGGGAAAGGAAGGGAAGGGGAAAGGAAGAGACGGGGAAAGGAAGGGATGGGGAAAGGAAGGGAAGGGGAAAGGAAGGGATGGGGAAAGGAAGGGAAGGGGAAAGGAAGGGATGGGTAAAGGAAGGGACGGGGAAAGGAAGGGAAGGCAAAAGTAACGACGATGATTTGGGGATGAAATGAAATAAAAGAGAAGAGAAACCCGGCCACGAGCGGGACTGGAGAGGAACACGGAGCCACCGCCTGCCTTTTTTTTTTGCCTTTCCTTTTTTTTCTTTCCTTCCCCCGCCGAGAAACCGGCACGAGGTTGGGTTCATAAACAGGTGAAATGATGGAGTTTATTGCGACCAGCATCAACACCGAAACTAAATAACCGCGTTGCCATCTCGGGCCCGGGGCTGAAAGACGGATGGTAAACTTGACCTGCCGCTGGTACCATCCGAGTGCCATTTTTTATCGCCCTTGGCCGCCCCCCCGGCTGAGCGCGCCGGGTAAATGCCTGTGCGTGGTCAGGTCAGGCGCGGGCGCGGGTGAAACTCCGTTCACATTTGCATACAGGCGGGCTCTCACAATGAACACCCATCTGTTCCCGTCAGCGAGTACAAATCGAGTGTCACCCGACGGGGCTGCGAGCGACAGCCCGCGCGGCCATTAGGCGGAGGAACGCTCAGCTCGGGTTACGGATATGGAACCGCTGATTTGGGTTTAAATACCTGATAACTGAAGAGTTTTTATTGCACGGGAACAAAGAGTGAACCTTGAACTGATGGCGGGAGCTCCCTGCTCAACCCCCCATCCCTCCCTCGGCCCCGACGCTCTCTATTATCCGCACAGAACCGCTGGATCTTTCTCTCTCTCCCCCCCCCCCCACCCCACACACACACCCCGGAAAAATAAACTCGAACGGATTGAAATGTCACAAAACATCTTAACGGCGGCCCCGGCACGGAATTGGGAGCGAGGAGAGGAGGGGTGAGATGGGGAAAGGGGGAAAAGGATCAGCGGTGTAAACAGGAGGCGAACTCTGAACTCCTCGTGCCCTTCGGGGTCATTAATATTGTCGTAACGTTGTTCCTTGAACTTCTACGAAATTCTGCCGGGGTGCAAATATTTGCAGCTCGGGTTCAGCAGAGGTGAAGCTCTGCCCTTCTCGCCCCTCCAGCCTCCCCCTGTGCCCCCCCCCAGTGCTGGTGCTGGGCACTGCTCGTGTCATCAGGGCCTGTGTCACCGTGTCCCCAAAGCCACATCCAGCCGGGTCGCCAAGTTCACAGCGAGCTTTACCGACCACACCAAGGCATTTGGGGGCTGCCCCTCGTCTCTGCCCCATTCTGAGCCTTCCTGGGGAGCTGCTTCTCCCTGTCAAGTGGGGGCACCACTGAACTTCTGCAGTTTCCTGTCAAGATGAGGTCAAATGACATTATTTTGTGTTCCTGTCCCACAATTAGGCCACTGGGGGGGGGGAAAAAGCAGCAAAGCTCAACACCCATGTGAGAAAAAGAGCCCAAACACCACCACCATGAACCTCTCCTCGTTTCCACAAGCACAGCCAAATCCTCCTGCAGAGCCACCTCCAAGCACCTGCTCCAAACAATTTGGGCCCAAATTTTGGTCCCAGTTCCAACATCACATAACGACGCTGTGAGGAAGAGCCCAGAATTCCTGACTTGTCTCATAACTATCACCCCACCTTTCCACACCTACACGTGCGACTTCGAAACAACCACTTGCATCCACGACTGTTTTCCCCTGTGTCCTTTTCTCCCAGGAAATCCCCTCCTTCCCTCCATCACACCAGAACACCCACCAGCATCGGCAGAAGTCGCAGATTTACCAGGGCAAACACAGACCATCGCAGAAGCATGAATAGGAACACATCCTTCTTCCACCCAAAACATTTACGGGGAGCCGAAATCCTATTAAATCCCCCAAAATGGGCAGTTTTCCCCACTGTCCACGGCCCAGCTGCCTTCCCCTCCCTTGAAAAGTTCCCATAAACAATGTGGGGATTTGCATATCACAGGCAAGGCCCTTCTAGGGTGTCCCTGATTTACATACAAGGTGGCTGCATGGGCAGCGCTCTCCGAAGGGAAGAATAAACCAAGTAGGAAAAAAACCCATCACACAAGGTTTACCCTTCTGTTGGCTCCTAAAGAAAGAAAGCCCCATTAAAGAGCTGTCACTGGTTTAATTCCAGTTTTCCTACAGGGATATGATCCCATTCCCTTCCCCAAAAGATAAAGCAACTCGTCTGATAGAAATATTGGCTGCTTGGTGTGCGTGGGTGTTGTTGTGTGGGGTTTTTTTGTTAGGAGTGAACAGGAACTGAACCTTGAACTTCATTTACCCTTTGAACTCGTTACCTTTAAACAAAATTCCCCATGCTTTCCCTCTTCAAACAAATTTCATCACAATTACAGTCCCTTCCACTCCGCTTAAAGATATATAATCATTGACTTGACCTAATTACCTGGTGCAGGCCTTTCTCTGCAAGGTGAAAGCCATATTGGTGTGAACAGAAGCTGACCCCTGTATTCTCGATACCCCAATTTTATTCTAATTATTGTATAGGAGGTTTTCCATCTTCCTCTGTCCTCCTCTTCCCTCCCCCCAGTTGCTATTTGGTTGCCGGCGCGGTCGGTGATGCCCTTTGGGTTGGGAGCTGCCTGGAGACAGGCTGGAAAATACATCTCCTGATGAAAAGGGGTTGTTTTGTTTTTTTTTTTTCAAGCTTCCCCATTCAATAGGGAACCAGGAGATTCAAGCTCTGCAAAAAGCTGCCAAGAACTGTCTCCTGTGGAAGCACAGACAGCCCACACCCCTCAGCCCTGAGTTCAGGCAGCAGCCTCGGACCCACAGGGACACCCCACATCACAGGGAAGCTTGGGGTGTTTGTGTACATGGATTAAAAGGGAACAGGAATTCTGACATGGAGACAAAGCCAATGTTTCCTGGAACTCCAGAGCAAAGCATTGGGAATGTAAGCACAGAGAACTGGGCTCTGGGTGGCCCCACAGACCCCTCACCCTCCAAACCCGAGCAAAGAGCCTCTGACCCGCCAGCCAAGGTCACTTGGGTGCCCAAAATCAATTAAATGTTATTTCCAGCTTTAACAGAATCAGTGTGGCAAAGGCAGGACCCAGGATGTCACACTGCTGGGTTCTCATCCCCAAACTCACCCTCCCAAAATGTTTGAGAGTGCCGGGGCCGACCTGACCTCTAATGTCGAATCACTTCACGCTCCTCTCTAACATCACCCCCACATCATCCTCTACCTGTTCAAAACACAAGCTCTTCAGGGCTGGAACTTCATGCGAAACAGCTTTTGGAACTGGGGTATTGCCACAAAATATCACTGCAATAAGAATTAAATTGTATTCCCGAAGACTAGGATGAGACTGTTGCACCTTCTGGTGTGAAGGTGAGGTTTCCTGTGGATCCCCACCCTCTCTGAGGGCAGTTTTTCCCTTAAAAATAAAATTAGGTGCAACAAGAGGACGGAACTCCCCAGCATTGCCATTAACCTGCTGATTTCTGAGGCAGAGAAAGCTTGAATTACAGAGGTAACCTAAGCCCATCTCCCTCTTATTCTTTAAAACCAACAAGAAAAATCTAACAAAACCAGCTCCACCATTAATAAAGAGTCCCAGCCATTGACAGGGCAGGGTCACTGAGAAATGGCACCTCCATAACCTTCTCATCTGTCTTGGGCAATTGAAAAATAATTAGCAATCTCGAAAGGCTTCAATACCTAAGAGTAAACAAAGGGAAAAGGGTGACTCCAAGTCACGGTCCCGTGGCCTGGGGCAGAGCATTTGCTCATCCCCAAGGTGAGCATCTCCCCCCACCATGAAAAATGAGCCAGGGAGGGGAGGGCAGGTGTTGGATCTTGGCACTCAAATCCCTTTCCTGGCTTCCCCCTCTTGGGTTTTCTGGTTTTGTTGGGTGTTTTTTTTTTTTTTGAGCAGCACAACAAAGGAAGGAGCAGGGCTGGCAGATAGGTGGAGCACCAGGCTCGGCTCTGTGGCAGAGGTAGCACAGCCATTTGTTATGGTCTCTTGGCCCTGCTCGGATGCCCTGGAGCTCCCACTGTAATAAATAGACACTGGAGATTAAAGGAGCAAATCCCACCACCTGCCCCAAGCCTGAACCCACAGATTTCGCGTCCCGGGGTACCCAGGAGGGATGGGGGGTTTGGAGGCCGTTTTATGGCGGTTCCTCGTGCGGGTTTCCCTGGCTCAGACAGCTCAGCTCCCCTACTGATCCCTCAATTCAGGGAGCACCAAGGGGGAGGGGAGGAAAACAGGGCCTGTCCCCAGCCCTGAGCCCAGCCCAGGCATCAAACCAAGGAAGCAAACCCCAAAGTCACCACGATCTGCACTATTGTCCTCCTCCTCCTCCCAGAGTTCTTTGATCAGGGGCAAGTTTGCATATCAAAGAAAAGGAGGAAAAGAGAATATTCAAATACAGATCCTGTCTGGCCTTACTTCCCCTTGGTGGGGCTGGATAGTTTTCCATAGTAAAAGTTTGTGTGTTTTCCAGCCTTCTTGCTTGGCTTTCCTGTTGGTTGGGGTGTTTTTACTAAACAAATGAAGAGTGGCTTTGCAAGACCTTTGAAAATTAAAGTGCTTCTGATCAGCTTATTCCGATTGCATTTGAAAAGAAAAGTTGATGTTTGTGTTGGGTTTTTTTCCCAGCTAGATTCCTCCTAGGCTGGGTGGGAGGAGGGACACTGAATTTTATCTTGATTTAAAATAAGCAGCTTTTCCACACACACACACAGAATAACTGAAGCTGATGGATCTCATAGAGAGAGATGCTCAAACTGGACCTGGAATTTCTACCTACAGATGAAAACATGGGAAATTCAAATCAACCTTGGCAGAAAGCAAAGTGGAAAGCCATCCCAAGAGCAGTGTCACCACCCTGATGTCCACTAGGTGACAAGCACAGCTGAAAGTTGGCAGAGGAGGTTTCTCACCTGCCTGGGAGATGCTGCTACAACTTGAGGGAGTCAAAGTCCTGCTCTGCTCCTTGAGGGTTGCAGGGATTACTCAGGCAGCCATGGGCTTCCCTGGAGCAAGGACAGGGGTTTGAGCATGGGAAGGGGCACACAAATGTACCCACTTCTTATTTGGCACTTCTGAGGTTGTGTTTCCCTTCCCAGCGACCCCCATTTGCGTGGAATCTTACAGGAATTGCAACGACAAAGCTCCCAAATTTACCAAGGTCTTCCCTTCTAATCATATTGGAGACCTGAGGAGTACAGAGAGGACAATAATCAAAGGTAGCAGAAGTTTAAAGACAACCCCCCCTCTCGAGGTGAAGGTGAAAATCCAATGTCACGCTCGTAAAACGACAGATCTGGGGAAAAAAAGCCATCAAAAAGGGACTAAATGACTTTATGAGCAGCTCAGCAATAATTGCTTTCTTAGCAACAAGCAACCTTCGGGTGTGTGAGGAGAGAATGACCTCAGGCACACACACACGGTCAGCAACAATAGATCTGGGGGCTTTACGGAGCGTTTGATGCGGCGCCACAGCAAATCTCACCCCGGAAAGGGGGAAAAAATTAAAAAAAGGATTGATTTCCCTCAGCTTGGAGGGAAGCAATCGTCACACACACACACATACAGAGAAAACTGGCCCAAGGGCCACAGCAAAAGCGGGTGATAAATGGCTTTTTGCCACGTGGGGAACGGTGTTGGGGTTCTGAGGGGGATCAGTCCCCGTTTTATCTAAGGGGAGTAAACAGCCCATTAATCCGATGAGCAGGAAGATACTAAATTAGGTGGCAAGGCAAATATCAAGTGAAAGCAGAGGAAATAATAGTGGGGGACACGGAGGGGTTGGGGGTATGGCTGGAAAAATAAAATCAGGTTCATCCTGCCCAAGAATAAACGAGGGGCACAAAAATAAAGCGATCTGAGAGCTCCTCCAGCACCGAGGAAAGATCAGGAGGAAAAGGGGAGGAAATAAAACTTGTGATGTTCCTGAGGATCTCAGAAATAAACTGGCTGCACAGAGGGAGCTCTGACACTGAGGGGAAGGGAGCCAGGATAACAGGAAGCTTCTTCCAACACCACCACCGAGGATGCTGCACCCCCAGGCTGGACATGGCCCAAAATCCTGGCAACTCACACCTCATCCACTGACCACATGAAGGGCGTGCACAGGAACAGGATGGAAACCATTTCCCTCCAAGGGCAGAGGATCCCTGAACTCAGCCTGTAGCCCCTGGAACAATCAGCTCTGCTTTGAAGGATATAAAGGATATAAATGAAGCTTAAGGAAGCAGGAATCAGGGTACATGTGAGAGCCAAGGACTCTCCTGCTGGTGCCTTTGGGGGACAGCAGAGCTCTGTCTTTTCAGGTGAGGAAGAGCAGGGAAAGCAGAGACCCGAGGTATGGGGGGTGGAGAGCAGCACCCCACACGTGTTTGCAGGCACTGACACCGACCCCCTGCCTGCTCCAAACCCTCAGGGGAAGCTCATCCCTATCACAGGTCCTCTCCACACACCTCATGCATCAGGTGTTTATCAGGAACAGCAGAGTGCTCCCAGGGTTTGGAAGGAGTTCAGAGAGTACAAGGAACTTCAACTCCACTAAATTTTGTCCTCCCTTGGGTTTTGTGACTTCACCCAGTGCCCCTCTGAGGCATCTCTTGGCAGGCTCTCGTTGCCCTCAGCATGGGGCTGTCTCAGCACCGAGTGCCTTTGCCCCAGGAACCATCAGTCTAACGCTAAAATAAACTTCCCATTTCTCCCCCAAATTCCATCCTTCTTGTTAATGCTTTGATCCTCTGCAAGGCAATACCAGACCATCTTCCTTTACAGCAGATGGCCAAGTTTCATTGCTAAATGCAGAACAGTTCTTTGGCCAGGGAACCTGAGCAAGGTGGTTGGGGCTCCAGGGCTTTGAGATGCTTCTCTCTGAGGGGAAGATGGGTTGGAATGAGACGATTTTTAAGGTCCCTTCCAACCCAAACCATCCTGTGAGTCTTCAGTGGGCCTGAGTGAAACCACTTGAACTCTGCAGCTCAACAAGAATGATTTCCTCCACTCCAATGGATGAATCCCACTGTAAAACCAGCTCAGTGCTCTCCCCTGCAACTCTCTGCTTTGCCTAACAAGCTCTTTGGGGTTGTCCAGGCAAGGAAGACAAGGTTTCTTCCTCCAAAGGCTGCCCAAGCACCAGCAGCCTCATAGCTGGGAAGGTGCCACTGGGAGGGCAACTGAGTTAAAAGCTGTGGCTGCAGAGACACAGCCCTGGGTGACGGGATGTTGGGAGGAATTGATCTGTCTGCCAGAGCGTTTGTTCAAGCACAGGGTGAGGGTGGAGAGAGGAACAGCAGCAATTCACCAATTTCAAGCAGCAGCTCCCACTTTAACCTATGAGTGCAGGAAAAAAAATAGGGGTGAAGCTTTGTAACCAAATAAAGAGAGCTGTGAGCTCAATAAGAGGCATTATCCTATGGCAAAGATTTTGTTATTGTTGAGTACTGATTCCTTTATCTCTCGGAGACAATCAACCTTCAGCCAGAGGAGTCTAACCTTAAAACCCCATAACTCAATTTTACATAGTGTTAAAGTTTGGGGGGATATTTGTCAGTGCTGGAGCTGATACAATCAGTCTGGAGGACCCCAGAACAAAGAGCGGCGGGTGAAGAGCGTGTCACCTCCACACACATTCGTTTCCTTGATGAACAAGGAGCTATTAGTTGGTGAGAAGGCATTATCAGGGTGAAGGATGATGCTGATTGTTTCAGCTGCTCTCCCTGTGACACTGGAGGAGGAGAAGTCCCAGTGTTTGCCCCAAGCCCAGGGGCTCTGCCCCCACCACACCCCCCCAGACACCCAGCATCGATCCGGACACCCAATCCCTTCCTCCTGCCACATCTCTCCCAGGGCTAAACAATAAAAGTTTAACTTGTTTTAAGAAGCACTTCATCACCTTAAAGCCTCAAACAAAGCTACTCTGCAAAAAACACACACCCACCAAATGCCTTCCTGCAAAAAGACAGTGACAGAACGTCCAGGGGAGACTCTTTGCTCGAGCAAACCCACGAGAGCTCTGGGGAGAAGCCTGTTGAATAAAGTTATACTTGACTCCTCACACTGCTTTCATTTCCCCTCTCAATGTAAGCTAAAAAAAAAAAAATATTAGGAAGAGGCCTTTCCTTCCCTCCATTTGTCCTTTAACACATAAGTTCAGTATTTATTATAACCTGCCTTTAAATTAAATTCTCCGGGACTGTGGCTTTATTTTTGCACACAGTGATTTTCAGCACTGCATAACCTGAGTGATAATTTGATGTATTCCCCGTGGCCCACGCTGAGACACCCGTTTAAGCACGTGCTTCACTCACAGTGCAGTCAGCAGCAGTTTAGCACGTGTTAATGTACATATAGCAGGGGCTTTTAGTGCTATCCACACCATTTCTCCCAGCTGGGAAGTTGGGATTTCAGGATTTGTTAGTGTTTCGAGGTTGATCCTGCAGGATATGGGGACAAGCATCGTTGTTCCCATGAGCAGATCCCCCCAGGTGAGCAAATTCTGTGCCTGTGGGATGAGGTTGCCTTTAATTGGAAGGGATCCTCCCTCTGTCCCTCGAGGCTCTGTGTGGAGCAGGAACGTGGGCAAAGTGTTTCCTTGGCCTTTCTGGCCTCAAGGTGTCCCAGGAATGTGTCCCACAGCAAAATGAAGAGAAGTTCACCCTGGTCTCACCTTGGCACTCGAGCAGAGGAAGAGTCTCCTTCACTAAGGGCCTCAGGACACTCAAACCTCCCATGTGAGACAACAAAAACCCCAAATCCTGGTTACAGCCCCAGACATTTCAAGTGCAGAACCTCGAGCACCTCTTGCCCTTGTTCCCACTGAAGCACAGACACAGAACCCACCAAATATTTCATCCTGCTACTCATGTGTCACCTGAAGGAACATCAAACCCCAGACTTGCTCTAACCCAGCACCACCAGTCCAAGTCTGCTCGACCCCCCCTGGCACTTTGGAAAGGGTGAAATCCCATTTCCCAAACCCAAGGAGCTCTTTGGTGCCAGCCAGGGGCTCTGGGCACCTGCAAACTCACAGGGCACCAACCTGATGATCCCAAAGTCACCCTCCTAAAATCCCTCCTACGGAGAAAACCCTGGGCAGGTGGGTAACAGGAGAGTCTGGTGCCTGTTTAGCACACTGGAGTCACTTCCTTTGGAAAAAAACATGGCAGAGGAGAAGCTGGGATGAAGTTCCACCCTGACACTTGGTTAACTCACGTTTCCTGCATGTAGATCCCTCTGCTGGGGACAGAACAGAGACACAAAGCGTTTATTCCCTGGATTTCCACCCTCATGAGTAAAAAAAGGCTCTTGGGAGGTGGGGCACAACTTATCCCAGTCCATCCCTCCCCAACAGGAACCTGCACATCGATAATTCCCGTGTGTTTGACACGGGGAAGATCCCAGGGAGTCCATCCTGGCTGCTGGGAGAGCATCCTGAGCCCCCTGGAATAACCTACAGCATCAGGGCATCCTCCACTGCCATCCACCTGGAGCTGGATCACGAGCCAGCTGCCTATTTTCACCCACATTTGCTGGTTTTTAAGCCTCTTGCTACAAAACCCAACTAACACCCCGTGGTTAAAGACCGTCCTCCAGGTACGGGAGAATAAATCTCCCCATCCGACCCCTGAGCTCACAAACAATACAAAGGAGCTTTAATTATGCCTTTTCCCTGCTGGCAAACAGCAAAGGAGGAAGGATTTTTGCTTTAGAAAAGCTGCATTAATAAGTTATTGGCTTTTCTCTGACTTCTAAGTGATTTCAATGACAACTCCTGGCGGGGGCCCCACCGAACTGCTGAGATTTTACACCACATGTTTCATAACATTTCTGGTTTTCTTACGAGCTCTTGCCATCAAGGAATTACTTGAGACTCCCAGCTTAAAAACCACCCCCAAGGCTGGGCAGAAACCTCCTTCCAAACCACAACCCCAGGCCTGAAACACCCAAAGACCGAATCACAAACCTGTTATTTTGTGTGAAAGCAACTCGTGGTTTAAAGCCAGCGCTGCATCCTGAGGCTGACAGTCCTCAGTTGCAAATAAACCACGAAACTGCAGTGGGGATAGGCTGGAATGAAATACTGTGGGCTCTGATCTGGTTTGGGTCAGGATTCTGTCCCAGAAAAGGGCTAAGGAGGCAGCAGAGAAGATGCTGCTGGGAAATCCGGGCTGCCAGTCCCATGCAGGGCTGAGCATCCACCAGGATCACCCCCTGCTCCTCCCCTCAGTCAGTGCCCACGTGTGGCTTCAACATTTTATGAAGAAAAGCTGCTTTTATGGGGTGCAGGGGAAGATAAAGGGGGAAATCAGACAGGAGAGAAACCCTTGTGATCATATCGACACCCTCAGCACAGAAACAGCCCCTCAAACATCTCTGCCTGCAGGAGGAACAACTCTGGCTCCACAAACCTGCAGGCTCAGAGGACTCCCCTCAGGACCAGCATCTGCAGCCACAAGTTGGGATTTCTGCAGCAGTTCCTCCATTTGCTGCAGCTTTGAAATCCCAAATGAGCCCACGAAGCCACTTTGGGGTGGAGGTTTGTTTTAAATGAAAGCTGGAAATGTGGCTGGTGTTACTCCCAGAGCTGCTTGTTCTCTCCAAAGCTCTCCTGGGTAATTTATGCACCCATTTCCAGCACCCTGCAAGCAAACCCCCCCTCCTCCTCTGCCCCCAAACAAATAATCCTTAATATAGAGGTGAACCAAGCTGCTCTGTACAAAATATGGCCAAAACCCTCTGACCAGCCTGAGAACCATTCCAGGAACTTATTTTGCAGGATGTCAGAGACGTTACCACACCAGGCTTGGAAGCACCGATGTTATGGTGCATCTCCATCCCCCAAAAAATGGTAAATCAAAGGCCCTGAGCTCTGCAGGTTTAAGGGAGGCTGATTTGCCTTCCAAAAATGCCACACAGGGCAGAAATAGGTGTGTTTTAGAAGCAGGTGGCTTTTAGAAAACACGCTGTTTTCTAAACATCTCCTCCCCTTGGCAAGCTCAGGTTGAACTGGTCAAACCTGCTCCAGGCCACGAGAAGGAACCAGGAGAAATAACTGATCCCTGGTTTGAACCTCTCCCTCCCTGGGCTTGTTTGGGTGATGCCCCAAAGACCAGCAAGGCAACAGAAAGGATGAAGGTTTCTCCTCTTCACCAGCATCTCACCGGTCACAGATCCCCCTGCCCAGAATGTTTTCTGGGCTTGTTTCATAAGGTTTAAAAGTCCACCAACAGCAAGTTTATAACAAGCCAGTTAAAAGCATCAAAAGCCATTTCTGGACATCGGGGAGGCAGCACTAATTGCTTCTAATGGTATTCAAAAGAAAAATGTAAAGCTTTCAACTCCAGCACAAGAGACATTTCCACTCTGCGGGAACTCGGGGGGTTTTGAGCTGCACAGACGTGGAAGTCGATGACACTCAGTGTTTTTGGAACAGCTTCTCAGCCTGCATTTTACTGCAGGCACTTTTTTTATCCAACCTGATGTTTGGCCAAGTGGCTCCTTCAGGGACCAGCACAGGCTGAGCGCCCTAAAGGGGTGGGGGAAACACAATCCCCACTTTTGGGGTGGAAAAGGGTCCTGCAACAACACCCAGGTTTCACTTCAGCTCCCGCCATGGGAAGGGGAAATCCGCAGGAAAACGGGCTTTGGAGGCAGAGGGGGGGTGAGGGAGGGGGAGTTTGGGGGGTCGGGGTGGATTGTTTGATTTGGGGTTTTTAATTAAACCCCACAATTCAGAGGCTCCCGCGCGGGTTTGGGGTGAGCGGGATGCGGGTGCAGCGCCAGCCGTGACCACACGAGGGCGCTGCAGAACTCGGGAATGGCAGAGACCCCCCCCAAAAACCACCCCGGGTACCACCGACCCCCCAAAATACACTGACACCCCCCCAAAATACACTGACACCCCCCCAAAAACCACCCCGGGTACCACCGACCCCCCCAAAATACACTGACACCCCCCCAAAAACCACCCCGGGTACCACCGACC
>JAWWLV010000087.1:476603-501265 GCA_035041135.1 Platyrinchus mystaceus
GGGAATTGCAGGGGGGGTTTTGGGAATTGCAGGGGGGGTTTTGGGAATTGCAGGGGGGGTTTTGGGAATTGCAGGGGAGGGGTTGGGAATTCCAGGGGGGTTTTGGGAATTGCAGGGGGGGTTTTAAGCCGAGGTTGTTCCCCAGCAGCTCGAGGGTTTGTGTGATCCCATTTTTAATCACTGTTAATGTTATTTAATGTTGTTCGTGATGTGAAGGTTTGGTGAGGAAAAGTGATGGAGGAATCTTGAAAGTGGCTTTTTTTTTCCCTCCCTGGTTTTTGCTTCAGATTTGTGTTTTCCCACCAAAAAAACCTTATTTTTGCCCGGGCAAAGCTCTGCAATTAATTGTTCTCAATGAAATATGTTGAAATTTTGGGTGTGGGGGGTGTGTGATTTCTTTATTTGTCACTATTAATCCAAAAATACGTTTTTTTCCCTCGTGGTGGTTGGATTAGCTGGAAAAGGAACTAAAAAAAGAAAAGTGGGAGAGTTCTTTTTCCCACGTAGGAGAAAAAGCCTGGAGTGTTGAGATAAAATTTGCTTTTAACCAGGTCTTAAAATCCTTCTTTTCCCCTGAAAACAGGGGAGTTTGTGAGTTGTAATGGGGTTTAAAAAATAACAACAACCCTGTTTCAGGGCAGGGCTTGAAAATCGAAATTTTGGTGAGCAAAAAGGGTTAGAAACTTAGAATTTCCACAAGTAAAATGGGTTATAAACTTAAGACTTTTTCATTGCTTTATTTCTCTGAGCCCCCCCCACGTTTGAGCTGAGAGGTCTCTGCTCCTGCTTTTCCACCTCTGGGAACTGGAATCCTTTGGAATTTCGTGTGTTCTGATGGTTTCCAGTCAGAAAAAATAGGGAGGGAAAAAAAGGCATTCAATGAGTCATTAGTAATTTGTCAGCAGATTTTATCCATGGAGTTTAAACCTGAGATAATTAAATCGATTTTAAGGGCTCTGGGAGAGGGAACAAATTTATGACTGTACAGCCTGAAGTGAGAAAAATGCCTTTATTTCCCCCTTTTCCGTGTAGGAATCATGGCAAATATGGAGAAAAAACAGCAATTTCACTAAAAACTTTGTAGTTTTGAAGCCACAGAGGGAGAGAATTGGATTTTTTAAATGCAGAAAAGGATAAATAATTTAATTTATAGATCCTCAGTGGCGATTGCAAGGACTGGACCCACTTTTCCAGATGAATTTGTCCCAGTATTTGCCTTTTAGGTTAAAAAATAAGCAAACAGAGACCTGAGGGGAGCTGGGGTTAAAGTACTCGCTTTGAAAATTGAGACCTTCCAGAATTGAAATAAAAAATAAAAAAAAAGGAGGTTTCTGCCCCCTCCAGCTCAAACCCCCCACTCTGTTAATGTTTTCCAGAGGTTTTGGGAGGGTTTTTTTGGGGGAGAGTTCAGGCCAAGGTTGGATGAGGGGTTTGCAGCTCCTTTTCCAGCTCTTTTTCCCTGCTGGGGTCACCAGTTCCCACTTTTCTGCTGCCTCCCGGAATTGCTGGGTTTGGGGGTGGAAGGTGCCTGTGATGCAGCAGAAAATGGGGTTGTTTTATTTCTGCTTCTTTTAATGATAATCTGGTTTTATAGAACGTTTTTTATGTGGAGAAATGGCAGAATTTGGCAGAATTTACCTTAAAGTGAAGGTGTTGGGAAACCCTTCCCAAAAATAGAGGAGGGGAGTTGGAGAAGATAAAGAATTGAGGAGCTGGAACCTGGAGATTGCAGGTTTCTGTTGTGGAAAAAAAAAAGCCTTTTAAAGATGTTACAGAGACTTTTCTGGGGGTTTTTTACTGATTTTTTTTTTTTTTTGCACCAAAGAGGAGCTTTTCAAAAGTTTTAGGTGAAAGATCTTGTTTCCCCCAAGACTGGAGGGATCTAAAAGCTTAAATGAGGATGTGTGTCCTAAATCACCCACTCCTGAGCAGCACTGGTGGGTCTGTGGGTTCCCAGCTGGGGGGGCAGATCCCGAAAAACTGGGGGACAGTGGGAAGGGACTGGGAGAAGGAGTTCACAGGGTCTGCCTGTTCCTGCTGCCCCAGAGCTTTGAGTCCTTGGGCACCTGGGAATTCTCATTCTGCCCACTTTGAAACATGGAAAAAGATCCAGGAGGGTTCAGCACTGAGGATCTGGAGTGGGGGTGGAAAATCCACTTCCCAGCGAAGTTCAAAAAATGTGGGAAAACAGGTGGCACAGGAGCAGAAAGGATCAGTGACGGGACGGGTGTTCTGCACCGTCCTGCTTCCACTGGGGGTGGCTTTGGGCTGCTGAGGGAGAAGCACAAGCAGGATTTGGGGAATAATCTGCTCACCAGGAAGGTTTTTTTTCCTGAGGAAAAGCTGTATTTAAGGAGAGGAGCAGCCCAGTCCCACAGGGATGTCATCCCAGTGCCTTCCCAGCTCCTCGGCTCGTTACCGGTGTGGACCCTTCAGGGAATTCAGCTCAGAAATCTTGGCTGGGGTCTGTCTCTGGTTTACCTGGAGGTTTTGGGGCTGGGGGATTGCAGGGATCTGGGCTGGAAGGTTTTCCTTGTGTCTGTGAGAGCGCTGGGGGGTGTCCGTGTCTCTGTGTCCGCCTGACTCTCCTCATCCCCACATGTTTCCTGGTGACCCACGAGATGTTCTCCCACATCCGTGTCCCGGGGTGGCAACGGGCTGGGGGAGCACTGGGGGTGGCCAAGGTGACCTCAGGAAGTCCCTTCCCACCCCAGTCCTGCCCTGAGCAGATGTCTCGGAGCGGAGCAGGAGGTTTCACTCGGCTCCTCCGCCGGGGTTGCCCTGGGAAGCTCCGGGAAAGGGAATCTGGGGTTGTTGTTTTAAGCTGGTTTCCTTAAACCCAGCGTGTGTTCCCTGGTTTGATGGAACAGCCCACTGAGGTGGGGTGGGAACCAGTCCCACACTGGTTCACATCCCGTGTCGTGGCTGCTCTCGAAGGTGCTGGAAAATCCTCCTGGCTTTGTCTGGGGCTTTAAAACGAAAATTGTGGTTTAACCGAGACCCACTTGCTTTTCTCCTCTGGACAGCGGATGGGGCTTTCTGGGAAGGGTTTTGGGAGGGTTGGGGTCCTGCAGCCCATTTCTGGCTCCTGCCAGTCCATCCCATAGGGAGCAGTGCCTGCCTCATGTCCCCATCCCATAGGGAGCCTCGTGTCCCCTTCCCTTGGGCTTTGGCTTTGTTTTGGGAGTACCTGAAGTGAGCCAAGCTGTGCTTTGGGTGCTGGTGCCCATTCCAAGGGGCAGCTTTGGGATACCCGGGTGGTTCGTGTGTGTTGGGAAGTGGATTTGGGAAACCATTCCTCATCCCTGGGCTGAGTCCACTCCAGCTGCCTTTACAGCCCCTGCTTGGGAGCTTCCCTAAGGAAACCCGTGAAACCTGCAGGGCAGGGAGACACTTTACTGGGAGATGAGGGGTCAGGAGACGGGAGCTCAGTGGGGAGGGAGCAGGGAACATCCATGGGGATGGGGATGAGATGGGAGCAACTCTGGAGCGAGAGCATCCCTACTCCACTCCCAGCTCCCGGTGTGAAGGAGCAGGAGAGCACAGCCTTCCTGTTGGGGGGTGGAAATCAGGAGAAACTAAACAAACATAAAAAATCCGTCTCGGAGGAGCCCTCGATCCGTCAGGAAATGGGTCATTTATTTTATTGTAACCGACACTTGGGAGCCCTGACATGGGCAGGGCTGAAATTTCACACTTTCCTGGCTACTGGAACGATCTGCTCCCTCGGGAGTTTGGGAAAACACCCCCCGACCCGTGGGGCGTCCCGGCAGAACCGGCTCCACGCGTCGCTCTCCGGGAAGAGGCGCCGGTTGGGTTTGGGATGCTCCGAACTCGCTCCACCTGTACCGCGGGCGGGAGCAGCGCCGGGGCTGGCAGAGCTCCAGCACAGGGGGGTTTGTCCCGCCCGGTCCGGGGGCACTGCCACGTGTAAACAGCACTTGAGATTCCGGGGAAAGGGATGTGCACAAAAAGGGGGAAGTTTTGACTCCGACAATGAAGGTCCCGCCGCAGTTTCCTGAAGGAGATCCCGGAGCAGCAGCTTCCCGGGTCGGAGTGTGAAGGAGATGGGGGAATTGTGAGCCAGAGCCAAATAAAAGGGAACAGGATGAAAAAAAAAGGGCTCCCAGGGCCAGATTTTCACCCACAATTGGAGCCAGATTTTTCCAACTTGGATCGAAGCGTCTAAATTAAAGCTCCGTTTTCCGACGCGATCGGCGCCCGACGTGCCGAGCGCTCCTGGAGAACTCTGGCTGTGGGTGTTGCTGCTGCTCTCTGGAGCTTTGGGTCTGCCAACTCACCCAGGGAGCTTTCGGCTGCTCCTGCTCCTTCATCCCCAGGGAGGGGTGGATGCCAGGGGGGCACAGGCTGGTGGCTCCGGGGGAGTTACTTGTCCCCTACTTTTCCTCTTTGCTGCACTGGAGTCGTGTTGGGAGCTTGTGATGGAAGGTCTGTCAGGCTGTTTGGGAATTTCTGGAGTGTTCAGGGTGAGGAGCTGTGGATGAGGTGCAGAATAAGGGGCAGGATGGGGAGGGGGGCGCTCAGTGGTGCCCGAAATGCTCCGTTCTCCCTTCAAGCTCCACGTTTTCTCTGGAGTTTATCACCTGCAAAGCTCTGGCTTTGCTTCAACTCCTGCACGATCCAAAGCTGTGGGATCAGACCTTCTGGCTGTGTTGGTGCAGAGAACTCCCTGCAATTAAACAACACCTGTATTAAGGTATCACAGACTAGAGCAGCACTTGCCTGCGAGGGGCCGGGGAGCGGCACCGGTGTGGGATGAACTTTGTGGCTCCAGGACTGTCAATCTTACCCAATTATTGGTTATCGCTGATCACATCCAAGCAGACTTGATCACCTGGTGGATGGTCATTTGTATTTATAGAGAGAGATATATGTGAGTGTGTTTTCTTTGCCACGAGGACATTCAGGTGTGTTTTGGGATCTCCTTTTGGGCATAAAAGCGTCTCCCAAACGGATCAAAGGAGCACTAAATCCCTAAAAGCGAGTCGTGATCCCTCCGAGGAGGAAGAGCTTGTGGCTGCTGTAGGTTTTTACGGAGCTGTTTGGGGTGTGATTTCAGGAGGAGCCAAGAATGTCCCATAAATGTTGTGCTTTTAGGTCGGGATTCACGAGGATGTTCCTGCGGCACCGGCACCGGCCGTTTGAAGTCAGCGGGGCCGCCTGGCTGCTGAAATGAGGCATGTGCTGAACTGCAGCCTAAACACACAACTTTATATGAACTTTATACAGTCATTGTTTAGTGCTCAGTTACAGCTGAGCTAATAATGCAGCAGATTCCCCTGACATCCTCAGCCTCTTCTCCTGCTCGCGGCGGAGACGCGGAAGGGCTGCGGCTTTTATAGGTGACACTTATGGAGGGGGGAGGATTATTTGTGACCCTTTAAAAGCTCTGCCTGACTGAAGGGCTTCCCCGGGAGCCTTTGCCACCCCCGTGCCTTCCCCAGCCGGGAGTGTTTGCTCGGTGTAGGTTCTGTGTTTGGTTTCCTCCGATACCTCAGAAGCTCCTCTTGTGCCCAGTGTTTGTGCCAGGAAAACTTGGCACTGGGAGGGCTCAGGGAAGGCACAGGGAGAGAGGGCGGGGGCATGGCTGAGGGGAATTCTCTGAGGGGGGAAAAGTCCGGATATTCAGGCAGCTTTCAGCCCTAATGCTGAGTTGAATTTATTTCGGGGTGTGTTTGGGTTGGTTTTTCGTGTTCCCTGGGTCAGAGTAGCGGTGGCTTTAAATGCCTTTGCTTCATCACCACTGGTTACTGGCAGTGGAGCAGAAAAGCCCCATTTTTGCTGGTTTTAAGCTCCTTGCCTGTCCTACCTGAGCCTCAGCCTTTGCCTTCTCTTATTCCCGACCCCTTTGCTGAAAAGCCCAACCCCAAACTGTCCAGCAGGGCTTTTGGGAGGCTTTGCACCTCCTCTGCTGCTGGGCCAGCTGCTGTGGGATGAACGGGTTTAACCCCCTCCCAAAGCTGAGCAGCTGCTGAAGGAGGAGCTGGGGGTGTCCTTGGCCAGGCTGTCCAAGGTGGGTTCATTGGCATCTTTCCTCCTGCCCCAAAGGGGGATTTTTGTGGGCTCTGCGTCAGAAACTTGAATTTCTCGTTTTTCCGTGAAAATGCTCAACTTTGTCACCTTGGGAGAGTTTTGCTTTGCCCTCACCTCCTCCTGGAGAGGAAATGAAAGAGAAAACAAGTTTGCCTTCCACCAGATTTGGTGAAGAACTTGGTTTTGCCGCTTAAAATTCGTGCTGGTGTTGCCTGTGACACCAAACCCGCTGCAAGTCTGTGCCCATTCCAGGGATGGAAAGGGATTTGGGAGCTCCTGGCTGGGATCTGGGCTGGGATTTGTGCCTGATGTGATGGGGACCAGCATCCTGCTCACAGCCTGAGCTGCTGGGGGTCTGAACCCCCACCCTGCCACCTCCCCAGCCCGACTGGCAGGTCGAAGGGTGGCACCACGGGTTTAACTTGAGCTTTGGCAAAAGGGTCTCCACCCTGGAATTAAGTTCAGAAGGGATCATAATCAGTGTTGTAACTTCTGGGTTCTCCCTTTATGAGTCTGCTTTTGATCTGGGAGGGTTTGTCTGCCTGTAATCACTGCACTGGTTCAACCTGATTTGGCTCAAAACAGACTCGCTGGTCCTTGTGCATCGCCCACCTCCTCCTCCCGGCACGGACCTCGGTCACAAGAACCCTCCAAAGTCACAACCAGTTCTGTTTCCTCTTCCTTGTGCTGGCATCTTGTGCATGGGAAGTTGTCTTGAGACTTAATCCTGGCAGCTTCCCTTGTCTTTCCTGATTCCCCCTTAATTCCCCTGCTCCAAGTGCTCCGAGCCCACGGGGTTTGTGAGGTCTCCAGTAAGAGGGCAAGACCCCACTGTCCAGGGGGCTGGAAATATGGAATAAAGAGAAGTCTCTGACCACTTTCTGCAGACAGAATTGCATGAAAAATCTCTGAGTGACACCTGTCAATCACCCTGATAATGATGTTTAATTACTGAGAGATTAGGGCGCTGTAAGACCCACCCAAAAACGTGTGCTGACGGTGTTTGGGGTTCCACCGGCTCTGTGGGAGCTGCCTGAAGGTTCACTTGCAAAGCCTCAACTTGTCTCAAAGCAGCCCCGCTGGAAACCAGTTAGAAATGTGTCCTGGGTGCTGGGGGAGGGTGGAGGTGCAAAGAGAAGTGGGTGAGGGGCTCATGGGTGGCACCTCATCCCCTTCCCCCTGAGGAAGGGGCATCAAAGAGCAGGAGCTGTTGTGACCGTGCTGTGGGTTTCCCACCATCCCACTTCTATTTCAGGCTCAGCTGGATTTGGGGAGGAGGGCAGGAACCCTCCTGTGCCTGGGGCTGATGGAGCACCTGGAGGTGGCTGAGAATCCACATTTAGGACCTTCCCTGTTCTAAATCAGTCCCGGTGGGCGAAGGAAAACGTGCAGAATATTCTTTATCCTGTGTGTGCTTTTATTCAGGTTTTTATATTGGCATAGGGGATGGAGGGGATAAGAAAAACCCTTGGAGTTTGTGGTTGTGCTCCGAAATGATGGACTGGGAATGCTTTGAGGGCCGTGGTGAGAAGATGGGGCAGGAACAAATCCCACTCCTGCCACCACTTCCACATGTAAGAAACTTTTAAATGTGGCATTTTCCTGGTCCAGGCTGTGCCACTGGGGGTCAGTTGGATTAAGGTCAGTTTGAGTTTTAGGTTTTCCTTAAGGGATGGAGATCCCTCAGTGCTGCTGCTGGGTCATGGAGGGGACTGGGAGGGGACTGGTGTGAAATCTGTCGCTGGCAGCTTGTCCTGCTGGGTTTTGGGGCCGGGGGTTTAGCTGGGCTTGGCTTTGGGGCGTGTTCAGAGCATCAGAAAGAGCTTTTTCAACCTGTGGCAACTTGCCAGCAAATTAGAATGGGAAGATAACGCGAAATGGGTGCATTGTCTGAAACTCATTCATTTTTTTTCCTCTCTGTTGCTGACTGGGGATCTTGTCCTGGCCACTGCTCCTTGATGTGTTGACTTTGGCAAGGATGGGCTGCAGGGGTCTGGGGGGTGGCTGGAGTCGTCCTCTGGGCAAGGGGAGGAGAAAGGTTGTTTGGGAGGTTCCTGGGAGGTTTCTGGGGCAATCTTTTGAAGCACCAAGGTGTTGGCTCCTCTCAGGTTGGCACTTTGGGTGGAGGTGGTGTGTGCTCCGTGCCAGCTCCCTCCACTCAGGATCCGTGAGGAAAATTAGGAATGGAAAGGGCACAGCAGTTTGAGAGAGGAGGGAATACAAGGTAGAACGTTTTCCTGGCTTTGAGCATCAACCTGACCCTTCCCTCTGCACCTGGGATGCAGCAGCCCCTCCAAAACCAGGAATGAGTTCCCCAGGGCTTTCCAGGGGATGCTGACTGACAGCTCGTTCTGGGCAGCCTCCTGCAGAAAAGCCTCATCAGTTCTTAGAGGGGATGCTCAGTGTACAAAGCAGTTCTGAAAAGGAGCTAATGGGGAGAAACCAATTAGACAGATTGATTAGCCCAGGATCAGGTTCTGGTTGCCGAGATGATTGATGGGAGGGATTAATCACGTCATGCTGGAGATAACCCGGCCCAGGGGAGCTGCTCTGCCTGAGCCCCCTGTGGGTGGGGGTTCTCCAAAATCCCGTGGCCACTTCTCCTCCGTGTCCCTCCAGCTGCAGGAATCCAGAGGTCTCTGTTGGCTCGTTGCCCTCGGCAGGGCCCTCCTGGCTCCTTTCTGCTCGAGGCACGAGCCCCGTTTTCCCTCCGCTTCTCTTTCTGCTCCCGCTGCTTTAATCTTGTCATTAGACAGATTTGCATATTTTTTTTTTCCTCGGCCTCCTCTTCCCTTTATTCCACCCCCAAATCTCTCCCCCCTCAGCCACCCTGCAGCTCTGGCTTTGCTGTCACACAGGCACAGCCGGGACCCTCCAGAACCCCCAGTGACCACCAACCACTGCCCACTGGTGCCGTGGCCATGGAGCTGTTCCTTTGGGATCTGATGGAATCCCAGAATGGTTTGGACTGGGAGGGACCTTAAAGCTCATCTCATTCCACCCCACACCTTCCACTATTCCAGGTTGCTCCAAGTCTCATCCTGTTTGATGAGGGGAAGACTTTTCCATGGTTTCTTCCCATTCCCTCGTGGAGGTTTTTCTTCCAGACCACCACAAAGGAAGTTCAACCTGGAGCTTGGGAGGAGCTGAGCCAGGTCTGGATTCGGGGGAAAAAATCAGATATTTAAATCTTTCTCTCTGCTTAAGTATGACTCAAACTTCAGCAACCAGGAGGGAATTCAGTAATTTGAGGAGGGAATTCGGATCCTTGCTTGAGCATCATCTGGTGGGTTTGGAATATGGGGTGTTTTCTTTCCTTGCCTTGATGTTGTGTGAGTGTTTCCAGCAAGGACCTTGTTGGTCCTGCTGGGAAATCCCTGTGTTGGTGTGTTTACTAGCAGGGGGGGTACCGAGGGATGTGCTGGCTCAGAGGGCACGGAAAAGGTGGCAAATCGTGGATGAAATGGTTAAATCACGGATGAAGTGGCCAAGCAGATCCCACCTGAGCGGGGATCCCGTCCTGGAATGTGGTGACATTCCAGCAGGCACCTCCTTCCTTGGGCTTTTGTTTCCTTGTCAGTGAGGGGAGTTCAGGGATAATATTCCTGCCTGGTGGAGCCAGCAGATGGAAAGCCTATCAGATGATAAGGGAAAAGCAAGGAATTTCTGCTACAACTTTCCTGTGAGTCCCCCTGGCAACGTTTGTGTCTTAGCAACCGCATTTTCCTATTTAAAAATGTTTGAAACATTAAAAAACAACAACAACAACAGCGCATTAAGCACAGGATTAAGTGCTTCTCCTGAATCAAAGCCTAACTAGATAAATGAAATGCTGTTAATTGAATCAGGGATGCACTGTGTTTTCAGCCCCCCAATTTGCATCCCATTTGCATTTGATTGCAGAGCCATCATTAATGTTGCTCAGGGGTTGTAGGTCCCCCTCCAGTGTCTCTGGTTTTGGGTGTCCTCCTCCTGCCACAGGACATGGATGGGATGGGGTTGGTGGGTGAGTCTGGGGAGAGTCCAGAGCTTGGCTCTGCTTGGTCCCTCAACATCTCTGCCTGGAGAAGCACGTGGTGAGGGGTGGAGAAGGTCCAGGAGGTGCTGGATGTGAGGGAGATGCCGTAGCCAACGTCCCACGGGGCGTGTTTGGGGGGTGTGAGGAAGGCAGTCTGCAGGGATATCTGCTGGGATGGCCACCCAGGGGGGTTGGACTTCCAGGGTCAGCTGGGGGTGTTGGTGCTCCCTAAATATGAGCAGGTGGTTGTGTGTATTCCCTACGGATCACAGGGAATGTTGTTTGGGGCCAAAAGCTCCAAAGGCTTTGGAGTGACCTGAGCATCCCGAACCCTCCATCCTGATCCTCCTCCACCCTCATCCTTCCAGCTGCCTCTGTGATGCCAGTGCTGGTGATGCTCAGCATCAAATCCCACTGGGAAAATAACCCCAATCCATCAGGGATCCCCTGCCTGCTCCTTGGGGCTCCTTGTGCCACCAGGCACATCTGTGAGGTGTGATGGAGAGACGCAGGTTTTATCCTGACCCTGTCAGTGGCATCCAGCTCCTCTCTCCAGCTTCCCATGGTGGGAAGAGCAGCTCTTGCCTCGTGGCCAAAGCTTTGTTGGGAGGAGGCGACAGGAATTCCCCTGGAGCTCCTCACCGGAGCCAGGGATGTGGGATGGGTGAGGGTGGGCTCTGCCCCCACAAAGTGTCACCCCAAGAGCGCCCTGTGGGGCTGGAGCAGAGGGAAGGGGCGGGATGTGCCGGGGCCGCTTTTCCACGGGCTCAGGCTCGCGGCGGCCGGTCCCAGGCTCTGGCTGGATCCCGGCCAGGCTCCCTGCTCCTGACAGGCTGGTGCCCCTTTCTTGGGTCCCTGCCACCACCAGCACCGTGCCAGGCCACTCCAGGGAATTACCAGCAGATTCTTAATTAAGTGGGAGGCTCTGGCCACCCTTTCGAAGGCGATCCCTGCGGATGCATCCAGGGGCGAGGGAAGGGGGGATCCCGAGGGCTGAATCTGCGCTTGGATGTTTCCCAGCGGGATTTAAAAATCAAAAGCCAAACCAAAGCAAAGCCCCAAACCTAATTTGGGGTGTTAATGGTGATTGTGCCTCCCTGGTGCCGGGGGGTTTCCGTGGAGGTTCCTGTTTGTTGGTCCTGCTGATGTGAGGAGGGTGCACAGCTCCACGGATGGGACTGGGAGGGCTCCGGGTGCCTCAGGGACATCCCGTGGCTTCCAGCTGCTCCAGGGCTTTCAGACACCAGCAGTGGGAACTCCCTGAACCGACAAACCTTTCCTTTGCTGTCTCTTCCCATTTCACCTCGGTTTCTCCCTTCTGGAAAGGTGGTTCTTCCTGATCCTCTCCGGGTTTGATCCAACAGGCACAGCCCGGAGGGTGAGGAATCTCCACAGCACCCGGACCTGCAGGATCCCTGGTTGCTGTCCTGGGTTCTCCCCTTGCTCCAGGTCACTTCATCTTCCTTGGATTTCCCCACCGTGAGGTTTAACCCGTGGGTGTGTGGAGCTCTTTAAAGGGATGGCTGAGGGCAATCCAAGGAAAGCCTGTGCTGGAGCACATCCTGCTGCTTCCAGAGCTCAGGGATAACGAGGGGCTCACCTGAACGCTCGTCCATGTGTGGCTCCATGACAGAACCTCCTGCAGCCTCCTGTTCTCCGGGAGAACCAGCGTGGGTGGGTTTTCCCCCTCGGTGAGTCCAGCCCAGGGCCAGGGAGGGTTTGTGGAGTTCCAGGAGATTCCAGAGGTCTCTCTTTGCCTCCTGGTTCTGCAGGAGGACCAGCAGATCCACCGGGGGCCGCTGGGTGTGTTGGCGGGTTTTCCAGGCTGAGGGATGGACGCAGGGGGACGTTGAAGGGCTGTTGTCCCGAACAGCTCCGTCAGCGTGGAGCAGGAGGATGGTGACACCGGGATCCACCCTGGGACACGCAGTTCCTCCCCTCCTTACATTCCTCCAGCTCTTCACCCTCCCCTTTCCTCCCCCTCTGATATTTGGAATTAAAGAATCGCCGGCACGCGCAGGAACTGCCCCGATCGGCAAACGGGCCGTTTTTTTACCGGGTCGATCAGTCCATTCCGGCTCATCCCAAGGATCTGGGAGGCTCCCGCCTCTGGCATGAGGTGAGCAGCGTCCAGCAGAGCTCCCACCTTCTCCCACGAGCTGGGGCTGCTCCGGAGCTGCTGCCCATCGGAAGGGCACGAGCGCCAGTCCTGGCCGGCAGCCGAGGTGGGCGAGCGGAGTTCAGTGGGAGCGGGAGGAGCTCCCGCCTTTGGCACCCCGTGAATAAAAATCCCGGGAATCGCCATGGCACGGAGTTATTTATTTGGAGAGCGGCTCCGCTCGGAGCAGGCGGATCCGAGTGGCGTTCCAGTCCGGCAGGACCCGCTCCTGGCAAAGCAGAGAGCGGCGTTTATTTATTCATGACTTCCTCTGTCATTCCAACCACGGCCGCTCCGATGGAGCCGGATCCGAGCTCATCGGAGCGGGAGCTTTCCACCCGCTGTGGGGCAACTCCATGTCAAGCCAGAGCTCCCCAAAGGGTGATGGATGTGGCCCCGATCCCGCCTTCCCTGTGGCACGATGGGCACCGATGGAGTCGGGTCAGGAGCGTTGTCTCATCCCGGGATTCCGTGGGATCCTGCTCTGTTTGTGCCGCTCACCTTGTTGTGCTGATGAAAGACCCGTCTCTCCCTCCGCAGGGATTTAACATCCATCAGCGATGGAGGCAAATAATCCCGGTGGAATGGCTGTGATGGGAGGAATTATGGTTAATTAACATATTAATAACAGCGCCGTGGCCCCGGTGAGGCGCTTCCGGACCCAGGTGATGCTCTTCCCTCATCCATTCTTCTTGGAAGAGGAATTCTGCCGCTTTCCTTAATTAATTTTATTTTTTAGTGGGGGGAGCTGCCACCAGCAGAATCGGAGGGGAGGGTGGTGAGGACATAAATGGCTCTTTTCTCTCCATGGCACGTTGGATTCCGGTCACGTCCGTGCCGAGCACGTGCGCTGCCCATGCAGATGCTCGGAGCAATCCGGAGAAGTTTCCGTGGCAGGGGGACCTCCAGGGCTTCCTCTGTCACTTCCAATCCCTTTGACCCTCCCTGGACTCCGACATTCCTGGCATTCTGAATTTCTTAATCTCTCTCTCATTGGGTTTGGGATGGGGATTAGCGGGGAAAGGAGAGATCTGGTTTCAGAGCGTCGCATTCCCCCTTTCCTTCCTGCAGCCCCTCCCCGGACACGCCGGGATTTGGAGGGTTGGGTTGGTTTCTTTTTCCTCATCCACCTGGTTTGCATCTGTAGCAGCGACAGAATTGGTGTTTTGGAGCCTCCCCTGTGTCTGAGCTGGAAAATCTCGTATTTTTTTAAGCTTTTGACTTTCAGAGGGGGGAACCAACGATCCCAAATCCGGCTGTTCCATCCCCCTGCTCTGAACCTTCGGGAGATCTTCGGTGTCCTGCGGAAACATCAGTTCTGGTTTTGTTGGAAACCAGGTGGCCAGACCTTTTTGGGGGTTTTGATGTGTGAGGGGGTGCTTGAGGCAGCTGCTTTCACCTCACAGGGTGACGGGTGTGAGGAAGAAACCTTATCCTAAATCCTGTGGATGGGTTTGGGCTGTTCCACGCTGGATGATTTCTCCTCATTGGCGAGTGAGCTGAAGTTGTGTAATTAGGAAGCAATGATCTAGAACCTCATTTTACCTCTTTTTTTGGATTATTTCACGTGTTTATTAATCTTTTGAATTCGAAGCTGTGTCTCTGATGGGGGTCTGAGGGTATTTGCCCCACAGGGAGCTCCTGCCTTGGCCGTGGCATTTATCTTCCTTTTCTTTAGGCATCTTAAAAATCAGGGGGTTTGGTTATTCCCCCCAAAAATAAGAGGCCAGGGAGGGGGACCAGCCATCCTTGGAGGGTTGGCCCTGTTGGCAGCACGAAGCTGTGTCTGTGGGCACCTAAAGGGGGGATTTGGGTGTCCAGCAGCACGTCGGGTGCCGGTGCCACGGGATGATCCCACGGGATGATCCCACGGCTGCTCTCAGCTGTCTCCAGCAGCTGCTCCGAGGGGGGTCAGGGGGAAATGACACCCCAGGGCAAACCTGGCACCGGGATTATAGAAAGAGTTTCTATTTTGGGAAAAGCGAGGTTAGAAAGAGCCAAAAATGTGAGTGGAGAAGGAACCTGAGCCCGTCTCGGGGGAAGGAGCCGGGTTGTCCGTGCCTTGATTTCCCTCAGAGACCATCCAGACCCTCAGCTGGGCTTTGGGATGTGGGAGCGATGCTCCTGTTATCCCAAGGGTCATCCCTCTGGTGAGGGAACACACAGCTCCCTTTTTGCCTGCTAAGCCTTCTGTTTAATCTGGGAAAGCCTCTGCCTTTCCAGCCATTAGGGCTCTTCCCTGCGCCAGGGGTTTGGGGGAGCTGGGAATTTTCTTCTCGGAGAACCTCTGGCGTAAATCAGTAATCAGCCAAAAGCCACCAGAATCCCTGGAAATGTGTGGAAATGCAAAGCCTGATTAGATCCACCAGCGTGCCCCAGGACACAGGACAGCCACGTTTTGCCCCCGGAATCCTCTTTTTAATCACTTCTCCTTCATTTCAGGAGCCGGAAAATCCAAATCCGAAACATCCCCCCCCAGCTGCGATGGGAGGTAAGAGGAGCGAGCGGGCAGGACTAGATCAGATTTAAGGCCTAATTCCCCCCCTCCAGGTTTCTGTACTTGGGATGAAAGTCAGTTTTTCCTTTTCTTTGTTGTTAATTGGGTCTAATTATACAAGGCCGTTGCTTGTTTCTCTCCCATTACAGGAGTAAAATCAAGGGATAGAAGCGACGTAAGCGACACCAACAAAAATCCCCATTAATACCGGGGTTTTATGATTTATCTATTGTACAGGGAACAAAATGGATCCTTTCTTCCCGCTGCCTGCTGGGACTTTTCCCTGACTCTCTTTTCCCCCCCCGCTGGCTCCGAGGCCCCTTGGTCCAGCGTCCTGGGGCAGGCAGGAGCTTCCCTCATCTAATTGCTTGTGAAATCTTAATGACCAGACAGCTGCCTTTTATTGATGGGCTGCGTTTCCCTGATCAGCCCTGACAATCCCAGGGTAAAGTGGGTTTGTTTTTCTCCCCTCCTCTGCCAGGTTCTGGATGGTTTGCTAGCCCAGTACGGCACCGTGGAAAACTGCGAGCAAGGTGAGGCTGCGGGAAGAGCTGAGGGCACTGATTTATTTTCTGCCCCAGATCTCTTTTTTTGGGGGTGGGGGAGGAGGGTGAGGATGAACACGTGGTTCTCCCTTTGTCAGCAGGCTGAGGATGTCAAGAGGTCTCAGCCTGGTCGCTGAGGCATTTTTTTGTGTGTGTTCCCTGTTCCCAAAGACGAGTCCGTGGGGTGGCTTTGGGGGCAGCACAAGGGGCCGTTCCCACACCAGTTCCCAGGTCAGCGTCGTTCCCAGCGCTTTGGGAAGGTGCCGGATGCTCTCCCGAGGCACCGGCCACTCTCTGGCTCTGCTCAGCAGATTTTATCTCAGCCCCTAATGCTGATCACTCGAGGGAAGAGGGTTAATGTTGCCCCTGGGATGTTTAATGGGAGTAGAGTTACCATATCCCTCTTGGAAACGGAAAGGAGGAGCTCCTGGGATTGTCCCTGGGCTCTGGAGTTGGCTTTGGTGGCTTTGCTGCAGAGCACGGGGATGGATCAGCACCCTTTAAACAAGCAGGAGGTCCTGCGGTGCCCAGGATGGATCTGAGCCTTGGGATACTCTTCTCCCACGTGGGAAAAAACTGTTGGTAAACCCCTGGGGAGCCCCAGAGGGGATTTATCCAAGCAGGGGCTCATCTGAGGGGTCTCTCAGCCTTTTTGGGGGGCTCTGCTCCTCGGTTTTCGTGCTGCCTCTCCAATCCCTGCCTCTCTTGCTCGCAGTGAACACGGACAGTGAGACGGCCGTTGTCAACGTCACCTACGCCAACCGGGAGCAGACCAGGCAGTGAGTGCCCCCCGTCCCCTGGGAATTCTGCCCTCCCTGCCACAGCCCCGGCCCCTTCCCCGCTTGCAGAAAGCAGGACTTGCCGTGCTGTGAGCCAGATTACCCCCAAATTCCTAAATCCTGGCTAAAAATGCAGCCAGTCCTTGCGGCCACCCCTGCGCTCGGGTTTATTTTCCTTCACCTACAGATGGATTTCCAAGTTTTTGGTCTTTTCTTGGTGGTTCAGAGAGTAAAACCATAACTTTTTGCTCGAGCCAAAGCAGAGATTTCCTTGGGCTTCCGTGATTTCAGGAGTTCTGTCTCCAGAAAAGGCAATAATGAGACCAAACATCAGATCAGATATCTGGCAACACGTGTCCTCTCTGTCAGAGGGAAACTTGCAGCTCCCTTCTCTGCTTTTTCCTCCTCCAGGGATGCATGTGCTTCATCCAGCGTCTTTCCCTGGTCCCTTCACACCCTGCAGGGAAAACCTCAGTTCAGCAAGTTTTAGGGGGGCTTTTTTGGGTTAATTTGGGGTGTTTTTTGCAAGTCCCCGACCACGCTGTGGAGCTGGGAGGTTTCACGGAGCTGCGGGAGAGCGGTGACCAAACCCGTGGCCTTGCTCTTGCTGCCAGCCCCATCTATCGACAGCTTTCAGCCCCTGCATCCCTGAATTCCTGCCGGGAGAGGGATTTGAGGCACCGGGCAAAAACCATAACGTGCAGGAGACGTGGGAATCGCTCCTGGCACAATCCTGTTCTTGCCTCGTTCGCTTGGAGGGATTGGATTCCCCTTGGAGCGTTTTGGCTCGTCCAGGCTGGGTGGAAGGTCCCTCTGGGTCCTCACAGCGTGGGGGGCGTTCCTGGTGTTCCCTCACCGGGGAAGGTTTGGCTTGTTTTGGGTCGAGCTCAGCCTGGAGCATCCCAGGGGGGACCTGCATCCCAGGGGGGGACCTGCATCCCAGGAGGGACCTGCATCCCAGGGGGGGACCTGCATCCCAGGGGAGACCTGCATCCCAGGGGGGACCTGCATCCCAGGAGGGACCTGCATCCCAGGGGGGGACGTGCATCCCAGGGGGGACCTGCATCCCACGCCCTCCTCCCTTTCCAGAGCCATCATGAAGCTGAACGGGCACCAGCTGGAGAACCACGCGCTCAAGGTCTCCTACATCCCGGACGAGCAGTCGGTGCCGGGGCCGGAGAACGGGCGCCGGGGCGGGTTTGGGGCCCGAGGGGCCCCCAGGCAGGGCTCCCCCGTCTCTGCAGGGGCCCCAGTGAAGCAGCAGCCCGTGGACATCCCCCTGCGGCTCCTGGTGCCCACCCAGTACGTGGGGGCCATCATCGGCAAGGAAGGGGCCACCATCAGGAACATCACCAAGCAGACACAGTCCAAGTGAGTCCATCCTCCCGCTCCCTGTTGCTCTCACGGTGATTAAGATGCTGGATTTTTATTTTTTTAAGAAAATGGGCTGTTTGGGGCGCAGGGCTGGGTGTCCAAGAGCCACCTTCCCATTCCCTGCCCAGCCAGGCTCTCTGGCTGCGCTTCCCGAGGAATCTCCCTGTGCCAGGGCTGGGATGGGACCCAGCAGGTCTCGTTTAACACGGATTTGTTGAACTTCACCCCTGTGCTCGTGGGTTTGGCCCCTGAGCTTGTGTTGGCCACGGCTGTAGTCCCCCAAGGAAGGCTTGATGTGGGATGTGGGGTGAGGGACAGCCCACCCCGTCCCCAGGCACGTGCCTGTCCCACCCCTTCATCGCTCCTGCTGCTTAAAATAAAGAGATGCTGATTCCTGATTTGGATTTGGGTGGTTGGAGCTTCTGAGCTCTGCGTCCACCGGGAATGTGGAGCCCAGGATTCGCTCCTCCTGCCTCCCCTGGGTGTAGATGTAACCCTGGAGCAGAGTGAGAGCTCCAGGCTCGCAGGGGGAGCGGAGCAGCCGGTGCTGGAGGGGTCAGGAGCCCACGGAGCCGCTTCCCAGCTCCCTTCCCGTGCTTCCAGGATCGACGTGCACCGGAAAGAGAATGCGGGAGCTGCAGAGAAAGCCATCAGCATCCACTCCACCCCCGAGGGCTGCTCTGCTGCCTGCAAGATGATCTTGGAGATCATGCAGAAGGAGGCAAAGGACACCAAGACGTAAGGATTTCCCCCCCTGTATCCCACCCCTGGCCCTTCCCAGCGCTGTGTGGGGCTCCCACGTGGGCGGGGGCTTTGTTTTTGGGGACTCCAAGCGGTGGCATTCCAGCTTCCCTCATCCCCCTGTACCAAACCCCTCCTCTTCTGACTGCCCTGCTCCTTCATGTTGGTGTTTTCCCCCCTGTTCCTCTTTCAAGAGCTGATGAAGTGCCTCTGAAAATCCTGGCCCACAACAACTTCGTGGGGCGCCTGATCGGCAAAGAAGGGCGGAACCTGAAGAAAGTGGAGCAGGACACGGAGACAAAAATCACCATCTCGTCGTAAGGCTCCCTGTGCCTCTGGAGGGAGCCAGGGCAGAACTTCCACAGCCTGGGGCAGGACGGGGAGGAGGCAGGGGATGAGTGGGCAGAGATGCTTTAGTCCCCAGAGCTGTCTTGGAAAACCTTGTGTTATCTTTTCTGTATTCCCCTTCCCATCCCTTTGGTGTCCCCTCTGCATCCCTTCAGTGTCCCCTTTGGTGTCCCTTCTCCATCCATTTGATGTCCCCTTCAGTGTCCCCTCCCCTCCCTTCAGGGCTGTAGAGCTCAGGCCAGGCTGCTTTGATGGCCAGGACTGGAGTTTTACTCCTAAGCCCCGTTTTTGGGGAAGGCAGAGTGGACTTCCCCGTGCAAACCACAGTGCTGGGCGCTGCTCTGAGCGTGGCAGTGGCACCCCGTGTCCCCCACACCTCAGTGGGACCCGCTGGGAGGGCTGGAGGACCTGGTGGAGCAGGGCCTTGGTGCTGACACTCTTTCCCACCAGCTTGCAGGACCTGACTCTGTACAACCCCGAAAGGACCATCACGGTGAAGGGCTCCATCGAGAACTGCTGCAAGGCAGAGCAGGAGATCATGAAGAAAGTGAGGGAAGCCTACGAGAACGACGTGGCCGCCATGAGTGTGAGTGGGCCCTGCCCTGGCTGCTGGGAGCCCTCAGGGATGATGCCCTGACAAAAGCAACACCCTCTTCTCTCCTCAGTTACAATCCCACCTCATCCCTGGCCTTAACCTGGCTGCTGTTGGCCTCTTCCCTGCCTCCTCCAACGCGGTGCCTCCGCCCCCGAGCAGCGTCTCCGGGGCCGCCCCGTACAGCTCCTTCATGGTAGGTGAACACTGGGCAGCTCAAGCTGCTCCTGCTCCCAGCTCAGGGCTGTCTCCTCCGTGGAGAAGAGCTGTGCGATGGCCAGCATGCCTCCAGCATTCCCTGCTGCCAGCAGGTCCAGCGTGGGAGCGGGATCTGCTCCCTTAATCTCTTGAGAAGGTGCTTGTCCCCCACGGGGTCTGGTGGCGGCTCAGCCCTGCGCCCTTGGGAGTGGTGTGGGCGTCACTTGGGGCTTGAAGGGTGGCACTGAGCCCCAACTGGGGAGGCTGAGCCCTCAACGCTGTCCCTGCAGCCTCCGGAGCAGGAGACGGTGCACGTGTTCATCCCCGCGCAGGCGGTCGGTGCCATCATCGGCAAGAAGGGCCAGCACATCAAGCAGCTCTCCCGGTTCGCAAGTGCCTCTATCAAGGTAGGGCTGTCCTGGGCGAACCTCCCCTCCACCTCCCTGAGAAAGGGAGCATTTCCCCTGGGGAAAACCACCCAAAACCCCTGGGAGGGGCTGTGATGTCACCCTGCCCGCTCCTGTCTGTGTCCCTCTCCAGATCGCCCCTCCGGAGACGCCGGACTCCAAAGTGCGCATGGTCGTCATCACGGGCCCTCCAGAAGCCCAGTTCAAGGTCCTCCCCGTGCTGCCGGCGCCGTGGGGGATTTGGGGGGTCCCTCTGTGCCATCCCGTGCAGTTGGGAAGGGAGGAGCAGGGTGGTGACCCCGCTGTCAACCCCCCCCAGTCTGCAGCTGGGTAAACCAGGATCAGCTCTCCCAGGGGCTGAGCTGGCTTGAGGCTCCAAGGATCTGGGATTTGGTGGGATGCTGTCCCAGCCCGGGGATGCGGAGCTCCTTGAGCTGGTGGGGACATGCAGGGGTGGGACGTTTTTGGTTGGTGCCTGACTCGGTGCTGCTTCCACAGGCACAAGGCAGGATTTATGGGAAGCTGAAGGAGGAGAACTTCTTCGGGCCGAAGGAGGAGGTGAAGCTGGAGACGCACATCCGTGTCCCCGCCTCGGCCGCGGGAAGGGTCATCGGCAAAGGCGGCAAGACCGTAAGCTGGGATGGGGACGGGACATCCCTGGGACACAGAATTCCTGGGGAAATGGCTGGGATTTCCCGGAGGGACTCATTCCTTTTTTTGCCCCTTCCCCGCAGGTCAACGAGCTGCAGAACCTGACGGCGGCCGAGGTGGTGGTGCCGCGGGACCAGACCCCCGACGAGAACGAGCAGGTCATCGTGAAGATCATCGGGCACTTCTACGCCAGCCAGGTACGTTCCCAGAGACCTGGCCACGGCCCCAGAGCTCCTGCTCTCCCCCTGGGGGCTTCTCCAGCGTGTCCATCTCCGGGGATCCTCCCGTGGAAGTTTCCTTCCGCGCCTGGCTGGTGGCGTTTGCGGGATTGGGAGATGGGGAGCTGTGCCTTTTGCCACGTGGGGTGGTGGGGGAGCAGGGAGAGCTGTGGCAGTAGGAGCACACACAGAGTGTGACCTCCCAAACCCGACTTACGGAGGGGGAAAACCCCTAAAAACAGGACAGGAAGGGATTTCCAGGAGCCACTTCCAGGATCCATCGCCCAGCCCAGCTGAGCACTGTAAATGTTTCCCTCATTCCGGAGGTCTCGGTGCCTCTGGGGTTCCCCTTGAACTTCCCCCTTTCCTCTCCTGTGAGGAAAGTCTGGGAGAATTTGGATTGTTCAGCCTGGAAAAAAGAAGCTTCAGAGTGACCTAATTGTGGCCTTCCAGTCCCTGAAGGAGCCGATGGGAACCTGGAGTGACAGAAGGGGGAATGACTTCAAACTGCCAGAGGGCAGGGATAGATGGGATATTGGGAAGAAATTCCTCCTCATGAGGGTGGTGAGGGGCTGGAATGGATTTCCCAGAGAAGCTGTGGCTGCCCCATCCCTGGGAGTGTTCCAGGACGGGGCTTGGAGCAACCTGGGCTAGCGAAGGTGTCCCTGCCCGTGGGAGTGACTGATCTCCAAGGTCCCCGCCAACCCAAGCCATTCCCACGGTTGTTCTTCCCAGATGGCTCAGCGCAAGATCCGGGACATCCTGGCCCAGGTGAAGCAGCAGCACCAGAAGGGACAGAGCGGCCAGACACAGGCGCGGAGGAAATAGGAGCGGCAGCGACGCCGGCGCGGAACGCGGCGCGAGCCAAGGCCGGGCTTAAGAGTGGCTGGGAATCAGTTACCGTAGACAGACGGGAATCTTTTCACTAATCGGGCAGCATTAAAGGCAGTTTGATTGGCTTCCAAGGCAGATGGGCAGGGAACAACCCGGGGGATCCGTTCTGAGCTCCACAGCTACTTAAATGACCCGGAGGGGCCGTTTGGGGGGACAGAGCGGAGCCAGCGCGGCCACCCGGTCCCCTCTGGGCCACCCGGTCCCCTCTGGGCCACCCGGTCCCCTCTGGGCCACCAGGTCCCCTCTGGGCCACCCGGTCCCCTCTGGTGGGTGCAGCTTTTGCCCCTCATTTAAGTAGCCTCTGGAGGTCCCGTCCCAGCCGGAGCGACGGTGGCTGCGTGTCCCGAGCCCTCGCTCCCTCTTCCCGGGGCTGGTGGATGTTCCCAGAGCAACAGTGACCCTTTGGAGCGTTTCTTTGCATTAGTTTTTTTCCTGGATTTTTTTTTTTTTTGGCCTATTTTTGCTCATTTTCCTGTTGTTTTTTTTTTCCCTCTTTTCCTCTATTTTTTATTTTTATTCCTTATTTTTTATTTTTATTCTCTATTTTTTATTTTTCTCTTTATTTTCCCCATTTCCCCTACTTTTTTTTTTACTTTTTTTTTTTTCTTTTCCTCTTTTTTTTTTTTTTTTATTTCCCCCTATTTTAATTTTTTATTTCTCAAAGAGAAAAATCCCACTGGATTTTTGCCAGCCCACATTGGTAACAAGATCCACCGTGGACAAAAGCCACCAAACCACCCCCAAAAGGACAGTGATCCCTTGGGAGCTCTGCACCACTCCAGCCTCAGGACCAGTGGGATGGCAGGATTATTCCTCCTTCCCCTGGAGTGCAGTGCCTTGGGAAGCCTTAGAAGCCAGGAGAACACCTCCATTTTCCAGGATTTTTTTTTCCTGAATGTTTCTTTTCAGTTTAGGTTAGTTGTAAGAATTGTTTTGGGGTTTTTTTTCTAATTTTTGGGGGTTTTTTGAAGCCTATGAAACAATGGCAGAAATGGGACATGGGACAATTTTCCTCCTTTTCCTCCTTTTTTCCCAGTGATCTCCAGTGTGGAGGTGACGACCTGTCCTAGAGACGAGGCCCGGGCAGGGAAAGGCTGAGGGAATGGCTTTGGCTTTTCCCTTCTCCCTTTGGGAACAGCAATAAACCATCACCAAAAAAAAAAAACAAAAAAAAAGGCAAAAAATCCCTTTTTGGTAGGAAACATGGAATTCATCCTCATCTCCTTAGTAATCTGACAATGGGAACTCAATGCAGAATGGTCTGGGGGGGTCAAGGGGTGCAGAATTCCCCAGGGAATATTTAATTGGCAAAGTGGGGAGATGCCAACTCGCCTGAACATCCCTGGGGCTATTTATGTCTTCTCCCCCCTCACCCTCCAAATCTCTCTAGGTGTGGGGGGGAAAAAAACCCCCCGAAATTGGGCACATTTTTTTATGAGCTGAGAAAGATATATATTTTTTTTTTCACTATTTAATGATACCCCCCCACCCTCCTTTCTGCAGGAATAACTGTTCTCATGAGACAAAACCAAATATAAAACGTCAAAGGAATGTAAAATGGTCACTGATTCCCGTCACTCTTACGTGGATTTTATACTTTAGAGAGGTTTTTAAGGATCTGTTGTTTGCTGTTGGGTATTTGGGAAGGGTCAGTAGCTGCTGCCGTCGCCTCTTCCAGGCAGGGGAAGGTCTTGTCTCCGTGCAGGGGCAGCTCCAGCTCTGTGTTTTCTGCTGCAAATCCAGCCAAAAACAGGGATTTTTTTCTCCCCCCAGTTTGGAGTGGGAGGGTGGAAAAGCAAAAAAACACTAGGGATGATTTTGAGGGAGAGGGGTGACACTGGATCCCCGGGATCAGCCCCGCCTCGAGGCTGAAAAAGAGGGAATTTGGAACAAAACTCGCACTGATGCTTTTACTGTTTGTTCAGAGGAGACCAGCCCTTCTCAGCAGTTTTCCTGGGAGCATCCTTAAAAAAAAAACATAGGAAAAAGCCAAACTGGGCTCGGGATTGAGCTCTTGGAGCACCAGGAAGGCAGGGAGGGAGGGAGGAGCGGCAGCAGTTACTGCCCTGGAATCCTGCAGGGTGGGAGGGGAGGGACAGGCAGGTATTGCTGTGTGTGTTCGAGCAGTGAGAGATGAGAGAAAAAAACAAAGGAAAAAGACAAAAAAAAAACAAACAAAAAAAAAAGAGGAGAAAAGAAAAAAAAAAAAGCTACCTCAAGGTATTAAGTTACCTCAGCAATTGATTTTTTTGTTTTGGTCTTGGTTTGGGTTTTGTTTTCTTTTTTTTTGTTTTGTTTTTTTGGTTTGGTTTGGTTTGTTTTTTTTTCCGGGGGGCTTGCTGATATTTTATATAAAAGCTGATAGTCTTGAATATTTTATTTTTTTAATGAAAAGAGGAGTTAAGTTTCATAATTTCTTATGAGCCAGGAGTTATGTGCAGGTAACCAAGTGTTATGAGCTCTCTATGGAGAACGACAGGAATTCCAGACATAGTGGAAAAGATGGCAGCAGCTTCTATATTTTGATATTTTGGTTTGGCCTTTTCAAGCCAGCTGACGAATTTCAGCCACACCACAAGAGCTGTCAGATGTCGCGACTCTTCGAGGCCTTGGACAAATTGGAGAACCCACCAGTTGGAAAAACTTAATTTCTTTCCTTTTTTTCTCATTATTTTTTTTCCTTTTTTTTTTTTTTGGTATAATTAAATTGGGAAGGAGGGGAGAGGGGGGTAAAAAAAAAAAAAAACAACGAAAAACCAAAACCCACCAAACCAAAACCTGCCACTGGCTGAAAGGCTTTTCTCAAATCCATCTCCAGCGAGAAATCAATGGATTCAAGAGCTCTGGGAATCAGAAATCTTCCACTCCCGGGATGTGAGGGCAGCATTGACTATGCAAAGTGGGGTTACAGGGGTTTTGCTGGTATTTAAACCACACCAGCTCAGGCGATTTATTTTCAAACTACTTGGAAGCCATAAATATATATATATATATATTTCTATATTTATATATATCCCAGAACCCAAACGATCCGACCTCCTGTGTTGCCACGGGGGCGGCGTCGAACCATCTTCTCCACTATGATGCTGTGAAATATTTTACAAGAGATTTGCCTCCGTTTTACCGAGGGAAAAAAAAAAAATAAAAAAAAAAAAAGAAGAAAAAAAAAAAAAAAAAAAAAAAAAAGG
>JAWWLV010000087.1:503474-534832 GCA_035041135.1 Platyrinchus mystaceus
AAAAAAAAAAAAAAAAAAAAAAAAAACAACAAAAAAAAAAAAGAAAGAAAAAAAAAGGCATTTTAATTAAATTAAAAAAAAAAAGAGGAAAAAAAAAAACCTTTAAAAGAAAAAAAAATGAGAAGGAGAGAGAGAGAGAAATTAATGCATTAGTGGGAGTCTTTTTTTTTTTTTATATATATATAAACGCACATCGAGGAGAAAGAGAGAGGACAAATCCCAGGCTGAGGCTCGAGGGGGATGAGCCTCTCCCTGCTCCGAAGTGTTCACAGGGTGTTTGTTTTTTGGGTTTTTTTTTTTTTTTGCTTTTTTTTCTTTAAAATCCCATTTGCCTTTTTTTTTTCACTGGCATTTGTCCTTGGGGGAAAAAAACAAAACCAGTCTAATACTTGAAATCTCTGGCTCTCTACTCTTTCTGTTTCCAGCCTTGCACAGAGCAGCATGTTCAGACATCGGTGGTTTTTTTTTTTAGGAATTCCCGTCTTTTTTCCGACAGCAAGCGGCTTTTTTTTTTTATTATTATTATTTTTTTTGAGAACTGGTTCCAACCGTGCGAATTTGAGGGGTAAAACACAAGGAAACAAATTCCCACAAGTTCCCAACTCCCGCCCCGGGCGATGCTGTTCGATCTGGTCGTTGCAGCGACCTCAAACCCGGCGATTCAGGGAAATCTCTGGTGCTTTTCCTCCCCTCCCTCAGCCGGTCCCGGGGCCGGAATGTGGGGCGGTGCTTTTCTTTTTGGGGGGAATCCCGTTGTTTTCCCGAGGGAAACTGTTTATATATGAAGTGATTTGCAGTGAGGAAGAAGCCTCCGAGCATCTCCCGTCTTTCTCTGGAGCCACAGTGAGCTGGGAAGAGTGGAAGGAGGGATAAAGTGGGATCCTGGCACGGCTGGGTGGCAGGAGATGGGAGCGAGGTGGATCCCGCCTGGAATGAACAAGCAGGGAAGAATTCCCTAGTGAGCCCCAAGAGCAGCAGGAAGGATCCCCAGCCCTGCAGCAGCTCCTCCATCCTCTCTTTGTGCCAATAAGGGGAGCCCAGGATTTAGGGATGAGCGGCGCCGTCGGCTCCTTGTGGTTCTCCCAGCAGGAATAATTCGGGAATTTCTGCTGGATGCTGGGAGGAGCTGGAGGCAGAGCTGGTGCTTCTGCCGTGGGGCAGAAAGGAAAGGAAAGCACTTTGTGCCTCAGTTTCCCCCTTTTCTTGGGGGGGGATGCTGCTCTCCTAATTCCCAGGGCTGGGATGAGGATGAAGAAATTCCCATCTTGGAAGCACTCGGTGCCGTGTCCCGGAATGGATCTGGGAGTTCACCTCGGAGTCTCCTCGTGCCATTCAGCTGGAGGAAAAGGAACAAGGAGGAATCCCAAATCCCAGCTGATGTTTCTTCTCTTCCAAACTCTGCCACTTTCCCGGGCACTAAGAACACCCACGGGATCCTGTTCCCTCCCTGGAACCTGGCTGAGAATATAAGCATGGAATGGCTTTCTGGAATCAAACTGGAGGAAAATCCCTTGTAAATATTGCAAAGCAAACTGCCTCTGAGTTACAGTGGATGTTTCCTGGGCATTAGGGTCTGGGTTTGGTTTTATATTTTTTTAGTGCTTTAAAAAAAAAAACGGAAAAAAAAAAAAAAAAAAGGCAGTAAAAGTAGTTAATCAGGGCCAGAAAAAAAAAATCTTTTTTTTTTTTTTTTTTAATTTCTAGCTCCAACTTCGAGTGGTTTTTTTTTTAGACTCTGAGAAAATCCATCAGAAACGCAGACTTGCTCTAAGACAGTTGAAGACATTTCCTTTATTTAATTCCTTTAGGTCTTCCCTCCCTGTCCCTTCTGCTCCACACAACATAGGCTTTTGGATGTTATTGGACTTTTCTTATCTTCAGAGAAGGTTGTGGATTTTGGGGGTGGTGTCTTTGGGGGGGGTTTCTGGTTTATTTTCCTCGGTTGTTTTTAATTCCTTTTTTTTCCCGTCGTAGCTTTCTGTTTGGTTGGTTGTTTGGACGCAGTCGGTGTGATCCTGTGAAATGTGTTTCCTCCCGAGGGGCACGGATGGATTGGAGCATCCTCAGGTTGTGCCCCGAGTCCAACTGGGATTTTCCCCAGGGTTTTAGCCAGGATTTGGCTGTGGATTTGCTTTGGGAGCAGCGATGGGGCAGCAGGAACGAGCGGTGCTTGAGCCTGGGAGGCTTCAAGTGTTGGTTGGTTGGACCCAGAGCCTGGGAATTGGAGCAGTGCTTGGGAATAACTGATCAAGGCTGGAATTAACTCGGGATGACCAACAGTGGCTCCGTATCACCGTGGGGAGGAGACATCCTCCCCCTTTGGGTCGAATCAGCCTTTCTTCACGTTTTGGTTTTAACTTTAGTCCGTGTTTTGACTCCTTGGTGATCGTGGATGAGATTCCAGAGCGGAGCGAGACCAGCCGGAGGCTCCGAAATCCGGAATTTTCTCCCGGAGACCGCGCAAGTGCTGCGAGCTGGAAACACACACGTGCAAACTACCTCAGAGCTGCTGGGGGGGACGGGGGTCCCTCATCCCCCCCCGGCAGGACCTGACCTCCAGCACCCCCAGCTCAGCAGGGATCCTTCCCAGGCCCTGGGGGGGAATTTCCAGCGTCCCGGCTTTGGGGATCGCAGCGTGGTGGTGGGAGAGGAGGAGCAGAGCCGAGGAGGCTCTGGAGGGTGCCAGGAGGGCGGGGGGTGGGAGAGTGCCCGGGATGGACCCCTGGAAAAGCCCCGGGCTGACTCCGGCATGCGTTTGATCCCGGCTTTCTGGATGCGATAGAATTCCTGTAGTTTGTGGTTGGAAGATGGAATTCCTCGGAGCAGCAGCGGGGCGTGGCCGGGGGATCCTCCAGCAGACAGTTCTGGGATGCTCTGTTGGACCACGGCAGGATGTTCTGCCGAAATCACGGCCCTGGGACGCTCTGGGGGACTGAGTGGTGGGATGTCCTGTAGGATCACGGTGAGGGCGGGATGCTGTGCCATCCTTTGCCAGGCGGGTGGGGTGTTCTGTGGGATGGTGCTGTTCCATGTTGGAACACTCTTCCAGCCCGTGGCAGCGGGATTCTCCGCCGGATGGTGGTGGTGGGATGTTCCACCGCACCGTGTCCGTGGGACGTTCTGCCAAACACGGCACCGGGATGCCCTGCTGGACCCCGGGGATGGTGGGATGCTCTCCCAGAGCCTGGTGAAGTGCTCTGGCAGACCGTGGCACTGGGATGCTCCGCTGGCCCACGGCACATCCCGTCCCCTCCGGCGCATCCGAGCGCGGGGTTACGAACCGTGGGCAGGATTTGGGTGCTGTGGATCGGCACGAGCCAACTCCCAAAGGGATGTTTTCCTTAAAACCAGGATTAATTACTGACTGAATTAATTACAGAATTCATTTAAGCCCTGGGAGTCGGGATGTGCGGCAGCATTTTTTGGGATCAGTTTGGGAAACGGTCTCTGCGAGTCAACGCCACGTCCAGCGGGAAGGAGCTTCCCGAGGTTCTGGGGCAGGGAAGGGCTGGTCTGGAGCGCGGCCCCAGCTCTCGGTGCATCACCCCGGGAAATCGCTGGGATTGACTGGAATCGGGGCAGGAAGGAATCCCTGAAGTGTCCATGAGTGGTTGAGCACCCGTCCCCCGGCTCGTCGTGTCGGTTCGTTGGAAGCGCGTCCGGATTCACCTCGGGATGGAATTCCTTGAGTTGAGGAGGAAATCTGGCCTTAAACCACGACCCCTCCCTGTGCCTCCGCCGCCTCTTGTGGATGGGTTGAAACCAGGCAAATTTTAGGGTGGCTCCAGAGGAGGGAAACCCGCCGTGAATCCCGATATTCCCAGAGCCCGGAACGGCTGATGCCCGTGGAGCCCTCGGGCTCCATCCCAGGGCACGACCTTATATATAACCAAGTCAGTTTTGTTTATCTACCTCTTAGCCAATAGATGAACTCTAGGTAGTGGCAACTCCACAGGCTGTAGTTTAGGGGAAAATTTAAAAAAAAATCTAAAAAAAAAAAAGAAAAATTACTCTTTTTCCAAAGAAAAATGTTCTTTAAAAATAGAATTTATGGGCTTTCTTTTCACTTTAAAGTGGCCGTTAGTTGGTAAAGCTCCAGACCTCACCAGTCCCAAATTTTTGGGTTGTGACTGATTTTATGATCTTTTTTTTTTAATACTCGATCTTCCATGAATTTTTTTTGGTTGTTGTCCTTTAGAACTTGGAGATTTCCTTCTTCCCTCTCCAATCCACCTCCATCCTCCTCGCTTTCCCCACCTCCCTGTTTTGGGCTCGGGGGGGAATCGCAGTTGATAATTTTGTTGGGGTTTTATTTTTCCAGTGGTTTGGGGTTATTTTTTTTTTCGGGGGGGGAGGGAAGGGAGAGGGGCTTTTTTGGGGGTGATGAGAGGGTGGGGGGGTGATGGAGCTGAATCTGGGGCGCTGCATCATCGGTTTGGGGACACCCAGTGCCACGTGGGTGCACCCAAGGGTGCTGCTTCTCCAAGACAATTTCAGGCTGTTTAGGTAAAAGAAATAAAATTGTACTTTCTGTGATGTTGTTTTTCCGCTGATTTTTGCCTCTCCCCCCTCGCTCTCCTCTTGCCTCTCCTGATCCATGTTCTTTCCCTGTTCCCCTGGCAGGAGGGATGTGGAGTTGGGATTGTGGATAGATTTGGGCTCCGTTTCTTTTCCAATGAGGATGGTTTTCTTTTTTTTTTTTCTTTTTTTCTTTTTTTTTTTTTTTTTGCCACAAACTGCTTTATTTCCACTGTTTCATTTTTAAAAATAAAGAGAAAAAACAGAGAAACGAGCAAAAAAAAAAAAAAAATTGAAGTGTTTGTGTGGTTTTATGGGGCTGAGGGGGAGGAAAAAAGAGAAAGGGAGGAAAATGGAGAAATTAAAAGGAAATTAAAGCGGGGAATTGAGGAAAAATTGAGGGGAAGAGATAAATAAAGGGGGAAAGGGTAATAGAGAGCGAAATTAAAAGGGAAAGGGGAACAGAAAAAGGGGAAATAAAGGGGTGAATTGATGGAGAATTAGGGAAATAGAGGGAAAATAAGGGGGGGGAGAAAGAGAACAGGAAAAATAGGGAAATAAGGGAAGAGAAAGGTGAATAGAGGGGAAGAAAATGGGGGAAATAGAGGAAAAATTAATAAAAGGGAAATGGAGAAAAGAAATGGAGGGGGAAATAAAGGGGGGAAATAGAGGAAAAAAATAAAGGGGAAAAGAATGGAGATAATAGAGGAAAAGTAGATTAAAAAAGAGAATAGGAAGGAAAAGGGAGGATATAGAGGGGGGAAAGAAATACAGAGGGAAAATAGAGGAAAATTAGATTAAGGGGGGAAAATTGGAGAGAAAAATAGGGGGGAAGAGGAAAAAAGAAATGGGAGAGGAAAAATTGGAGAAATAGAAGAGAAACCTGAGGAGTAGAGGGGAAAAAAAGAAATAAAAGGGTTAAGCAGAAAAAGGGAGAAATAAAGCACAAATTGAGAAATAAAGGGGAACTAGAGGAGAAAAAGGGGGGAATAGAAGGAAAAATAGAGAAATAAAGTGGAAATAGAGGAAAAATAAAAATAGAGGCAATAAACGGAAAAAATAAAAGGGAAATAGAAGGAAAAGGTGACATAAAGGGGGAAATAGAGAAAGGGGAAATTGAGGTGAAATCTAAGGGGGAAAGAGAAATAAAGGGGTGAATAAAGAAAAATAAATGGAAAATAGAGTGGAAAATAAAAGTAGGAAATAAGAGGAAAATAGGGAAAAGGAGAAATAAAGGGGTACATAGAGAAAGGGAACAGGAGAAATAGAGGGTAAAAGAGAAATAGGGGGAAATAGAGGGAAAATGGATAAATATAAGGAAAAACAGAGTGGAAAATAAAGAGTGGGAAATAGATGAAAATACAGACACAAGGAGGGGAAATAAGGGAAAAAAAAAGGAATAAAGCAGGAAATTAGGGGAGGGAATAGAAATTAGGGTGGGAATGGGCTCTGAGTGCTGGGGACGAGGAGGGGGGGCGGCAGCTCGGGGACATCCCAGGGGGTGCTGGGGCGGGTCCCGTGGGGTTTCAGGGTGCTCTGGGCATCCCGGGCGGCTCCGTGGGGTTTCAGGGTGCTCCGTGGGGTTTCAGGGGGCTCCGTGGGGTTTTAGGGTGCTCTGGGCACCCCGGGGATCCCGTGGGGTCTCAGGGTGCTCCGTGGGGTCTCAGGGGTCTCAGGGTGCTCCGCGGGTTGCGCACGCCGGGCCCGCCCGCGGCCGAGCGCTGGAGAGGGTGCGCGGAGCGAGCCGGTACACCCAGCGGTCCCATGGTGTAATGGTTAGCACTCTGGACTTTGAATCCAGCGATCCGAGTTCAAATCTCGGTGGGACCTCGCGTTCTTTTTATTTTTTTTTTTGGGGGGGGAGCCCCTCTCTTTCTCTTTTCTCCCCCCCCCGGTGACGCGGCGGGAGCGGCCGCGAGCGGGCGGTCCCTGAGGGGCGGCGGGGGCGGCACCGGGAGCGCCGATCCCGCATCGGCCCCGCCGCGCTCCATTTTGTGCGTGGGCACCCGGCGCTCCACTGCGCAGGCGCCGGGAAGGGCACGGCGGGGAGCTTCGGCGTTTCTCGCCGCTGATTGGCTGCGCTTTCTGTCATTCTTGCCAACCCCGCGTTTCTATTGGTTGGATGAGCGCTTCGCCCCGCCTCGCCCCTCAGCAGCACCGAGCCTTCGGGGGGGGTGTCGCGCCCTCCGTTTCCTATCGCTGATTAGCTGAGCGAGCTGTCTCTCTTACAATCCCGCATTTTTATTGGTTGGAAGCGCCCTTCGCCCCGCCTCGCCCCTCAGCAGCCTGTAGCGTTCACTGCGGATTCGAGCCCTCTCAAGGGGGTCGAACTCTTCCTTTTCCATCTCTGATTGGTCAAACGAGCAGTCACTCTCGCAATCCCGTGTTACTATTGGCTAGCAGCGCGCTTCGCCCCGCCTCCCACTTCAGTCGCCCGTAGCTCTCATGATGGCTGGGGAGGGGGTCCCACTCTCCCTTTTCCATCGCTGATTGGCTACGCGGGCTGTCACTCTGACAATCCCGAGTTCCTATTGGTCGGGAGCGCGCTTCGCCCCGCCTCCCCCCGCCCCCTGGAGCCCTCATGGCCGGTTGGAGGCGTCCGGAGGCGCCGCGGTCGCTCGTGGGCTCCGAGCGGCCCCTCCTGCTCGTCCTTTAAGCCGCTGCTGCTCCAGCGGCGGCCCGAATCCCTTCGGCAGCGGCTTAGCCGGCTCTGACGCAGGTTTCCAGCCGTTTAGCGTCGATTAACGGGTCAATCCCCTCCGGCCGCGGCCCCATTATCGGCCCAGATTAGGGGCAGCTCAAGCCCCGGTGGATCCGGCGCCTCAGGGCCGTGACAGCCAAGTGCGATTTTCTTACCTAAATAGCCTGAAATTGTCTTGGAGCTACGATTGGGAAAAGCAGCACCAGAGGTGCTCCACTAATTAACGATGCAGCGCCTCGAATTCAGCTGCATCGCCCCCTTCGTGTTGCTGCCGTCCTGCCGCCCTCCAAAAAAACCCGACAGAAACATTAACTCCATCAAAAAACAGGTTCTGCCACCCCCCAAAAAAACCAACAAACCCATCAAAAAATAGAATTCTTCTCCCCCCAAAACCTAAAAAAACTAAAAAAAAAAAAAAAGTTTTTCCACCCTCCCCCCTCCAAAAAAAAAAAGCAACAAACCCATCAAAATCCAGGATCCTGTCACCCCCTCAATAAATCCAGTAAAAACATCAACTCCATTTAAAAGCATTTAAAAGCATTTTAAAGCATTCTGCATCCCCCCCAAAAAAGTCAAACCATCAAAAAACAAGATTCTGCCAGCCCCCCAAAAATCTCACTAAAACCATAAAAAACCAGGATTTTGCTGCCCAAAAAAACCTCCAAGAAAACCATCAAACCCATCAAAACTTGGGATTCAACCCCGCTGCATCAGGGAAGTGAGGAGGATGGAGGTGGAATGCTGAGGGAAGAAGGAAATATCCAAGTTCTAAAGGAAAAAAAAAAAAAAAGCCATGGAAGATGGAGCATTAAAGAAAATAATGTATCAGTCATAACCCAATGTTTGGGTTCCACTTTGAAGTGAAACGAAAACCCATAAACTCTATTTGTGAAGAGCATTTCCTGCCCCTGAGTGCTGCAAGAAAAGACAAAGGCTGTGCTCGAGCTGGAGGGTTTATTGAGCATCTGCAGGAGAGAGAATAAAACCACCTTTATTCTGGTGGGATTTGGGCTGGGGAGGTGCAGGGTGGGGGGTGTTCTGGCTGCCCGAGGAAAATCCACGTCCTTGTGTCTGTTCTCTGCAGGGACCCCCCTTTTTTAGGGTGGCTGAAGTGCTGAGGGACCCCCTGTGCCTCATTCCGAGCCCCAGAAGGCGGGAAAACACTGCTCCAAGTGGGATCCAGAGGGACTTCCTCGCAAGTAAACCAGTCCTGGCTCCATCTCCACGCTCTGGAGCCCCAGCAGCAGCTTCCACGTTCCTGTAGACCCAAACCCTTCCAAACAGGCAGCAGGTGACTCCTGCACCATCAGCTCTTCCCAAGGAAAAAGACTGGGAGAGGTTTGCTCCTCTGGCAGGAATGGGCAGCACGAAGCAGGAGCAGGATGGGGACAACCCACGGCAGGGACAGGAGCTGAGGGGCTCGGAGATTAAAAGAGCTGCTGCTTCTGTTCGGGGGGTTGAGGGTCTGGGGAAGTTTTGGAGAGATTTTCCCCAAGATTAAATATAGCTGTGATGGATTTAAAAAAAAAAAACAGGGCTCAGGGCTCAGGGAAACGTGTGAGAGCAGCCCCAGCTCAGTGGTTTCATCACCCCCTTCGCTCCGGCTGCTGGAAATGCAGAAGTTGAGCTCGTGGGAAACCAAAGCTCGGCTGGGACAGCGCGGACGGCGACGCTGCGGCGGCCGAACCTCAGCCCCGGTGGCAGCGGGAGGGAGGGGGAGGTTTTTTGGGTGTTTTTTCCGGTTTTTTGGTCTTCTTTTTTTCCCTTCTGCTGTCCTTTATCTGCACTACGCTGTGGTTCTGGGCTCCTCCTCGGTGCTGAGGGTGCACTACAGGGAAAGCAGGTTTCTGCCAGTCCTGGGTGGCACACGGGGACATCCCCGTGCGCGGCGGGGCCGGGGGGGGTCAGCTTATTATACAGCCTCCCTTCTCCTTGAAGGGGTTCTTGTCCTCGGGGATCCCTTTCAGCAGCGGGTCCTCGCCCGCCATGGACTCGATGTACTCCTTGAGCTCTTTGCCGGTCTTGGAGATCTGCCAAGGAAGGAGATATTCCCTGGTTGGGGTGGGATCCTCCCTGCGGAGCTGCCGCAGACCCGGTCGTGCAGTGGGAAAAGGGAACTGCGGCCAGGAATGTCCCACCCGGCGTGGGGTGTCCCCAAAAGGACCCCCAGGGTGTGATGGACGCCTCGCCAGGAGCAGTGGGAGAAGGGAACCGTGGCCAAGGACATCCCATACAGTATGGGAGCGCCCCAGGAGCATTCCCAGGGTGTGATGGACACCCTGCCAGGAGCAGTGGGAGAAGGGAACCGTGGCCATGGACATCCCACACAGTATGGGAGCGCCCCAGGAGCATTCCCAGGGTGTTGTGGACACCTCGCCGGGTGTGGGGTAGGATCTGGGATGTGGGGCTAAGAGGGGAATGTTCTCCTGGAGGGGAGGGGTGGAGTGCAGCTGCTTCTGCTGCGTTTGGGGGGTAATTTTAGGGCTTGTGGTCCTGTTCCTTTGCAGCAGGAAAGGAAGTCACCACCAGGTCAGAGCGTTTTGGGTGGGAACCTCACCATTTGCCTCTCGTTCTTCACCTCCTTCTTCAGCTGATCCAGCTCCATCTTCAGCAGCTCCTTCTCTGTCATGTCCTGAGCCATTTTGCCCTGGAACTGCGGGGAAATGGCTCGTTATTGGGATTATTGCTTTGTCCCCATAGTATTGCAACCCCCCCCAATGTCCCATTGCAAAAGGAAACCAAGGCAGGAGCCACCTCTCAACCCCCTTCCTGTCCCATCTGCCGTTCCCAGATTTTCCTTTGCTCCTTCTCAGCAGGCACATGGAGTGACAGATGCAGCTTGAGGGCAGGGGAGGAGGATCCAGCCTGGTTTTTAAGGAGTTCTTTGACACCACAGAGGCTGCTTTCCCAAGAAACCAGGTGGAGGGGAGAGTGAGCCTGGATGATCCCAGAGAGGAACCGCTGCCTCAGGGCTGTGGGAGAAGCTGGATGCCCTGAGGGGTGTCCTGTGCCTGGGCAACAACATCTTTGGAGGTTTCCTAAGGAACTAAAGATATTTCCTTTTTTGTTTCCTCCTTGTGCCTTTCCCCCAGATTATTGCTCTTCCATTCCTCTGAACTTGGCTATTTTTATGCAGTTGCTGCCACTGCAGGTTTTTGGGGGTGTGTGGGTTGGAAAAGCCCAACTCTTTTCCCACAAAAGCCCATCCAGGGGTTATGTGAGACGCCCACAGAGCTGACCTGCACTGTGAGATCATATTTCCATGTCAGAACTCGGGGTTTAAAGCCTGGGCAGAACCTTTTCAATCAAAACAGAGGAGCTGAAGCTGAGCTGTGCCCTGGCCCTGCTCGGAAGGTGTCGAGCCCCAGTGTTGCTGTGCGGCTGCTGCCACACCAAGTGTGCCCCGTGTTCCTCTTCCCATCCATCCCTCGGGACACAGCCAGCCCCGGGAGCTGCACCAGGAGCCAAGAGTGGCCCAGCCCATGGGGAAAGTGGCTCCCAAAGCAGGTGGGATCCACCTGGAGGAGCAGAGGCACTTACCTGGGGGGGCAGGGGGGCTGCCCCGCTGTGCGGTGGAGACGCTCAGAGCCCCATCCGAGGGGAGATGCTGCTCTCCTGCTCGGAGCTGGAAGACTCCTCCAGCTCTCCAGGAGGGCAGTGGGAAGCAGATGTCTTTGGCCCTTAAGCTGATAATGGACTCAGGAGAATAAGCTGGTCAGGTGTTGGGAATTAGCCTCAAAGTCCAGGGTAATCAGGGGGGCTGTGGGGAGGGGGAGGATGGGCAGGAAGGGTGGGTGGGTGACTGGGACACCTGGGAAGTCCTTGAGGCCCTGCCATGGGTGTCTGAGCCTGTGCAGTGTCCAGATCCTGATTTGGGGTGTCAGGACTGACCCTGGGGGGATCAGGGCAGCTTCCACCCAGTTTAGGAGGGGAACTGGGGCGAGGGGGCTGCCGCAGCCTCGTCGGGGCCGGGAGCAGCCCGGGCAGCTCTTGGTCCTTCAGGGTGTGAGAGCTGGGCCTGTGCCGGAGGAAATCCATCATTTCCCTCGGCCTTGGGCCGGAGGAGCCGTGGGCTCAGGAAGGGCCAAGCCCTGATGAGGGGTGTCTGTCCTGTCTGCCTGGGGGTGCAAAGTCACTGGGGCTGAGGACGGAGCCCAGCAGGCCCCAAGGAAGCACCTGCGGGTGGAGGAGGAGGAGGAGGAGGAGGAGCTGGGCAGGCCCAGGGAAGGACCTGCAGGGTGGAGGAGAGGGTGGGGGGGATTTCCAAGCACCGGGGAAGTGGGAATTTCCTGCAGCCTCACCCCGTGGGGATGTGAAACGTCCTCAGCAAAGCACCGAGAAGGACAGGCTGTCCCGGGCAGGGGAAGGACGGGCGGCTCGTGGGGTCACTTGGCACGTCCCGCTGTGCCCCAGAGCAGCCAGGCCCGGTGACCTGCGTGGGATGCACGGGGGCTTTTCCAGGGAGGGGGACCTGGCAGTGGAATCGCTGCCCTTGGCTGGACCCCTCGCCTGGCTGATAAAGGCAAAGGGAAGGAAATGTTCCCAATGTTCCTTGGATCCCTGGATGTGCCCGTGCCAGCTCAGCCCCAGCTAGGAGGGCAGCAGTGGCCGGTGGCCGGTGGGCACAGGTGGCAGAGACCTGTGGGGTTGGGATCATTTTGGGTCACTCCCCCCCACCCTGTCCCTCCGTTTCCCCCGTGACTCACATCCTTCACCGCTCCCATCCCCTGCCCCGGGCAGGGCAGCCCCCCAGACGCGTCCCTCGTGGGGCCGGAGCCACGACGGCTTCCTTCCCCTCCGGCCCCCCACTTTTCCTCGCCGGGGCCGCGGGGTGTCCCTCGAGGGGACGGGGACACCGCGGCGCCCGCGGGCCCTGCGTCAGCACCGCCACGAGGCTGCGAAGGCAGCGGCGGAGGAAGTGCGAGCCCAGCCTGCAGCATGTCGGAGCTGGAGCAGCTGCGGCAGCGAGACATCCCCGCGGGCCGGCAGAGCCTGCGGGAGCAGCACCGCAACCTCCACAGGGTCGCCGAGTACTGCGAGAGCAACTACCTGCAGGTGGGGGCACCGCGACGGGCGGGACAACCCCGGCCGGCCGCGGGCTGGGGCTGCGGGGGATGCTGCGACCACCCGGCAGCCCTGGGGGGGTGGGATGGTGCTCCTGGAGGGGTGGGATGGCGCTCCTGGAGGGGTGGGATGGCGCTCCTGGAGGGGTGGGATGGTGCTCCTGGAGGGGTGGGATGGCGCTCCTGGAGGGGTGGGATGGCGCTCCTGGAGGGGTGGGTGGCGGTGAGGGCTTTGCCTTCAGAGCTGGGAGCCTCCACTCGGGAGCCTCCGCTCACCAGTTCAGGCTTCCACCCGAGCATCTCCTGCCTCTGGCTCGTTTTCCTCCTGCCTCAGTTTCCCCTCTTGCTCCACAGCTGCTCTCGTGGTGGGTTTGGGATGAAGGGAGAGTTCCCCAGGGGTTTGGTGCCTCTGGGAGAGGATCAGGGACACCAGCCTGTCCTGGGCTGTCCCAGGTTTCCGAGGTGTCTCCTGGAGGGCAGAGCTGGGTACCTGTACGTGCAGAGAAAGAGTGAAGCTGAAACTCTGCTGCCATCCTCCTCCTCCCTGCCCAGCCCCTACTGAAGGAAGGGGGACAGGAGTTTTTGGGATGAAACAGGGATAAAAAGGCTTGTTCTGGCTCTATTTGCTGTGGCAGGGAGGAGTGTCTCTGCTGGAGGCATCTTTGCCAAACCTGTCTGTGGCCTTGCTGGCTCGAGCCAGACCCCGGGGCTGCTCCCGAGGGGCTGGAGCTGCTGGAGCAGAACTGAAGGGGAAATGTGAGGAACTGTTTAGAGAACTGAGACACCGTCTCAGCTGGTGGCCTGGCCAGGTGGCCCACGTGTGGGACGTGGTGGCACGGCCAGCTGTCCCCAGGGGTGGCAGGAGGCTGAGCCGGGCACTCTGCTCCAGCACCTGCCAAAAACATCAGCATCCCGGGGAGGATTCCCGGGGGATCCCTGTGCCGGGATCCACCCCCTGCCGGGTGTCCGTGTGCCCAGCCGGCGGAGCTGGAGGAAGTTTGATGCATTTGGAAAGCAGAAGAGGCATCTGTGCTGCCGTGTGACCCCAGCGTGGAGGGTGGCAGTGCCATGTGGGGTGGGCTCCAGGCCGGGTTTCCCCCCTTCCAGGCCAGCGACAAGCGGAAGGCGCTGGAGGAGACGATGGCCCTGAGCACCCAGTCCCTGGCCAGTGTCACCTACCAGGTCAGCAGCCTGGCCACCGCCTTCCTGAGGCTGCTGGACCTGCAGGCGGCCCAGCTGCGCCAGGTGGAGGCCGATGTCACCTGTGTGGCTCAGGTGGGACCGTCCCCCTGCGAGGGGTTTGGGGTAGGCTCCGGGAAAGGGGGCCTGGGCAGCTCCAAGGGGTTGAAGACCTGCTGTCCCTGCAGGGCTCGGGCTCAATCCTGATCCTCCAGTGCATCCCCTCCCTTCCAGGCAGGGACACAGGGCTGGGGAGGGTGGTGGGACTCAGAGGGGGCAGCAGGAGGTGGGGAGAGGCCGGGATGGGACGGTGGGCACAGCGTCACCTCCGCAGAGGGTGGACATCCACAAGGAGAAGGTGTCCCGCCGGGAGATCGGCTCGTTGACCGTCAGCAAGAGGTTCCCACCCTACCAGAAGATCGTGGCCCCCCCCAACCCCCCCAGCCTGGAGCCCTACTACAGGAAACCCCTCAACTTCAGCGTCCTGGACGACATTGGCCACGGCATGAAGGTGAGCCCGGGGCAGGAGAGGGTCCCACGGGGCTGGAGGGGCTCGGGTGGGGGGCCCTGACGCCCCCAGCACTGATGGGGGCACGGGGGGACTCATCAGGCACCCACAGGGGAGGTTGTACCCCCACAGCCCCTTTCCCAGCCTCCACGGGAGGGGATTCGGAGCCCTCCAACCCCCACGGAGCCTTTCCTGGCCCCGGAAGGCGCCACAGGAGGGTGTTCAGAGGCCCCTCAGACACAAGGGAAGTGGTGACACCGGGCCCGCGGTTCCCACGGTGGCTGGTGCCGCGTGGCCGCCCCCACAGCGCCGGCTCCTTCCGCAGGGCCGCTCCCACGGGGGGCCAGCGGGGACCGGGGGGGGCCAGCAGGGACTGGGGGGGCCAGCAGGGACCTGGGGGGGCCAGCAGGGACCTGGGGGGGCCAGCAGGGACCTGGGGGGGCTGATCTCACCCATCACATCTCCGCGTGTCCCCGCAGGACCACAGCACGCAGCTGTCCCGCACCGGCACCCTGGCTCGGAAGGGCACCAAGTCGTCGGCACAGGCCGTGGGCACCCTGGGGTGAGGATGGGTGTGGGACTGGGAGGGGGGCACGGCCTTCCCGTGTCACCCCAGTGCTGTGGCCCCCCGTGCCGAGCTGCCAGCTGGACGCTCTGCCCGCAGGAGAAGCGCCCGCGTCCCCGAGCCCATCCAGCCGCCCGTGGTGCCCGAGGGGAAGCTCTCTGCAGCCTCCTCCACTTCCTCGCTGGCCTCCGTCAGGTACCGGCCCTCTTGGGATGTCTGGAAAGACCTGGAAGCTGGGGGAGGCCCAGGGCAACCCCCTGTCACGCTGCTGCTGCTGCTGCTGCTGGGGGAGGTTCTGCCACAAAGGGAAAGATCAGGGGGTTTGGGAGATTTGCTCCCCCTGGCAGGGCTTTGTCTCTAGAGCAAAAATATCCTGTCCTGGAGAGGGTCAGGCACAGGGTGGGTGAGGAGAGGGTTTGCCCACAGATGCAGGATCCCCTGCCACGCGGTGCCCACTGCCAGGGGCGCCTTGCCCTGGCGTGGGGCGAAGTGTCTGTGCTCAGAGTGGGGGGCAGAGCAGCCCCCAGCCCTGACACGGCTCTTCCTCCATCCTCAGCTCCAGCGGAGCCCCGGCAGCTCCTGGTGAAGGAATCCCGGCACCGCCACCGCTGCCCTCCCTGCCAGGGCCACCCCCACCCCCTGCCACTGCCACTGCCGTCCCCCCGCCGCCCCCTCTCCCCGGGGCTCTGCTGCCACCGCCCCCCCCAGAGGCCTTGGCCGTGCTCCCACCGGACCTGCCGCCCCCAGGTGAGTGCTCGGTGCTCCAGGGGCCTTATGGGGGACACGGGGGGCTGTGTGTGACCCCTGCCCCCCCCGAGCCCTTCATCCCTCGCCTGTCTGGGGGGTTTTGCAGCCCCCGCTGACCTGGAGCCGCTGCCGCCACCGTCAGCCCTGCCCGACTTCGAGGACTTGGCCCCGCCACCACCACCGCCCGCCTCAGAGGAGCCTTCCTGGGTCCCAGAGAACTACCTGGAGAAAGGTACGGTGGATCCCCAGATCCCCTGCATCGATTTTGGCTGAGCCCTGGCCCACAGGCCCAGCACGGAGGGCCCAGCTCTGCCCCACGCTGCTCATATCCCCCATCCCGCCCTTCCCAGCCATGCCCTGTCCCCTGTGGTGGCACTGCCAGGTCAGTCCCCTCTGTCCCCCGCAGTGGTGGCCCTGTATCCCTACACGAGGCAGAAGGACAACGAGCTCTCCTTCCAGCCCGGCGCCCTCCTCTTCGTCACGCGCCGCTACTCGGACGGCTGGTGCGAGGGTGTCCTGGGGCAGGAAGCGGGATTCTTCCCTGGGAATTACGTGGAGCCCTGCTGAGCCCCCCGGGCCGGCCGGCCCTGCGCCCTCTCCCCGCATCGGCCACTTCCCGCTCTGCTCAGGCCGCGCTTCGCCCTGGAATTCCGGCTTTGCACCGCCGGGAACTGGCACGGGAGCGGAGTGGGTGGCACTGCTGGCACCGCTGTGCCCTGGCAGGACTGCACCCCCCCCTCCCAGCTCCCTCCCTGGGAACGCTGAGCACCAGGACACCGAGCTCTCTGACACGGGATCCTGGTGGTGCTCCCGACCCCTGGGAAGAGCGAGGCCAGCACAGGATCAAATCCCGGGAACGGGAGACTGGGCTGAACATCCCCGAGGATGAGGAGGAGATTGGCTCCAGGAAACCTGCCTGCTGTCCCCCTTGGCTTGAGCCACAGCAGGGACGACCCAGACCCCGATCCAGACCCCAATCCAGAGGGATTCCCTGCTTGTATTCCCATTTCCCAACTTCCACCAGCCCAAGGAAGAGAAACAACATTTTGGTGCAACTCAGAGCTGTTTCACGCCCAGGTTTATGTCCTGGATACAACCAACTTTGTGTCTCTGCAATATAGAGATATCTGTCTATATACATATATATGTATCTTTAATTCCATGGCTTTAAGTTCCACACAGTCGAACGGGGTCTGGAGGAGGAAGAACAGAGAGGAGGGGGTGAAATAAGAGGAGGAACAACTCAGGGCTGCTTTGGTTATTTCCTTACTGCTGGGGTTTGCTGTCAGGGATCCCAGGGTTTGGAGGAGTCACGAGCCACCCTCGGGGGCCGGTAAGGCTGTGGATAAATCCAGGAGAAGCCAACACCGGAGAGCAGCGGATCCTGGAGGTCCCCCCTGCAGAGTGCAATTAGAAGGGGTAATTAATACTGCAGTGGGGTGGTGGGGACACGGGGTGGGGGGGTTTGGCCTCTGGGGACCCGGTGCCAGAAGTGCCACAGCACCACGAAAGCTCCCCTGGGGAGGTCTGGCACCTCTCCACCAGGTCAGGAGGGGAACTTTCCCCTCCCTGGGGGAAGGAGGGTCACACGATCCAGCAAGCACAAGGACACGACTGGAAATGGCTCAGGGCAAGGAGGAACCTGTCAGGGACACGGGGACACTTCCCCCTGGGAGCAGGAGCAGAGGATGGAAGTGGAAGGCAAGGACAGGTCCTCCTCCCCCGGGCAAGGAGAGGGGATGGGCTGGGGAGGTTTATTCCAAGCTGCCACCTTTCCAAAAGCTTTCCTGATCCTCATGCCGTGTTTTTCTCAGAGAATAAAGTCCCAAGGGACAATTAACCCATCACAAGGCTCAGCAGCTGGGCCTGGAGCTGCCCTGCCCAGGTGGGATGTGGAGGAGCCAGGGGGCATGAATTTCCTGGGTTAAATTCCCAGTGGGCTCACAAAGAGGGAAGGAGCCCTTGAGCATAAGCAGGCAGGTCCTCGTGTGGCTGGGAGGGGAGGATGGCAGGGGAAGGATGTTCCCAGCCCGCAGGGAACTGGCTTCTGGATTTTTAGGAATTCCCTCGTGAAGTCATAAGGGAAAAGAAGAAAAGCAACACAACCCCAACCGATCCCCAGTGACGTTGGCAAAGGCCCCCGGGGGGCCGAGGAGTCTGAGCTGCAGGGACGGCTCCATCTCACCATGGCAGGGGAGGGACAGGGACCTGGAGAAAGTGCTTTATTCACCGGGGAGGAAGGAGCTCAGGAAGGCAGGAGAACACCCCGGGAGCGGGGACAAGCAGGGGCACAGGATGTGACCACCCCAGGCTGCTTTTTTTCCCGGCCACTTGCAGGACCCTCCGGAGCCTCCCTCAACATTTCTTCTTGAGGAGCTCCTGGAGGTACCGGGCGACCTCTGTGGCCGATTCCCAGGGGACAACGGTGGCCTGGAAGGCCCCGGGCTGCTTCTTCTCCATCTCCTGGGCCATCCTGTGCATGGGGAAGCCCTTCCGTGGGAAAGCCACGTCCGCCGAAGTCAAAGCCACGGAAGGGCAGAAATCATTGGCACCGTCTCCCACGTAGAAGACCCGCTCGAACTCCACCTCCTCCTGCGCCCTCTCTGCCAGGTATTCCGTCAGGATTTTCCTCTTGCACATGTTGGCCGGGCAGTCAAGGCACTTGTGGCTGTGGTAGGGCCCCAGGGTGAGGTAGCCCCTCTTGTCGAAGCTGGACGGGTTGCTGAAGATCTTTCGGAAGAGCGAGTGAACTCCGGCCGCCCTCAGCTTGGCCTCGATGCCGAACATGTTGGCGTCGGAGATGAGGATGACCTCGAAGAGCTCGCGGTTCTTGGAGAGGAACTGGAAGAGCTCCGGCACGCCCGGGGTCAGCGGGATGTTCTCGTAGACGGCCTTGAAGTCGGCGGCGCGCACGCCCTGGTCGCCCAGGAAGGCCAGGACGCGCTGCATGTACTCGTTGTAGGAGCCCTGGCGCTGGCTCTGCCGCAGCTGCTCGGGCAGCGCCTGCCCCGGCGCCGCCCGCACCACCGAGTCGTCGCTGTTCTCGGCCACGATGGTCTCGTCGAAGTCGAAGACCAGCAGGTACCGGGGGGGCCGGGGGGTGGCCATGCCCACGCCCTGCAACGACACCCAACAACGGTCGGGCAGCGCCCCTGGGCCGCCTCGGGGGTTAATCCTCTGCCATCCCCTCTGACATCCCTAAGGGGTTTATCCTGTCCCTAAAGGGATCATTCTGTCACGGCTAATCCCCTCGTTCCTGCAGTCAAGGAGGTCACTGTGTCGCACACGCGTCCCTTGCGAGGACGTGGGGACGGCACCCCTGGGGTGTCTCATTAGATCAGGGAATTAATAGGGCTGGAAAAAGTCTCTGAGATCACTGCCCATTAACCCAGGACACCTCGGGGTGTTTCACTGGGTCAGGGAATTATTAGGGTTGGAAAAGGTCTCTGAGACAGTCGAGTCCAGCCATTAACCCAGCACACCTCGGCCCTGGCCTGGGGGTCACTCCCCAGCCTGCTCCTGTCCCACCCCTGGCACAGGGATTTGTGTCCCTGCAGGCTGCCAGGGGGAGTCTGGCTCTTCCCAGCATTCTGTGGGTTGGTTTTTGCTCCATCACCCCTCTCAGTTCCCCCCCTGGGTTGGGCTCTGCAGCCATTCCAGGGAGAAGATCAGTGACAGGAGCCAGGGAGCAGCTGGAGCTGTGCCAGGGCAGGTTTAGGCTGGATTTTGGGAAAGGTTCTTCCCCTGGAGGGTGGTTGGCACTGAACAGGCTCCCCAGGGTTTGGTCACAGCCCCAAGGCTGCCAGAGCTCCAGGAGGGTTTGGACAATGCTCTGAGGGACAGAGTGGGATTTTGGGGTGTCCTGTGCAGGGCCAGGGGTTGGGCTGGAGGATCCTGGTGTGTCCCTCCCAACTCATGATATTCCATGAACTCAGAGCTGCCTCCTGCCCTGCTCTAACCCCAAAATTAACCCACCTGGGGCAGAGCTGATGCCCCCCAGCCCGGCCTCCCCAATCCCCCCCTCCCCTTGGCTCTCCTCCAGCTGCTCCAGGGAGGGGGTCTGCAGGATGGGGACCCAATTCCTGCTCTCCCTGAGCAAAGGAGGGACCGGGCAGGTGACAGTGGCACTGACCTTAAACAGGCATGGCAGCCCCACGCCCTGGCAGCACCTTCTCATGGTGGGACCATCCCGGGGCACCGAGGGGCTGCAAAGCACAAGGAACAGGGACCTGGTGAACACTCAGGCTCTCCCTTCAGGCCCCACCCGTGTCCCGCGGTGAACTGAGCTCGGGGACCTTTTGTACCGGGATGGAGGAATTAAGGGAGTCTCCAGAGAGCAGCCAGAGCCTCTTTAATGCCTCTGATCCCTCTTAATTCCCGCCGGGCGCACGTGAAGGCAGCCAGTGGAGCAGCAAGAAACCCCCGGCAGCGCATGCCCTGCTCCCAAATTACCCTGATTTTCTTCCAGTGTAATTAGTTTGGGGTGTTTCTTTTGCCGGAGCAATTACCCTGGAATGGCAGCTCCGGCAGGATGTGCCAAGGCACAGCCCGGCTCCCATCCCCGGAATTCTGCCGACCTCTTGTGGTCCAAAGCGGTGGGAAACCTCCAAAAAAATCAGCCAAAGCCCAGCTGGAAACTCAGGAATAACCCACTGGGCTGTTCTAACTGGGCACCAGCAGCTTGGCTTAGCTGGGGCAGGGAGGATTCCAGCGATTTGTCATCAGCACGACAACGGAAGAGTTTTGCAGCTGAAGGTGATTTGCGGGGGATTTGGCTGGATTGAAGCCCAGCATCCAACTATTTTGGGCACAAACACGATTCATGACTCTGCTGAAATAATAAACCACGGCTGCACCTCGGTGCTGGTGCCCAGAAATCAAACCTTGGCTTGGAATCCTGTAAAAGCCACTTCTTTTTTTTTTTGGTGGCACCTTGAACCAAACAGTGGCTGTTTCTTTGCAGGGACACCCATCAAAACTTCAGGTTTATTCACAGGTGTTGTTTGAAGCCAAATAATGCCAGAGCCAGGCTGGGAGTGGGATCAGCCACTGTGGTTTTCAGGTCCAAACCAAGACAGAGAGAGAAAAAAAAAAAAAAAAAGGATTAAACATGAAAGAGGAATTGCAGTTTTAGTCCTTGTGTTCTAAAGAGCTGCCAGCAGTGAGAAAATAATTTGGGGCTAAGCCTTAAGACAGAGGCTTTGTGGTGCACAGGGAAAGAGCCCTGGAATGGCCGGGGAATGCTGGGAGCAGCACCATCCACCTGGATCTCCCATTCTCCCCCTGCAGCTCTGCCACCTCCCTGGCAGCACTCGGCTCTCCCTGGCACTTGGGATGAATCCAGCTGCTCCAAAGTGCTGGAAAACAAAACCTGTTCCTGTCTGAGTCTCCCTGTCCTGGTGTCCCTGAGCTCCCCCTGCCCAGGGGGGAGAGGCCACCAGGCTGTTTTCTATGGAATTTCTAAGGAAAATGATAATCCATGAAGTCAGCTGGGGCAACTCCAGCCCTATCTGCCCCCAGGAGACTGGAGAATCCCTGTGATGCTGCTGCAGGAGCTGCTTCTGCTCCCCAGGAGGCCCCAAAACTGAGATTAATTGTGTCAAAATGTGCATTAAAATGTGAGTCAGCTATTTAGGGAATAAAGGTCCTGGATGGGATTTCCTACTGCCGACCTCTGAGGGCTCTGGGGCAAAGCACATCCAACAAAATCCACAGCAAGCACTGTTTTCCCCTTGGGATACAGAAATGGGAGATCCCAGTGCAGGAATGGCTCAACAGTGCAGAGCTAAACCAGCCCAGCTGAGGAAAAAAATACCTAGGAAGTGTCCCATCCCTAAATCACCCTGTTAAATCCAGGCAGGAGCTGGTGGTGCCCACGGACACATCACTGGACCCGTGAGGGGCAGCAAGAGGTGAAATCCCTGCAGGATTCAGCAAATCCAGCAGGGAATGGAGTGTGTCCGTCCACTTTCCCCCCCAAAAAAGAGAGGCTCCCTCACAAGGAAAAGCAAACCAAAGCATCCACATTCCCTAATAATGCCCAGCCTGAGTGTTGGGACAGAAAATACCTCAGGAATTTGCTCATGGATCACATCAGGCATAAAGGGTGAAACAAACTGAACTTAGGATGGGAGTCAAAATATTCCTGGGAAAACTCTGAGCTTTCCTGGGGTGGTTTATCCCCAAAATCTTGGTGTTTTCTTCCCTCCAGCCACCCCTGGGATCCTTGTGCCCTGAGGAGGCCGAGGGAGGAAAGGCACCATTCGCTGCCCTCCTTATCCCTGCGGCTCAGCATTCCCAGAGCTCTGCACCACTGGGCTCAGTCCTGCCCTGGGATCAGCATGGGACACAAAGGAGCCCCTGTGGCACCCAAGATCAGCACCCAAATCTGGAGCCTGGAAATCGAGGGGCACAAGGGGAACTTCCCGGTGGGAATGGCAGTTTTTCCCCTCGGCACACTCAGCTCTCGCCTGGTTTTAACATTTTTAACCTCGTTTTTACCTCATTTTAACATTTTTAGCCCAACCATTGGATGGGTTTGGTGTGTAAAACATGTTTGGGTTTTTCACTTTTAACCCAAACCCACCCCCTGCCCTTGAGCAAACTCCACCTCCAGGGCAGAATTCCTGGCAAAGCAGGAGAGCAGAGTCCTGCTGCCCCGAAGGAGGGGAAAAACCTCCCTCTCCGGCACCACCGGGCACTTCATCGGGATCAGGACAAGATTCCAGAACTCCTGGAACAAAAACGGACCCACTCCCACCGCCTGGGCATCTACAAGGAGAGGCAAATGAGGAAACGAAGCACAAATCCCTGGAAAGGAGAGCTCGGAGGGGGGTCCCAGCCCGCCCCGACCCCTCCACGCCCCGAGGGGTCACCTCGCCCCTCCTTGAGCTCCGTAGCTTCCCAAATTCCCAGCAACGGGAATGGGAAGACCCTCCCCGCCCTGCCGCGGTCACCTCGGGTCAGGGGCTGCTCCAGCTTTTCCCTGGTGTTTATTTTCCCGGCCGTGTTCCCGCAGCCCGAGGGCTCCGCTGCAGCGGCGGGGCCACCAAAAAAACCCACCCCCAAACCGGCCGGGTTTGGCCCCAAAACGTGCGGGAGCGGTTCGGGGGATCCAGACGCGGGTCCCGCACCCAGAGCTGGATCCGGAGCGGCGGCACCGGGACGGCTCCGCTGCCGGCACCGGCACAGCCCATCGCGGTGCCCGGGGAGCTCCGCGGCTCCTCCGGTCCCGCAGCGGGGCTGACTCATGCCCGGAGGGTTCCGGCACCTCCCGGGGTCCATCCCGGTGGGGACCCCCCGGTACCGGCAGCATCCGCCCGGTACCTGCAGGATCCTACGGGACCGGCATCCCCGGTACCGGCACCATCCACGCCGGTATCAGCAGGGTCCTACCAGGCGGGGACCCTCCGGTACCGGCAGCGTCCTTCCCGGTACCCGCAGGGTCCTACAGGACCAGCATCTCCCGGTCCCAGCAGGATCCTACGGGATTGGCATCCCCGGTGCCGGCAGAAGCCACCCCGGTCCCCGCAGGGTCCCACGGGATCAGCATCCCCGGTACCGGCTCCAGCCGCGGCGGATCAGAATCCCCGGTACCGGCACCACCCGCCCCGCTCCGCGCGGGGTCCCACCGGCTCCGCACCCCCCGCTACCGGCACCTCCCTGCAGCGGCCGCCCGACGCGTCCTTACCGGGCGGGGCCGTGCCGGGAGCGCCGCCGGTGCCGGAGCCCGAGCCGCGTCCGAGCCGCTGGCGGGGCCGGTGCCGCGGCCGCCGCGAGCGCGGCCCCTTTAAGGCGACGCCACCGGGGCCGCGCGGAGCCGCCGCAGTGCGCTGACGTCACCGCCCGCGCAGCCAATGGCGGCGCCGCCTGCGCGCCGCGGAGGGGCGGGGTCGGCTCTGGCCACGCCCCTTTCCCGAGGGGAGGGGGGAGGAGGCGCCGCGCAGGTCCCGCCGCCCGCCCGCCCCCGCGCCGAGCCCCGAAGTTGCCAAATCGGGAAAAAAACCAACAAATCCCCCTTTCCCTCCCACGCCCCTCGGTAATAACCCACCGGGCTGTGTTGTGATTTAGCCGTTCGGGGAGGGTTTTGCCCCAGGACAACCCGCAAAGCTCAGGAAGGCACTGGCTGAGGAAAACGTATGAATTGGCCCCAAAATACACCCCTGTGGGGGGGGGGTCGGGACCTCCCGCACTGCGGGGCCACCGTGCCCACCCCGCCCCGGGTTAATTTTGGGAGCTGGCGCAGCCCCGCAGCCTCAATTGCAGAGTGACCCTGCCAGGGCTGTGCCCGCACCCCAAAATACCCGCCCGGGCTCCAGGGCGCGGCCCCCGCGGTATCTCCGGCTTTGCAGGAGCCCTGGAGGCGCCGGCGATAAAAATACAAGGGCAGCTTGTTCAAAGGGAGCGGCTCGGCCCTAAAAGCACATCGGGAGCCCATCAGAGGCTGCGTCTTGTCCTGCTCTCTAATTAAAAGTGTCCAAGAGCGGAATGGCACAAACGGAGCTCAAAAGCTCTGCAAAACCCACAGTTTGGGCTGGGCTGGGCCAGGGCGGCTGCCCCGGGAATGCCACGTTGTCCTGGTGCTCTAAAGCTCCAAACCGTCCTTATTTTGGCACAATTCTGTCCCAGAGCAGAGCTCAGGGTACTTCAGAGACCTTCCTCAGCAGCCCTTGTTTCCCAGAGCCAAAGGAACCGACCCGTTCCCTCTGAGAGCACCCGGAGCCACCTGGAAACAGCCTCAGGATCAGGGAAATATTGGATATATTTTTATCAGCTCTTTGGCCTGAGACGTTTGGGCTCTTCGCTGCAGGGCACACCCTGTTTCCTTGGCCCAGCCCGGCCTTTGCTGTCCCTCCCCTGGCATTTCCCCCCTTTGGAGCTCCACCAGCTCCCCCTCTGGCCGTGGGACAAGCGGGAGACTCCAAAGGGCAAATTCTGCCTCCTTCCCGCTGCAAGGCAGAGGGGCAAAGATCATTCCAGAAACATCCCAGCCGGAGGACTTTGGCAGGGGGGGATCCTGTATCCCGGTGATTTTCCACTGCTGGAAAACCCCGGGGAGCAAGCGAGGACAGTGCCCTGGGCTGACAGTCCTGGCAGCCCCTGAATAGCCAAGGCAACCTCTTCCCAACACATGGATTCACATGGATTCCCCACAATGGGTGGAACATCCTCGTGCTCCATGTTTCTGTCCAAGTTTGTCCTGGTTTTTCACCAAGGAGGGGAATTGCATCAGCCCAGAGCAGCCCCAAGGCCACGTCGCTGCCTCTGCCTGTCCCTCCCTCGCTGCTTTTCCATCCCAAAGAATCCCAAAGGTTGGACAAGAGCAGCTCAGCAGCCCCCAGGAACTCAGCCTGTGTCAGACAGACATATTTTGGGGGAGTTCTTGAGTAAAACTCGATTTCTCCCCATTTTCCCATCTATCCCTGCTCTCTGGCAGTGGGAGGCCATTCCCCCCTGCCCTATCACTACTGATGTTCTGCTCTGCAATAAACATGCAGAAATCGGGAAACAGGCAACAAGATGGATTTTAACCTTAATTTTGAATTTCCCAGCCCATTTGCACACCCTCCAGCCGAGCTGCACCCCCTGCTCTCCCAGCAAGATGCTGCTCTCAGGAGCTGCAGCCCTTTTGTTTCCCTCCTTCAGCTGGAAATCCTCTCCCTCCCCACAGAATAAATTCAATCTCTGGCTGCCTGGAAATCCTCCTCCTGCTGCCAGTCACCCCCCAGCAGTGCCACCAGCACACAGTGGCTCCTGCAGGCACTGACAGGTGACAAATCTCTCGCTGCAGCCTCGAGCTGCTCAGAAATTTAGGAAATAACTCAGGAACAAACTGCTGGGGGTCTGTCCCGTGTCCCTGAGCCACCCAGGAACGAGCTCAGCCCTCAGCGAGCAGGAGCCAAAGGAAGAGACACAACTGCAGCACTTTGGGGGAAATACAACTTAAACAACCTGGAAATTTGGGGGACTGGGGAGAAATTCTTCCCTGGGAGGGTGGGGAGGGGCTGGGATGGATTTCCCGGAGAAGCTGTGGCTGCCCCAGCCCTGGAAGTGTCCAAGGCCAGGTTGGAGCAACCTGGGCTAGTGGGAGGTGTCCCTGGGGGTGGCACTGGAAGGGCTTTAAGGTCCCTTCCCACCCAAACCATCCCGGGGTTCTGTAATTAGCAGAATTAATTGGGAACAAGCCGCACACTGGAAATATTTTCTCTACGCAGATTCCGACGCGGATCCCGTCAGAGCCGCCTCCCTTCATCCCAGCAGGATGAGCTCCACTGCCACCTCCTGGCTCAGCCTCCCCAAAATCTCCTGCAGCTCTGGCAGAAAGGCCACGGATTAAGTTGCAGCCCCTGGGGAAGGATTTCTCCGCAGGATGGGAAAAGCCAAGAGCTGTGACAGCCACAGATCACAGGTTATGTCGGCTGGAATTAATTTAAACCACTGGGTTTATCTGCTGGGACAATCTGATGGTATTCCTGGATTTTTTTTTTTCTGAACAGCAGGCAGTGGATGGATTATGGAAAGGATGAAAGAAAAAAAAAAGGGCTTCAAGTGAATAAATTAAAATCCACGAGCATCGTGAAATCCCATTGTTTTCCGGGAGTAACAAAGAGCTTCAGTTTTCACGGAGCACGAGACAACATTTCGGGCCAAGGGGGAATTTTCCTGTGGATTAGCAACTCTTGGATTCCTAAATATTTGATTCCTAAAAGCCAGGGGCACGTCAGGGTCCCCTGGTGTGTTCTGCCACACTCCCAGGTTTCCTTGAGGAATCGTTTCCCAGCACAAACCTGCGGCTGGAAGGGGCACTTGGACACCACCAACACCCTTCCCTGGTGCTCCCACTTCCCAAGGCTCGGGATCTCCTCTCCCCCAGCCCCTGGGAACGGGGTCATGGTGCAGCTAATCCCAAATCCAGCCTCTCTGTGCTGACATGGGGTGTGTTTTCCTCCTCCCTGCAGGTGCTGCGGGAAAGGGCAGCACAGGGAACCTCACCGGAGGAATCCCGGGGTTACACCAGATCCAGGTTGGGAGACCTTTGGACTATTAATGACACCCAAGGCTTAGGAGAAACCTGATCCCTCCCTGCCTGGGCTGCCTCGGAAGGAGTCCTTTTGCAGGCTGAACTAATTTTATGTCTCAATATTCCAGGATATCTCCAGGGAAACTGTCCACGCTGTTCCCTGTGCGGCCGAAACCTCTGGGAACGCACCAGGACAGGAGGGAAGATTTCCCAAGTGATATTTGTGACATTCCCTGCTTTTTGTAGCTTCAGCTGAACCACAAAGAGGTGCCTGATTCTTATCTCCTTTATTGGAATATTTGCCATCCACTGACAGAAAAACCTCAGGGAGGAAATTGGGCAGAAAATGTAAAAAGAAGGGAAAAGGGAACTGATGATGCTGGATTGGGAATAACCCAGGGCTCCCTTCCACAACTCCAGGCAGGGCTCTCAGTTCCACATCTGCAGAACAAGGATATTTACTCATCTGACCATAATACACTGAATTTAATCACAGCAACCACCACTGGACAACCTTTAAACAGCAAGTTCTCCTTCACAACAGCCCTTTTCTAATGAATTTCCCGTTCTATCCCAGCTGTTTACCTGGTAATTAAGGCATTAAATAATTCTCCCAGGCTGCAGGAGAGGTTTAAACAGGGAGATGAAAACATTCCAGTGTTTTTTTTACAGGGAAAGTCCACAAACACTTCAATTCATGGCCCTGCTTCGGGTCGCTCGGGGAAAAGGCTCCTTTGAATTGAGCTTTTCCTTCTGAAAAGCGAAAACTTGGGAAGGGTTTTGCAATCTGTTGTCTCAGCCTTTGGTTTTGCAAGCCCTGAGCTGTGCCAGTGCCCAGGATTGTTCTGCAAGGCACAAACACGGAATATCCCAGAGCTTTTAACTCCCAACTTCCCCTGGAACCTGCAGGACAACTGAGGACAAAGTGACCTCCCACCGGCAGCTGCCCCTGGGTTGTTCTTCCCAGACAACCTGCAGATAAACTCGCAACTCTGAGGCTGGAAACAGAAGCAAAACGCACTTTGGTTCAGGTCAAACAAGCAGAAGGTCCCACAAAAGCAGCAATTCCAGCTCCTCACCGGTTTTCCAGGTCGGTGTCACTGGGGGTTGCCACCACTTTGGCCGCTCGGGGTGTCCCTCTGTTAATTCCTTGGATTTCTGGCCGTACCAGCTCTCAGGAGGAAATGGATGAAAAAAAGCAGAAAGTGGGAAAACCTGAGCTCCCCCCTTGCCCCCCCTTCCCCCTTCTTTTACTAAACAAAGCCGTTTTTCCTGTGGGGAAAAAGCATTTCCAAGGAACAGGTTACACCGAGCTGTCGATGGAGGAACAGCCCGGGTGCAGAACCTTCCCCTGCTACTCACGTGGGACTGACAGCACTTCTTCCTGCACCTCCACCTGGCCATGGGGCCCTCAATGCCTCTTATCCCCAAAAAAGTGCCTTAGTTCAGGAAAATCCATCAATCCCAGTGTCCAGGAAAGGGAAGGGCTGATTCCCCACTAACCTTCAGGCCGAGACTCCGTAACTGGTGAAAAATCAGCTTAAAAGGCTCCAGTGATCCCGTGGAAAACTGGACACTCAGTTCAGGAGAAGTGAGATGTGGATTCTTGGAGAGATCCTCCACTGAGCAGGGTCAGGATCCTTGGAAATTCCTACTGGGTGCCCAGACAAGACCAAAATCACCAAAGGAATTGTGTTACTGCTGCTCGGCCTTAGTCTGTGGGATGATTTTTAGGGAAGGAAAAACCAGAGTTTAGTCTAAATTCAGCCCAAATTCAGCTTTAAGGATCCCAGTTAAGGATTTGGTTGGGAATACGTGGTGGGAGCAGGAGGTTTGATGGGCCCTGAGGTGAATTTGGGCATGTAAAAAGTACCTGAGAGGAGGGTCAATAATCCAGGTGGGACAATCCCGAATAAGCACCACACATCAGCCAGAACCTGATGCCCTTATGAAGGACTGGCAGGACAAAACCCTCTGGAAAAGCTGCTGATCTTGGAATGCTGAACTCCTGAGTGGCTGTTCATTCCTGTTCAGTTCCCCTCCTTTAAAATTCAATGTTAAAAATTCCATGTCAAAAATTCAGTCAAACTTTGCCTGCAGGAAGATTTTGGGGGAGTGAAAAAACCAGGGGGGAATTCAGTCCCTCTTCCCAAAACATCCAACCCAACCCCAAAACTGGTGGGATTTCTCTTTGCTCTTCTCCAAAGCAGCATTTTAGTGACCAGAACCAACCCTGGAAGTTACCAAATCATGCAAAGCTGACCCCAAACATCACATTTGGTTTGTCAGGGGAAGGAGGAAGCACATTCCTGAACACATTCCTTGGCACTGCCCAAGCTCTGGGGAAGGTGTGTAACAATGCAAATTTAGGAATTAAATTCCCAGCAAATCCCAGCCTTGAATTCCCTGCCTTCTCTAACACCCATTTTCCTTTCCTTGCTCAAATATGTCCTCCAGGAGAGCCCACATGGCACAATTCCAGCTCTTCTGGGTGTCCCAGAGCACCAGGAGAAGCTGCTGCCATCATGTCACACCATGCCAGGCTGGGAAGAGGGGTTGGATAATTTAATCTTCTTCCACAGAAAGGAAGTTCATAATTCTCAGAAGGAAAAAAAAATAAAATACAAGTTATATCACGACCATGGACTAAAGAACAGACAAAAAAACTGTCCCAGATTTTAGAATTCTGAATAGCAGCCTAATACTGTAAATTTATTGAGAAGAAAATCATTTTGCAAAACTGGAATACAATTGATTTACCAAGATTTTGTTTGTTTGTTGGTTTTTTTAAGCATTTAAAAATCATTTAATAACAGGCCTGACCATAAAATAGTGGCACAACAGAAATGTAGGTTGCAAATGTGACGTGGAATGCACAGAACCCCCACAGGGTGGACCAGGCACAGGAAACACAACAGTTTAAATCAGCAGTGGAAATTCAAAACTCACTCTCATAATTGGCTTTTCTCTTCTAGAAGGTAAGAGGGGCTGTGTATAAATATTATAGAGAAGACATTTAAAAAACATTGGTTTATTATTATTTTTCTTTCAGAAATGCCGGGAGGGGTTTCAGCTCAGTCCAAAATGAGTTGGTTGGGCCAAAATTGCCCTTCCTGATTCCTGAGGTTTCCTATGTCATGGAAAACCCAACATGAGTGGTAGAAAATGGTGAAAAACCCATCAAGTGAGGAGCTGTTTCTCAGCAGAGGATTGGGTGTTTCAAACAGTCCCTGGGGAAGAATTCCACATTCCTGCTATCCTGGAAAACCATCCCTTCAGGCACAACCCCCCAGGGCATCACTCCACCTCTGCCCAAGGGGGTCTCTGGGGTGGAGTTGGGTGGGACTGAGCGGGGAAAGCAGCACAAAGAGGAGAAGAGGATTTACAGTACAGTGCTCTGTCCCCACGGAGGAGGAACCAGGTCCTGGATTGCATAAATGAGCTGAGCTGTGGCTGGAGGGAGACACAAACCTGGCAGGGCAGCAGCTGCTCCCGGGGTACAACAGCCCTGAGCTCCTCCAGGACTGTCAAACAGCCCTTCAGCTCCAACCCCGAACCTCGAGATCGGCCAAAAACGAGTCCCTGACCCTCAGGGATCATCCCAGTCCTGCAGGTTATGGGATGGAGGGAGCTCGGGTGGAACACCATCCTCTCACCAAACCTCTCCCTCTCCCAGCCAACCAGGCAGAAACACCAGGTCTGTGATCCCACTTCACTCCCCTCTCCTGGCAGCTCCAGGAATTCCTCAAGCCCATTGTCTGATGAGCAGCATTTGATGTGATCCCCAACTTAAATCAGACCATGGAAAGCCACTAAATCCGCCTCTCCCCCAGCAAAGGGCTCTTGGCTGACCTGAGAGGCTCCATGTCCTCTCTGCTGTCAGATCCCTCCGTTTTTTGGCTTCCTATTCCCAAATTAGCAGGTCCCTACGGGTCAGGATCCCCCTTTCCAACCCACCTCACTCCAGCCAAGCTAAAGAAAACCTGTGGAGCGGGAATGTTGCATCCCAACATCCTCATCCCAGGAGCTCAAGAGAAACTGTGAGAAGGGAAATAAGGTTAAAAAAAACCCTCAACAACAATGACAACAACAAAATAAAGCCCTATTATAATAAATTACGTAAAGTTCTGAAATCAAACATCGTTTTTTGAGGCAACTTTTCCAGAGACCTCTTGGTTTCCTTTCTTCTCTGAAGCACCTTTAAGTCGTGTGGTTGTAAAGAATAACTTTAACTATTAGAAGCTATAAGCATCTTTTTTTTTTTAAGAATCACATTTTTTTGATGATTATAAAAATTTATCTATTATACAACATAGGTCCAGCTACACTGAAAAAATTACACCGCTTATTGAAATACAATTTTCGTTTTAGAAACAGACTACTAAATAGGTCTATACAAAAAACTCTAAAATAATTTCTGTAGTAAAATAAAGAGTGTGTTAGGAGAGCTACACAAAACAAGAAGGTTGTTTGTTGGGTTTTTTTGCCTTTCTTTATAATGCTCCAATATACTGTGATACCAGAAGCTGAAAGGAATCCGTTACATACACAGTGATACAATTAATGCTCTGTATTAATCTCACAGCCTTTCCGATTAGTACAAAGAAAACCAGGCCTGTCTCCTCTTTGAGGAGAAGTCCAGGATATAAAAGCAAGCATACCTCATCAGCTGATATGAAATTATAAAATTCCACCAGTCTCAGTGTCTGAAATTTATAAAAGTCACCGGGAGGGGAGAAAAAACCACGAGCAAAGTGGGGGTTTTTCGGTCCCGTCGGTTCCCGGGTTCGAGCGGGCGCCGACGCAAAGCAGGGTGGTTGTTTTTCCTCGTTGAGTGATTCCAGGGGAAAGTCGGGAGCCAGGACAGGGATCCTGGGCGAGGAGCCGGGCGGGAGGAGCGGCGGGAGCGGCGAGGGGGCCGTCAGTGGTGCTGAGCCGGGCTGTTCTTCTCGCCCAGGTGCCGCAGGAAGTTCTCCTCGCTCTGCCCGCGGTGGTTCAAGGGCTCGCTCTTGAAGAGGGCAGGGGGCGGGGGCAGGTGGGGCACGGGGGGCACCGGG
>JAWWLV010000087.1:540226-556857 GCA_035041135.1 Platyrinchus mystaceus
TCCTCGGGCTTTGGGAATTCCTCGGGCTTTGGGAATTCCTCGGGCTTTGGGAATTCCTCGGGCTTTGGGAATTCCTCGGGCTTTGGGAATTCCTCAGACCTTGGGAATTCCTCCCTCTCCTTTAGATTTTGATGCCTGAAACAATCTTTGCTAAGGGCTTTGGCAAGGGGCTCCTTCAGGCCAAAATAACAAGTTTAACCTCTCGTTTTCCCCACAGTGAACCACAGCCCTACAGATTTGACCTTCGAGGGGGTGTGTTAACCTTTCCTGTCTCATTTTCTAGCTGGAAAACCCCAAATTCCAAGGAAGGGAAGTGTTCTGCCAAGGTGCTTGTGCCTCTCCTTTGACAAGTTCTTACCAGTGTGTGTTTTCATGTGCTCATCAAAGTACTGCTTCATGTTGAAGTCTTTGCCACACCACTGGCACATGAACTGCTTGTGCCCAATGTGGATGCTCATGTGGGAGCGCAGCTGGTACTTGTACTGGAACCTCTCATCACAGTTCTGCAAGAGAAAAAACAGCAATCCGTGGGATCCAGGCAGCAGGAGGCACTCCAGGGGCCGTGGGAAGGAGTGAAGGACACCCGGACTAGGACACAAAATCACAGATTTCAAATTATTCAGTGAGCATTTATTGAGTGGAATTTGGTCTGTACTAAAGGTCTGCTGGCACAGGAGCTTTGGGAGAGTCAGAGCCTTCAGCTGACACAGTTATTCCATCGCTCCTGGTGGCTGAAGGGATCCCAGGCAGGGCCTGCAGCCACTAGAGGACTCTGCTCCACACAGTCCAGCACAGCTCCACACAGCCCCTTCCCAGCTGCTGCTCTCCACGTGGAGAAGAATCTTCCCAAAGCCCCCATGAACCTGCACCTCATTCCTAAGTGAACCCAGCTGCCACCCCCATTCCCTGCTGGAATGCCAGGCCGTGGATCTGGACATGGAGCTGCTGCCTCACCTCACAGCGGAAGGGCTTCTCCCCGGAGTGCTGCAGGGAATGCACCTTGAGGGACATGCTGCGCTTGAAGGACTTCCCACAGGTTTCACATGTGAATGGCATGTCCTTGGTGTGTGCTGCAACACAACAGGGCGTCAGAGGGGGGCAGGGAACGGCAGACAGCTCCCGACCCAACGTGTCCCTCCCATTCTGAGCGGGAAGGTGGTTCCTGCTGGCAGCTCACAAGCATGCATGTGCAAACAGTCAGGCTGTTCCTGCTGCCCAGCACCACAGGTTTGATCTTTGTGCTGAGGAGAAAGCTCAGACAACTCCATCTGTCTTGTTTTCATGGAATCACAGAGTGGTTTGGGGTGGAAGGACCTTAAAACTCACCCAGTTCCACCCCCTGTGCCATGGGCAGGGACACCTCCCACTATCCCAGGTTGCTCCAACCTGGCCTTGGACACTTCCAGGGCTGGGGCAGCCACAGCTTCTCTGGCAAATCCATTCCAGCCCCTCCCCATGCTCCCAGGGAGGAATTTCTCCCTGACCTCCCACCTCTCCCTCCCCTCTGGCACTGGGAAGCCATTCCCTGTGTCCTGTCCCTCCATCCCTTGTCCCCAGTCCCTCTCCAGCTCTCCTGGAGCCCCTTTAGGCCCTGGAAGGGGCTCTCAGGCCTCCCTGGATCTTTCCCTTCTCCAGGGGAACCCCCCCAGCTCTCCCAGCCTTATTATTTTTCTTTTGCCTTATTATTTTTCTTTCCAGAGCAGCCAATCCGAGCCCAGAACCACACGGAGACCTCCCAGGACCAACAGAAGGCTCCACCAACAACTCACCAACCATGTGTTTCCGCACGTGGGCCATGGTGTAGAACTTCTTCTCACAAATCTCACAGGAGAATTTCTTCTCTGCATATCCATGGACAATCTTGATATGTTCATGGAGGGACCAGAGCTTCTTGAAGGACTTGTTACAGGAAACGCACTGGGGTGGGACAAAGAAGGAAGGTGGAATTAGGGAGATCCAGCGATTCCAGCTGAAGGAATTAAGGCACAAAAAGAAGCCCAAAACAAGTAAAAATGCTGCTTCAGGCTGCACATTTGTTTTTTGGTTAACACCTGAAATAACTGCTCTAAGTCAGATCAAGCAGGAGGAGAGGGGATGTTAAAACAAGCACTTTGGTGCCACCTGAAGAGAACTTAAAATTCCAAAACTCAGCACAGGAGCTGCAACAGAGACAACTTCACAGGCACTGATGCTGCTGTGTGGGGAGAATCCAAACCCTGGATGAGGGGAGATTCCAAACCCTGGGTGAGGGGAGAATCCAAACCCTGGGTGAGGGGAGAATCCAAACCCTGGGTGAGGGGAGATTCCAAACCCTGGGTGAGGGGAGAATCCAAAAGAGCTGGAAGAGACCAATCCCACCACGTTGCCTTAGATCCATGTGCACGTGCAGCCCTTTGGAAGCAGCACTGTGACCCCCCCAATTTCCAGGTCTAATCAGTCAAATCTCTCTGATCCTTCTGGTTCTCCATGGAAAGCAGCTCCCATCCTGCAGCTCTTGATGTGGATTCTGGGATTCGGAGGGCAAAGCAAGGTGTCACCTCCATCTTTTGTGTTCTGGTTCTTCATTTATTAAAGGTCTCAGCAGCTCTGCAGGTCTCAAAAATGACAACATGCAAGAAATGTGTGAATTCCTTCCCACAACTCCTGGGAAATGTCCTAAAATCAGCGATGAGCAGGACCCATGGGCTGTCCAACATCCCTTTCTTTTCCCAAGTTAGTTCTTCTTGTAGAATTTTGAACATTCCAGAACAGCCGTAAAATGTCGTGGCAGACTCGTGAGGAAACCAAGACATTTCCGTCTCTGGAGTGAAGAGGAAGGAACTGGGGCTCATTTCTGGCCGTTGTTGGGGTGTTTGGGGCATCCCCATTTTCTGCCTCTCCATCTCCCCCCTCCCCTCCCAGTGAGAGGGGCTGGGTGCTGTTCAGTTAGCAAATATTTATCAGTTCTGCCAACCTGGGTCGTTTCTTCTCTGCACAGACAAGTTTTGCTGCTTCCACAGTGTTTGAATCTCTGCAGGCTTGGGAATTCTGGTCCCTTCCCTGAGGAAAGGCTCTGCCTCCAAAACACCTCCTTGGAGGCAGGTGGGGAACAAACTGCAGCCCTTGAGGGGAAAAAAACCTGAAGAGCAAAGCAATGCTGTGAAATGACCATAAATCCCTTGGTATAAAGTCAAGCCAGGCCTTGAGGAGGCCAATCTACAACTTAATTGATGACTAAACACTAATCCTGAGAGTAACACACAGAGCTTGAGGTGACAACAGGAACTGCTGACCTTGAAAGGAGGAAAATCAGAAATCACCTGGAAAAACAGGTACATCCCATCACTGAGATGGAAAACAGAGAGGAGCCAACTGTGTTTTACCAGTTCCATTCCCACATATGTTGAACCATTCCTTCTCCTACACAGAGCTCCACATCCCCCTTGACATATTCAACCCTGAAACAGTTTTCACACCCCCTTCGCTCCTTTTGCTGAGTGGAATAAAAACACATCAGCAGGAAGCTGCAAAACACATTCCAGAGGTCAGGACAGAGAAATAACTGTTGGACATATGATCAGATATGGAGAATTTGAAGATGACTTGCAGCATTTCTGGCACTGGAAATACCTGGGAGAGTTTCTGGACCTGATCCTTCTGGATATTAAACATAATTTGCACAATTTTTTCTTCTTTTCCTACCCTCTTTTTGGAACAGGATTTTTCCCCCTCAGAAGCACACACTTTATTCTATACCATGTGTTCACACTATTCATGGATTCCTGCTTAAAGTGAAAAGATTTCATGCTGTGAAAGAGCCACCTGGATGCTGGGCCATTCCTTAAATTTACATTTCAATGTTCTCTGCTGCTCTGAACTTCTGAAGTGTTTCTTTCAAGAGCTGCAAGGACACACTGAAATGTTTATGTGTTTTACTGACTATGCTCAAGACCCATTATCTTTTATTACACTCTTTCCTTCAGTCTTCCTCCTATGAGCTGAAACATAAGGAAAAACAGCACAGAGTTACTCGGAGCTGCATTTCAGGCTTAAAAAGAGGAGCTGCAAGAACTATTTCATGCCTCCCAGGCAGTGGGGACCAAATCCCAACTCACTTCAGCATTAAGCAAACAAACAAAAAAAACCTGTTAAATCATCCTGGTAAATTCCTCGCTGGACAGACAGAAAACTTGTTGCCCTACAAACCCCCAGACACCTCAGCTGCCCACAGACTGAGCTGGAGCTGCTCAGCCCTGGCAGGGGGGTTATTCACAGCGAGGTGGCAACACTGAGCTGGTTTAACAGGCAGGGACAGCACGGCTGAGCTGCCAGATACACCACCCGTGCCCCCAGTTCCATGAGGACAGAGGTGACACGAGCAGAGCCCAAACCACAGGTGAATCACGGACTCTGCAGCTCCTTCCACAACCTCGAGCTCTCGGATGGTTCTGTTCCAGCACAGCCTCCCACTGCTGGGCGAGAAAGGGAAGCTGCAAATCTGCTGGTGAGAAAGAGCAGGGACTTTTGTATCATCAGGGGGATTTACTGGGCTTTTGGCATTGGGAAAAGGGCAGGCTCACGATTTAGGCACTGAATTCATAACACTTTTATACCCATATGGGAGCACTTACTGTGAATTACCTGGGGACCATTATCCCAGTAGGATAACTGGGATTATAACTGGGATTTTAACCCACGTTCAAATCCTGACTCCACACTGGTGTCTTTCTCACCTGCTTGCCTCTCTGGGATTGCCCAAATTTGTGATTCCAGCCCCAGCCAAGTCCTGCAGTGACCTCACCTGGGAACACTGTGACTGAGGCTCAGGGCACTGGAACACCAGCGAGAGCCGCCGGTGCTCAGCACCCCAAGGAGGGGGTTTGTCCCGGCCAAGAGCTGCACTGCAAACTGTCCTCAGCCCAGTCTGACACTGTGAGAGCAGCTCTGCGTGCTCCCCAACTCGTAGGTTACTACCAGAGTAACTGCCAGAGCAGCTGAACACTCCTGTCCCTGCAGTTCTGGGACACCAAAGCGCTGCTGTGCAGGGACGAGGCCTCGGCCAGAACCTGGGCTGGCAGAAGATTTCCCCCTCTGAAGTGTCCACTACTGTATCCAGGGCACGACAGAAGGTGTGGAAATCTGGCAAGCAGGTGAGCAAACCTACCTGGATATTTTTTTCACAGTCAGTTTGCTGGTGAAGGGACAGCTCACTTTCTAGAACAAATTTCTTCCCACATTTGTCGCAGATCTGCATTCGCCTGTGAGTGACGTTCATGTGCTTCTCCAGGTACCAGCGTGTGTTAAACACCCTGGGGCACTTCTCACAGGTTAAAGTCTCCTTCTCTTCACACTTTGATTTCTGCACAGGTGCCTTGGGCTCCTTTGCAGTTTTCTTCTTACGCTTGGGGGGCTCCACACTCTTTCTACGACCCCTTGTAGTTCTGGGTGGTGGGGAAGTGGTGGCTGCTGCAGCAGAGGCAGCTCTCCTCGTTCTCCTTTGTGCAACACTAACTTTTTCCACTCTTTTCTCTTTTTTCTTCTGCCTCTCATTTTCCTCATAATCATTACTGTCTTCAGTGGCCTCTTCCCCACTGTCACCCTCCTCTTCCTCACTGCTGGTCTTAAGAACAGCAGTCTCTTTGGACTGGGAGGGGACACCCTTCTCCCCTTTTGATACATTTAAGGTTTGGTTGTTAAGGTTTACCTCTACTATAATCTGCTCCCTTTTGTAAGTCACTTCATCTTCCTCCTCCTCTTCCTCCTCAGAGTCGTCAGAGTTTTCTCTGTCTTCTTTCACAGCCCGGACCTCTCCTACCGCTCTGTTCTCCCTGAAATAAGGCTGCTCCTCTCTCTCGTGGAGGTGGGCTTTGCTCATTTTGCTGTCCACCAGCACGGAGTAAGGGCTCCCTGACTCCCTCTTGTACACCTTGGTGGACAGGTCGAGCTCCTGGCTGGCCCCGTGGTAGAAGGTGGGCGGCACTTGCCCCCGGCGACCGTCCTCCTGTGCCATCCCCGCCGCGGGCGCCGGGCAGTTCTCAACCAGCTGCTGGCAAGAACTGGCTGTTTGACTCATTTGGGGGGCCCTGGTTCATGGAGCACCTTCAATCCCAGAAAAACCAAGGCAGCAGCAGCAGCAGCAGCAGCTGGAGATCAGGGTGGGTCCTCCAGCCCGGCGCCTGTTCCATCGACACGGGGCGGACGAAACGGGGGCTCCCTGCTGGTGTTGAGTGGAGGCCACGGAATTCCAGGGTTATGGCAAGAGCAGAGCTGGGGTTATTCTTCTGGAGAAAGGTGCCAACGAACCCTTGAGCATTTTATCTGGAAGAGACAACAGAGAAAACAAAATCAATTAAAAAAAACCAACCCCCAAATCACTAAAATCGCAGCAAGTTCTTCTGGGTTTGTACAGCTGGAGGGCAGCACAAGGCTTGTCATGAAGGAAACGACCCCGGATTATTTCCAAGGTGACATCAAGCACCTCCAGCAGGAGGAAATCAGGAAGGCTATTGGACTGTTGCTGCTGGAGAGCCAGGAAAGCACAAAACTTGTCAGGAAAAGGAAACGTCACCTTCCCCCATTTTACTGAACGTGGAAATATCCCTGCAGGTCCTTGGAGGGATGTTCTGCCTGACAAACCACTTCAAATAAAAACAACAAGAGGGGAGTTTATTCTGAATTATCAAGAGTTAGCTGGTGTTAAAACCACTTCACTCTGCAGCCTCAGGAACCTGCTTTCACTTTGAACCCACCACTGCCACCCTCGAGGGACCCACAACTTTCGAATAACATGGCTGAACAGCCAAGCAGCTGCTAAAGGTCCCCTCGGGCCTTCAGGCAAACAACAAACTACTGATTTCAGAGCCTAAAATAGGCTCAGAGAGTATTTCTGCATTTCCCCCTTTACCTTTCTAATCCCAAATGTAACAAAGCAGCCTCGGAGGGGTTTTAGCTTTGCCCATCCTGAAAGGTGAATTTACTTTTATCAAAAGAACCCGATCTTTTCACAGAATGAGTTGCAGATACAGACTCTGGTTAAGCAGTAAAGAGGAAACAGGGTTTGAGAGCAGTTTTTGAAGATGCTTATCAGGACACAGAGCAAAGCCACAAGGTCCCTGCACCAGAGTAATCAAAGATCAGGCAAGGTTTGCAAGTCTGCAAACATTAAAAGGCTCAAACCCAGAAAGAAAAAAGGGCAACTCGCAGACCAAGGTGTGGGTGGAGGAAGCAACACCTCGCACGGAAAACCACATTCCTGCCCCTTCCCTGCACTAAACCAGAGCTATGAGGGCTCAGGGGGTGCTTTCAGTGACTTGCCCTGGGTTTGTCCCCACAGGGACCAGCCTGGCCCCTCTTTCTGGTGCCAGGAATGGGATCCAGCCCCTGGCAGGGATGCAGCAGCAAACACAGGTGGGATAACAGGGCAGGGATGCAGCAGCAAACATGGATGGATGGGATAACAGGCCAGGGATGCAGCAGAACACACCGGGAGGGATAACAGGGCTCCTTCCAGTTCTGGTGCCAAGGGAGGGACTGCACAGCCTGGATCCCAAACCTCCCTGGACCCTGAACCTCCTGGATCCCAAACCTCCCTGGAGCCCAGCAGTTATTTCCACATTTCCTTTACAACACAGGACTTGTAATTTCCCACAGTCCACCCCCAAAACTTCACTGTCTCAGCAAATCTCAGCTGAGCAGCAGCTTTTAAATGGATGCAGCCAAGAGGCACTGCGAGGAATGAACAGGTTTATTCAGGGATAAATCAATATATATCCTGTGCTCATTAGGGATAATGACCACTGTACACAAACCTAGGGTCAAGAAGAAAGTCTGAGCACCCTGAAAACTGATTTTTTTTTAAATAGAAAACAAGACTTTTCCCAGAATACAGCTGAGAAAAAAACCCCAACCAATTCTACTATGTTACAATTAAAGGCAAAGCCATTTTGCATATTCATCAATGACCTGAGGCTCTTTTAAGGCTCCTGGATGCTTTGGGTAGGAAGCACCGATCCAGCGGCTCCATTAAGTCCTGGGGCAACCAGATTTGCACCCAGTGGTGAAACAACCGCAGTGCATAAATAAATAATCTACATTAGTTAAGATAATGCACCAATTTCAAACCATCAGCTTCAATCTCAGCAGCAGCAGCAGGACAGAAACACAGCAAAATGCCCAAGAAAAATGTGATTTTCACTCCACAGGTACAACTTGGCTTTGAGACAAATCCCCAACACAAAGTTCTGCTGCAAAAAGCTCCTGACACCCACCTGAGAGCTCAGCACAGCCCCGAGGGGAAGAACAATCCCATTTTCTGCCTCAGTTCTACACTGCTGCTGGGGAAACAGCATCCCCAGTTCCCAGGAAACAGCATCCCCAGTTCCCAGGAAACAGCACCCCCAGTTCCCAGGAAACAGCACCCCCAGTTCCCGGGAAACAGCATCCCCAGTTCCTGGGAAACAGCATCCCCAGTTCCTGAGATCGTGGAGAAATCCCAGGGAGCAGCTCCTTCCCTCCCGGCCGGGAATGGAGCGCGGTTTGTGTTTTGATGCAATTAAAGCCACGGGTTTGGGCAGGATTAGTGCTGGGACAGGAGAACCAACCCGACAGGCGCCTCTGAAAGGCAGCAGGGCCAGCAGACACTCCCCTGGCAGGGACACAGGAGCCCGGAGAAGGGATAAATCCTGTCCTGCTGTGGGTGGCACAGGACAGCCCGGGGTACAGAATCATAGCATCAACCCAGCCCAGGTACAGCATCACAGCACCAACCCAGCCCAGGTACAGCATCACAGCACCAACCCAGCCCAGGTACAGCATCACACCCAGCCCAGGTACAGCATCACACCCAGCCCTACAGCATCACAGCATCAACCCAGCCCAGGTACAGCATCACACCCAGCCCAGGTACAGCATCACAGCATCACACCCAGCCCAGCCCTTTCTCCAGCTGCTTTTTTGGACCATTCCTGAAATAACCAGCGACAGGGATTTTGCAAACTCAGCAGGCAACATATTTTCCCTGGATGGACTTGGCCATTTGCCTGTAGCTGTTTAACGGGCTCGTGGAAAATGAAGCAGAACCTATTCCCAATTCCAGAAAAACACTTTCTATAATACCCTGCTATTAACAACAACAACAAAAAAAATATGATCGCAAACCTTCAGGCTTTTTCCATTTCTCAAGCTGAATTATCCTGCCTGCATCCAGAAATCTGGTTTGGGACACAAAGACTGTCAAACCAGTGATTTCCAGCACTGGGAATCTGGATTTTTTTCAAGCATTATCTCCCCATAAAATAGTTCCAGAGGTTGCCATTTCAGAATTCTGCAGCATTACAATCCCTCAGCAATAAGCTGAAGGCTTTCCATTGGCTGTGAAGGAATTTTAGATCCAACAGCCACAAACCTCAACATTTTGCTTCGAGTAGGCAAAACCACCTCAAAATAAGTTATAATCCACCACGATATACACTCAGATTAAATCCACACCCTCCCTGCTACCTTAAATACATCAAAATTAGGCAGCTGGGAGTGAATTAGGAACTTCTGTATATTCAAATCCCTTGCTGTGTCTCATTTTTATCTTTCCACGAGCAAGATTAAAACCCAACCAGGTGTTTCCCACCCAACAGCAGCACCGTTGTCATTCACCTTTTATTACTTTTCTGCCATTGTTTGAACACCTGAAGACACAGATGAAGGAAAAATAAGCTTTATATGACCACATGAACAGACATCTGACCCTTGCAACTTGTAACTCATCAAAAGAGGTGCCAAAAGCCCAAACCTCCCATGCTAAAGGGCGACTGTTTCACCCATCAGAGCCTAATTCTTTGTTCCAATTCCCTTCTCAGGGCCTGGTTTTCTTCCAGTTCACTGCTAAGATTCCTTTTCGCCTTCAAAACTCTTGTTTTCATCACTGTCCGCTCCCATGTCTTAAAAACTTCGCCAGGATTGTAACCCCCCCTTTGTTTTCCTACACCCCAGGGGTGACACTTATCGAGCACCACAACTTACCCTGAGCTCGCAAATAGTTGCACTGATGCTCCAAGTTACCCACAAAGGCACTAAAAGGAAATCTGTCATCAAGATCTGCTTCCCAAAATTAGCATTTTCCCCTCCAGGAGCCCCTAGATGTGAATCTGTGTTTCTGAATATGCAGGTGGGAGATGAGAGGCGTAAATTGAGTGTAAATGGGTCTCTCCCCAGTAAAGCCCCCGGTGCAAATCCGACCTGGACAGTTATTCCCGAGAAAGGTGTTCTGCCTTCCTGCTGACAGCAGTGGCTCAAGGAATAATAAACTGTAACTCCCAGGACAAATCTGCCTCCTAAAGGACACGTTGGCAATACTGAGAATGGCCATATCGATCAAATTTCGCCGTTTTCACAGTAATTTGGTGCAGCTTTTGCACAGCCTGTGCTCCACATCCCAGCACCTCCCGTGGCCCATTGCTCCTTTACAACACCACAACGTTTAGAATAATCCCAGCTGAGCTGACAGCACGTTCCACACACACTTTGGAGTCTCTCACTCAACTTAATGTAGTTTCTGAAAACCATTTTGACTCATTTCCAGTCTGCCAGTTTATCTTAAAGCCCTGCTAAATGTTTTGGAACTTTGCTGAGAGTGGTATGTAGCAGAAAAAAAGAGAAGACTTAAACAGCAAAATCTTCTTTGGCTTCACCAAAGTGTGAATTCGATCCCTCCAAAATAAAGTTTGTTCTTCTCACATCATTGGAATGTGCTTAGGGGATGAGTTTAAAATCCTCTTCATTTTTCACTTAGAGCTCTTTACACACTAAATAATTTCGATTTTGGAATCACCACCGAGTTTGTCAAAGCCTCCATAGCAACACAAAAGCTTGAGGCAGCTGCCCTGGGCAGTGGCAGATGCTCCTCTTGGGACTGACTCCCCACTCCTGGAAAATGCCGGGGGAAGGAATGAGCACCAGAGTCCAGACTTCCCTTCCCTTCCTTACCTGGACTTCTCCCTCCATCTTCCCCTTCCAAACCCCCCACAAAAACACACCTGCAGAGCTCCAGTTCTGTAAATTCCAGTGGCATCTTAACTGCTGGACCCCCAAACCCTCCTGGGACCAGCCCAGCTGCCCCTGTGGATCACACAGGGACGATCTGGGTGTTCCCACAACGGCACCGGTTTGATCGGGTGTTGTCAAAGCCTCCCTGTGCCAATCCCAACACTCAGCTCTGCTGTTCCCTCTTGCCCCAGGTCACCACACTCCTGGAAACGCTGGAGAAGCCCCTGGTGTGGTTCTCTGCCCCCAGTTCCTGCCTTGTTTTGGGGCACTGCATCTCCTGAGCCACTAACACCCCTTTGTTTTAGATGCACAATCAAACTTTGGGGAAAACAGCCCGCCCGGCTTCTAAAATATTGACATGATTTAGCCAAGCACGTGGAACACCACACACGCACATTTATCAGCCAGCCACGGGATGATCCTTCAACAAAACTCCTCTCTTGCACACATCTGACCTCTGTGAGCACAAACCACATTCCTGCTCTCCCTGGAGCTGCTCATGGAGACACGAAACTCTTTGGCAAGTCCACGAGTGACCAAACCCAACCTTCCCGGGTTTTCCACCCTCCAGCAAAATTATTCTTCCCACTCATACACTGGGAAAAGATTGCACTTATTTTATTCTTATTTTACTTCCCCACCCCCCTTTAATTCCTTATGGAGCCACAGACATCTCATCCCACTTTGTATTTAAATTTCCTCCTGGGGACAATTATCAGTTAAAGCCAAAGTTACTTGTTTGTTTTAATCTGATCTAAGTGGGTTTGGCTGTCAAAGGAGGCAAGACATTCCTTCCCTATTTATATGCCAACAGTGGCATTCTTCTGGTGGCAAGGTGAGATGCCTTGGGAAATGGGTCTGCCTGGAAAATAACCATTCCCGGGATGAATTTCCAGCCAGATCAGTTCTCTGCACCAGCTCAGTGTGCAGCTTCATCTCAGCAGTACAAGGGGTTGCCTCCTGGGATAATCAGTTTGGTGAAATCTGGCTCCCACCTCCCCAGCAAGGAGAGCTGCCTCTTTAAAACAGGAGTGGCAGAAAATACCTGAAAATACCAGAAAACACAAATCCTCGCGCTCAGCAAACACCCACCGATGTTCCAGTGACACGGGACACTGGGAGCAATCAGACTGTTCATTAGAAATAACCAGCCCTCTGCCAGTAAACCCCACAGTTGTCACCGTGGGTGAGCTGCCTGCAGACTGTGAAGGCACGTTCCATAATTCCCTTCTCATCCCAGCAGCGCTAAAAGGGCTTCAAACAACACGACCTGCCGGCAGCCCAGAGCTCAGAACGGAGGGTTTCACTGTGTGCCCCGGGAGCAGCACAGCCCTGCAGGGTCCAGCTGGGCTCCAGCCCAGGTACCTGCAGCCTTTTGGGAGCAGCATTCCCCAGAAAAGAAGGGAATGTGGATCAACGGACAATTTTCGACTCTCAAGACTTTTCTGCTCGTAGGAAAAAAAATGGAGAGAAAACGTAATTTCTACTTTTCCCCGCTGGGTCTTTGTGGTGGGACCACAAAAATTGTTCCCTGGGAGGGTGGGGAGGCCCTGGAATCCCTGGAAGTGTTCAAGGTCAGGTTGGATTGGAGCGACCTGGGATAGTGGAAGGTGTCCCTGCCCATGGAGCTTTATGGGCTCTTCCAATCCAGGCCAATCTCTGACCCCACATCCCTCCGCAATTCCAGCTGAAAACCTTCTGCTCACCTGTATTGATATTCACTACCTGGGACAGACTGAACTTGGCAATAAAACACCAGATTTTGCCTCGAATGCAGACGGATCCCAGTCCCAGCACTCATCTCCGCTGCCTTTCCCATGACACCCCTTGAACAAAACCAGCCCATTCCCAGCCAGAGCCTGCAGGCTCCCGAGCCCCGAGCAGGGAGGGCAGAGCAGCCCAGCACAAGGGGCTGGCAGTTGTTTGGAGCAGGGAGGGCAGAGCAGCCCAGCACAAGGGGCTGGCAGTTGTTTCCAGCAGGGAGGGCAGAGCAGCCCAGCACAAGGGGCTGGCAGTTGTTTCCAGCAGGGCTGAGCCAGCGCTGCTCATCTGAAACCTCCTCGGGGAAGGGTGTCGAGAGCGCCCAGGAAACTCCCGCAAGCTCCTCGCGTTAATGACTTTAAGCTGCTGGCACCGCACTCCGTGCCAGAGTTTCACTCCCTGTGCAATTGTTTTGCAGGAGGGAGGAGCCACCTAAACAAACAAAAAAAAATAATAAAAATCTCCAGTTTGAGACCTCTTGGAAAAATCGAGGCAGTTTGGGAATGGGGAGTTTGGGTTACACGGGAATTCCGCGCCCAACTCCCGAAAATGAGGGACCTGCAAAGCGCCAGGGGGGGATGGAATTCTGCTCCTTTCTGTGTTCAAACAGTTTGCAACTTGAAGGATGAATTATCTCCTTATTAAAATGCTCTTTAAAGGCACAAACACCCTCACTTCTACACGAGCAGTGGCTTTGTGCCCCTTTTTATTAGGGGTAAATTCAATTCTGCCGCAGTTTGGATGATTCAGGAGCTACTGGAAAGTTTTTTAAGGCCTTGGATTTACAGGGGGAGCAGCTGGAAATTGGGAATTTGGATCCACAGAAAGGACAGGTTAAAGATGCCGCATTCCTGTCGGGAAACACTGCCTGGAATCATTTCCTTGGCTTGAGGAGGCTCAGGACAGAACAGGGGGAAGTCAACTGGAACCAGTATCTGCTCACGGACTGCATTAATATTTAAAGGGTACAATTTCAGGAGAATAAAATGACCTCCGCATAAGAAAATTGTATTTTTACATTCCAAGATTCTGGCAAAGAGAATAAAAGCGGAATATCCCAGTATTTGTATTTTTTCCTCAGTTCTGGGGGGAAAGAACCCCCAAGTTTGGTATAATGAGACTCTGAAAAGACAAATAGCACATATTGAGCAAAATGTGAAACAGAATTGTTTGAAAAAGTGAAATTCCCTTCTGTAAAATTTATTTTGTCTCTCATTTAGCAGCCAAACCTGGATCCTGTGGGGAGAGAACTGATCACAGCAGAACACACTGAGCTCCTCTGTGCTGGAGGAATTTAACCCAGGGAATGGTTAGAAAATACTTGAATAATACAACAATTATCCACAGAATCAGGTGGTCAGAGAACATATCAATCTCCTTAATTGGTTGGTGCTTCCTTCCAGTTGTGCCTCCTTTTTTTTGTGGGGCCAGAAATAAATTTCTCCTGTGAAAAGGCACATTTTGTGGCACAGAAATAGGTCACTGATGACAGGGGAGTTTTGTAATCACCTTAAACACACCTGTGCTATCTCAGATATTGGCACATCCTCCTCCATCAGGCGCTGATGGCATCTTGTTTACTGAAAAGATCTATTTAATGCACTTGTAGGAGCTCAGAGGACTTTTCCCAAGTCATTCCTGCACACACATCTCACGCTCCAGGTGGTCTGACCCACAAGCAATTCCTTGTACATGCAAAGACTTTCAACCTTTGGATGAAACTGCTCCTCTCAGCCTGAAATTTCCACGTTCCAAGGTTCTGGCAGAGAGAATAAAATCAGAATATCCCAAAAGTTTGCACTTATAAAAACCCCTGACAAACTACTTTTACGATTTATTTTATAATTTATTTTTATAATTTATAATTTAGCCTCTCTATGGACATGGACACCTAACCCTTCATACAGAACTGGTGAAGAATTAACTCCAGAAACCATCAGTGAAAGGCTTCCTGTATCAGTATTAAACAAGAAACAATAACATAGTCAATTAAGCCCTTTAAAACAAACAGTTTAAAATGCCAAAGTCCCTTTTGATCATAAAAATATTTGGAAGGCATTTATACATTGACATTAACAAAAGCCACAGATCATTTAGTGATGGTCCCAAATCTCAATTATTGCAACTACAGATACGAGTCACCACACAGTAGATAAAATTATAAATAAACCCTTAACTCTCTGGCAGCCTATTAAGTGCAGTTGCTTAGTTAGAAAAATAAAAAGCCTTCATGATTTTGCACTTTCCTTTCAAACACACCCTCCTCTGGCAAAGCCCTCAAAACTTCTGTCCCTCCACTGCACATTTCCACTATCACAGCTTTATTATCACATCTGAATTTAAGTGTTGCCTGCCCGGGGCGGGGATGGGACTCTTCATTCATGGGGAAAAAAATGCACCTTGCATGCAGGCAGAAAGAGATAAAGGGGTTTCAAACAGGAGAGTAAAGTAAATTATCAGACACCACAAACACCAGCCCCTTTTAAAATGACATTGTGCGACTCCACAGCCCCTTTTAACACCCCCCAGAAAAGACACGTTGTTCCTACGCGCCAGAGAGACAGCGAACCAGCTTCCCAAGGGGAACAATCCCGGTGCGATCCTGCCCCAGTCCAGGAGCACCTTCCCAAAGCAGGGCTCGCACATCCCCCAATCCCCCTCCCGATCCACCGCTGGCAACAAAGCGTGTGCCAGTCGTTCCCAGAACAATACGGGCCAGGTCGGCCCCCGAGAGCATCCCAGAACGCGCATTCCTCACATCCTCCACGCCCGCGGTCCTTCCACGGCTCTGCCTTAAAACCACTTCCACGCACAAGATGCCAAAACTCCGCTGTGATTAAAGGTACTTATGTAATGCTGTTAAGCCCAGAGAGATGCCTGGTTTCTCCTCCTCCTCCTCCTCCTCGCCGCCTGGTTTCTCTCCCAACAATACCTGCGCCAGGACACCCCGAAGTCACACGGGAGGCACTTAAAAATCACGCCAAGAAATCAAACCCCCCGGGGCGAACACGCACCACGGCACGTCCCGGGAGCGAAGGGAAGGGGGAAACACCTCAAGGAAAAGGGCTGAGGAGGAGAGAAAACACCTGATTTTCCATCCAAACCCCGGCTGCGCCAGGTGACATCGCATTTACCGACTCACCGACAACCCCCGCCCCAAAAACCCCGCGGGGTGACAGGGCTGGCAGTGCCCCCCGGACCCCCGAGGGACGGCGGAAAAGCGAGGGCAGAGGGTCCAGCACGGGAAATGCTTTCGGAATGTGAGTGTCTTCCCTCCGTGCCACTCACCTTGCCTTCCCGTCCCCGCCGTCCCCGGGCAGGTGGCACAGCCGGGGAGGGGCAGAGACCGCCGGGGCCGGGGCAGAGCGCAGAGCAGCCCCCCGGACCCGGGGCAGCCCCCGCGCCGTCCCCGTCCCCTCCTCCCGCCGGGGAGGGTCCCCCTGTGTGTCCCCCGGCCCGGGGGGAGCCCTGCCCGCCCCCCCGTCCCCTCCCGGCCGGGCCCCGCGCTCCCTCCACCGCGCACCCCCAGGCCGGGCCTAGCGCGGCTCGGCCCCGCCGCCAGGCCCGGCCGGGACGGCCGCGAGCTCTGCCCCCCGCCCTGCCCGGCCCGCACAGCCCCCGGCCCGCACTCACCCAGGCCGGTGCCCCCGGGGCCGCCCCCGCCGCCGTCCATGCCGGGCGGCCGCGGGGAGGGGGGCGCGGGCGCGGCGGCGGAGGGCGGAGGGCAGGGCGGCCGGGGGCCCTCCCTCCCTCGCTCCCTGCCTGCCTCCCTCGCTCCCTCCTCCGCTCCGCTCCGCTCGCCGCTCCCGCTCGGCCCCCGCGCTCCGAGCGGCCGCCTCGGGGGCCGGGGCCCT
>JAWWLV010000087.1:556957-569027 GCA_035041135.1 Platyrinchus mystaceus
GGTGAAGGGGGAAATCTGTGAGTGCGCGTGTGCGGGAGCGCGCGCGGGGCGGGGAGAGACGGAGCGGGCGGTTTGGGGGGGGCCCGGGGGGGGGAAGAAGGACAGACGGACGCGTAGTCACGACACCCCCCTCGCGGGGCCGAGGGCAGCGGGGCGGCGCCCGTGGCGGGTTCGGCGCGGGAGTGAGTGTTTGTGGCGGGGGACGCGCGGGACACGCGCGCACGCGGGCGGCGGGAGCGCGCGCGGGTGGGGGGGTCACACTCGGGAGCCGTGAGGGGCGAGCGGCGCTCTGCGCATGCGCCAGCGAGGCCGTTACGGCGCTCCCGCCCCTTTTCCCGCCGCGGCTTCACCTGCGGCGCGCAGGTGAGGCGGGAGGGGCGCAGTGCGCATGCGCCGGGAGGGAGTGGGGGGGGCGAGTAATTAGCGAGCCCGCCCTAATTATGGCACCCGGGTGAGGCGGGGGGTGTGAGGGTGAGGGGAGAGCGAGGTGTAAAGGGGTGTCTTGGAGGTGGGGGCACTGATTCTCCTCAGCGCGGCCACCCACCCGTGACTCCGCACAGGTAATTAGCGAGCCCGCGCTAATTATCTTGGTCGGGTGAGCCGTGCAGTGCTCGCTCGGCACGGGGGGTGCGCGAGGGGAGCGTGTGTGAGGAGGGCGGGAAGCGCCCCGGCTCCCCCTCAGCGGGGCCGCCCGCCCGTTACTCCGCACAGGTAATTAGCGAGCCCGCCTTAATTACCTGGGCCAGGGGAGCCGGGCAGGCCGCGGTAACCCCGGCCCAGCCTCGCCTGGAGGAGCCGCGCCGGTGCCCTCGGGGGTCCGCTCAGAGGGGCCCTGTGGGGTCACGGAGCTGCCCCTCGCAGCCAGGTCGGACCCTACAGGTCGGACCCTAAAGGTCAGACCCTACAGCCTCCCCTGTGTGACTCACAGCAGTCGGTCCCGGCTGGTTTTGTGCCAAACCCCGGCTCCCGCTCGTCCAAACCTCCCTCTCGCCTTTCGAACACCAATAGCTATTAACTCCAGCCTGTGGTTTCTTGATTACACCCTGACGGATGAGGGAGAAGTGACAAGAGGAAACACCTTCTGCAGGTGGCTGGTGACAGTTGTGGGGCTCGGGGTGTGGGGGGGTCGGGGCTGCCCCTTCCCAGGCTGGCACAGCCTCTCCCCGCAGTGCCACCTCTCCCGGGAAGCTGCAGAGCCCCATCCACAGCCCCAAAACCACTGCCGGGGCTGTGTGGGAGGGGACAGCGCTGCTGTGGTTTGGGTTTGGCAGCGGTAAAAGGAATTAGTGAGAGCAGCAGAAACGGGGAGAGGGGGAAGGGCACCAGCCCCTTTGGCTCTGTTGCTGTTTCCCAGGGACTTCGGGGATCCCTCTTGCCACTCTCAGTGTTTCTGCTCTAGTCTCCTTCTCTAAATCCTTTAGTCCACAATCTCTTCTCTACCTGTGGTTTGTTTCCTCGCCTGCTGCAAATGTGTCCCCCACCCCACCAGTGTAAGGTACTTGATTTGAAGTTCTGCCAAAAAATCTCTACACCCTCACTCCCCTGAAACTCAACATTACACAGCAGAGTGTTTTATTTGCTCTGGATTATTGAGCATAAACCTCAGATTTGAGCTCCCTGTGCAGAGCAGGGATTGGGGCTTTCACAGGCAAAGTTCAGGATCAAGTTAAAAGGGCAGGGAGGGCTGGGGAAGCCCCAGGGTGGGATCAGAACACTGTTCCCAGTTTTGTCCCTTGCCCCAGCAATCCCTGCTTTGGGGACACAGGAAGGGGCAGAGCAGGACACTGTGACCAGCCCGTGGGAGCTGTTACTGCCTGCCCTGGCTCAGAGCAGGCCCCAGGCTGGCCCTGGCACTGCTGGGACCTGGGAAGAGCTGGAGAGGGATGTGGTGACCTGGGAAGACCCTGGGCCTGGAGCGCATGGACACTGCTCCATCCTTGCCCAACACCTTTGTGCACTGCAGCTTCAGCTTCCTAAGGAAAAGCAGGGAGGGAATGTCAGGGGATGTGGTGCTGCTGTTGGATAACTGAGGATGTGAAAGATGCCATGTATTAGAATTTCCTGCCTTGGAAAGGGAAGGAAGAAGAGTGAGGGGGACCTTTTTGTTGGAAGGTGAATGTACAAGTCAGCAGTGACAGAACCCTCTTCCAAATGTGGGATTTCAGCAGAGGGACACTGGGAAGCAGCTCTTGCCCAAAGGAGCACTGATGAGGACTAAACTGTTCAGCAGCCACAAAGGCAGCCAGGTGCAAATATCCTTGGAGTCCTGGCATGATGAAACCAAACTGGTCCTCACATCCCTGCCCGTGTCCCCTCAGTGTCCTTGGTGGCCAGGGAAGAGCCACCTGGAGGGAGAGGGCGACTGGTTTGGCTGCTGATTGCCCGGGGCACCCAGCAGGGCACGCTGCCTTCCCTGGCTGTTGTGCTAATGGGGGCTGACAGCTCCTGTGCTGTTCCCAGGGAGTGATCCCGCTGTGCTGCTCAGCCCTGTTCCCACAGGGAAGGCTGTTCCAGCTCTTTCCAGCCCTCTCTTTGATCTGGGCTTTGACGTGAGGAGACATGTCAGGCAGGTGGAGGGAAACAAGCACAACCCCAGTCCCTGCTGGCACATGACCCGCTCTGAGCAGGGCTCTGAGCAGGGCTCTGAGCGCTCACCTGCCTCGAGCCACAGATCCTTATCAGCCCCATTTCCTTTCTCTCCACGCTTCTGAGGCAGCTCTCTGCAGCTCCTTTGCTCCTCAGCACGTGCTGTGCCCCCTCTCCCTGGCATTTCCCTTCTCTCCAGGTAGATCCAGTGTGGGAAACGCCCTCCTGTGTCTCCAGGGACGGGTGATGCAGATCTTCAGTTCCCCCCTGAACTGCTGCAGCGTCTCAGCTGTTTGCAGGAGCAGCAGCAGTGGGTGACAGAGCCCCTCCCCAAGAACCAGGGGTTTTGGCTAAGCTGTTTAGGGCTTTTGAGGGTGAAAAGCACAGCAGAAGTCCAAGAATGTGGTGGGCCAGGGGCGCAGACACAGCAGAAGGGGCTGTTACCCACCTGTGGGTGTTGCAGAGCACTGGATATTCTGGGCCTGCAGGGAGCAAATGTGACAGGAGTGTTGTTGAGATGCAGTGAACTCTGTCCCAGCGTCACCTCGAGCAGCAGCTGCAGGATGGTGTGGGGAGGAGAAAACCAAACAGGGGTGAAGTCCTGCCTTTGGCAGCTGTTGGCTTTCCTGTGCTCTGGGCAGGCTCCTTGGCTTTTCCAGGCTGGCTGTTCCTGGGCCATCTGCTCTGGTTGTTTTACAGGGCTTTCAGGGCTGGAATGCTCTGGTAGAAGAGATTGCCCAGCCCTGCAGCCCCACGTGAGCTCTGCTGCTCACATGGGGCCCAGTTTACAGAGCTCTTGGCTTTACCCAGGCACTGATGGATCTGCTTCATCCCGACTCCTGCTGGGAGGATTCCTGGGAAGCTCGTCAGCCCTTCCAGCCCTCTGCCTTCCCACAGCCACCAGGGGGACAGGGCTGCCTTCCTGCTGTCCCACCTGCCTCTTGGGTGGTGGGAGGTGACTCTTGGTGACAGGGCTGGCACTAAGCAGGGCCCTGTGGAGCTGCACTCGCCCTTCTCCCCCTGCCTGGTGCTGCAGTTGGGACAATTTCTTCTGCCCCAGGGGAGCCTGGTGCTGCTCCAGGAGCCTGGAAAGAACAGGCCCTGCCCTGCTAGGAAAACAATCCAAGGGTGGGAAGAGAAACTGAGGCACAGACAGGGTGCTGACACCTCACTGACTCTGAGCAACACTTTATCTTTTAGATATCCTGCTCTGTCCTGCAGGATTCAGGATCCTCTGAAGCAATGGGAAAGGAAGCAGAAGGAAAACAAAGGGGTTTTCCTGCCAGCTTTGCTCACAGGAAGCCCTGTGCTGTCTGAGGGAACCACCACCACCCAGAGCTGAGGCACTGGGCTTTGAGGCTGGGTCAGGGCAAAGCAGAAGTTCAGGCAGAGGAAATTCCTGTTCTCATTCTCCTCCTTTCTTAGTTCAGTGTAAAGCCACAATTAAAGATTAATTGCCCCCACATAATATAGCAGAGCTCACACCCACCAGCATCTCCTTGTGCCCGAGACTGGACCTTTGGCGCAGCTCCATGTGGAGTTATTAACTTCCTTTGGGGTCCTGGGGTAACATGACTGTGTTTTGAGAACCATCAGCCTCTGCACAAAAACCATTCCACAAAAAAAATTTCTCTTTGGGTATCCTTGGTTTTGTGCTTTTTGGTTTTCTAAATAAAGTAAAATACTCTGAGATACAGCAGTTGGCCAGGAGTGAGGGAAGCTCCCAGAACTGGGGGATTTCACTCTGTTGTTTGTTTAATCAGCTTTGCTGTTGTGTTGTAATCTCAGGTGTCACACAAAGAAGTTCTGAGTGTACTGGAGCCATTATTAAATGGAGATGTGCCCAGAGGAGGCTGTTGGACATTTCTGTTCCTGTGTTAGAGGCACCTCTGCTCCCCTCAGCATCAGCCCTGACAAAGCAGTGCCAGAAGGGTCCGTGGACCTTTGCTGGTGAGGAACAAACTGGTTTAACTGGAGTCCTTTCTGTGCACACCTGAGCTGGCACTGGCCACGGCAGGACGTGCTGCACTGCAGCCAGCTCAGCTCAGCCCTGATGGAAACCAGGCACACGAGGAACGGCCCAGCCCCAGGCCAGGCAGGGGATAATGGAACCAAATTTGGCCCTAAGGATTGCTCCCCTTTCCCAGCTGAGCTGAGCTCCAGCCTGACCTGGGACATTATTTCCTCCTCGCTTCTACAAGTGCTTCCTCCCCCCACACCCTCTGGTTTTCAGGACAGGCCTTTTCTGCTGGATCCACTGGGATATAAACAGCACGACGGAAGCAATAAGGAAACTCCTCCCTATCCCTTGCTCTGCCCTCTTCAGACACGCTGCCAGTTTGCTGCAGGGGATGAATTATCCCAGCCTGGGGACCTCCCTTACCTGGGGAGGTGCTTCAGGGAGGGTGAGGGAGCAGGTGCCTGTTCCAAACACAGCCAAGCTGCACATCCCAACTGCTCCACAGGGCCCGTCCAGATGGAGCTTTCCACATCCCCTCCCAGGGCAGGTGGGCTGGTTGTCTGTTAAACAGGGAGAGAGCAAGCTCAGGAGAGGGAGAGCACACAGAGGAAATCAGGCACCTTCCTGTTTGTTTATCCTGAACAAAAGCCTGTTTGGCTGGTCTGGCTGTTGCCAGCTCTGGCCCAGCTGCTGCTGAGCTCTCTCTTCCACTGGCATGAAAGGAAGAAGGAAGGAAAAGTCTCCCAGGAAGTAAAAAAACAGTCAGTGCTGCCATCAATCATTCTGAAGCCACAAAACTACAGGGCTTTGGGTTACAAGCTGCCAGGCTTTTACCAACACTGGGCCCTCCAGCACGAATTCATCACAGTAGTGCTCTGGACCCAAAAATTCAGTGCTGTTTTTTAACATCAAGCTAAACCATTTCACACCCCTGAAGCCATTCCCAGACATTCCCACTGCTCCTGTGCCCCCTGGAGCAGTAATGTAGGGATGGTGGGAAGGGAGGAATGCTCTGAAGGCTGCAAAGCTGAGCCACTCTGGGACCAGGGTAGGGAGAGACAGGCATTGGCACCTTTCCATGTGCTGCCTTGGGCTGGAGGGGCTAAAACCTGGAGCTGGAGAGTGGAAAGGCCCTCAGAGGGTTATTGGACAGGCTGGCACAGGGACTAAACCCTCAGTGACACTGCCTGTCAGAGAGCTCTTGTTCCTTCCTCACCTGGAGGGTTTGCCCTGCTCTGTGCCCTCGTCCGTGTCCTCTGCCCTGCTGGGGTGACCTCCAGCTCTCCTGTCCCCTCGGCAGCCCGAGGGACACCTTTGGTGCCCTTCCCTCCCCACGGGGATTTGCTGCTGCCACCTGGTGGGAAACAGCGTGGCCCTGCTGCTCCTGTTAGGGTGACCTCTGGAAAAGGTGAACTCTGGAAAAGGTGACCCCTTCCAGTCCTTCCTCCTGCTCAGAGCCCCAGCACAGCCCCAGCACAGCCCCAGCCTCCATCACTCACCACACAACACCCCCCAGCCCCGAGAGTTTGGTGCTGAGTGTGACAATTAGTTGGAAAATCACAAAAGCAAAGGCAACGGTGCTCAGGTGATTGATCAGACCCAGGGGACACCGACAGAGCCTCAGACACCTCCTCCAGAGAGGCAAGAGCAGGAAACTCCCCAGCCCACGGGAAGCTCAGAGCTGGAGGGAAGTAACGCAGAGCCCCGGGAGCTGAGCAGGGATTTCAGCCACACTGAACACCTGGAGAGTGAAACTAAAGCAGGAAACGCCGAGGGGGCTTTAAAAGGAGCCTTGGGAGAACAGTGGAAGCTTCCCCAGAAGTGTCTGAAGCAGTAAAGCAGAAGAGTAAAGACCAAGAGCACCGGAGGGGGAGAAGATCTGGAAGTTATTTGGAGTTACGTACCAGAGTCCTCAGCTGTCTGAAATACTTTGCAAGCTCAGGCACCTCACACTGCAGGAGCATTCCCTGCCCAGCAGAAAAAGCAGGAAAGGCTTTCCATGTCACCAGGGGTGAGGGCAACAAGTCCAAGGGGCTGAAACGAGCCCACCATCCACAGCAGGTTCCACAGGAACCCTCGGGAGCAGTGACACCCACCTGAGGGACAACAGATCCAATCTGCAGGATGTTGCCAGGCTGGAACTGTGCAGGGAGAGCAGTAAAAGCCCTCACAAAAACAAGACACTTGTTACAGGTATTACCTTGTTGCAGGAATTCAATGTAAGACTCGTTCCAGGCTTTTCAGTCTTCGGGATCAAGCCCTGTTTACCTGTGCCAGGTGCCTTTTATCCCGATAATCCAGCACAAGCAGGACGTGTCTTGCCCCACTGCCCCAACCTTCATTCTTCTGAGACAGCAGGAAATAAAGCAACAAGCCACACTGCCACCCTTGGGCCTGTGACATTTATTGAAGGCTGGTTATACAATCTCCCCCATCACATCCTCCTCACAGTTCGGCCTCCCTAAATAAAAAAGAGCATTGATGGAACACAGAATTCTGCCCACCCCCGACTGCCTGAGCCACGGAGCACCACGTCACCCCCTGTGTGCCAGGGCTGACCCTGGACAGGAGCCCCCCAGGGCAGGAGGAACAGGTCAGGGTGCAGCAACAGGGGGAAGAGATGTCCTGTTTCCAGCAGGATTTCCTGCCCAGGAGCACCTTCTGCTCCATCCTGAAATCCACCTGCTGCACAGAGGGATCTGCGCCCCCCAGCACTCAGCTGGGCCTCCAGCCACCAGTGCTGCAGTTCCCACAGGCACAGCAGAGCCACTGCCCCAAGCTGAGCTGTCCTTTTGCTCTCAGGTGACCCCTGGAAAAGGACTGGCTTGAAGGAGGGCGAGCCCTGAGCGTCCCTGTCCCGTAGTCCAGGCCTGAAGGCACTGAGGCAGCTGCGAGCCCTGACTGACACAGCACGGTCGAGGAGTCACCCGGGCTACCTGTTCCTCCCAGGAGGGAGCAGATGGGAAACTCTGCTCCTGGGGCTCAGACTGCCTGGAAAGGGGCAATTCTCAAGCCTCGAGTGGTCGGTGAAGCCACAGCTCTGCCCGCACGTGGGAGGAAACGCAGCTCTGGTGTCAACGCGCGTTCGCTTTTATTGGATTACGAATTGAAAAAAGGGGTGATTTCCGTTTCCTCTGCTTTTACCAACGAGGAAACGGCGATGATTTGGTTTTGGAGGGGCAGGGCAGAGGCTGCCGGGCTCACTGAGGCAGCTGCAGCAGCACGGACTGTCCGGAGGGCAGGTAGGTGATGTTGCGGGACCGCGAGAGCTGGTACGCGATGTCCTCGGCCGCCTCCAGCTTGCGCAGCTCGATCAGCCCGTCCCCGGCCGTGGCCAGGGAGTTGGCAATGAGCTCTGCTGCCTTGGAGTCTCCCTCAGCAGAGATCACAGCTGCCTTCTTCTGCTGCTCCGCCTGCAAGCAGAAGAAAAGGGTGCAGTGATGATTTTCTCCAGAGGAAACGAGCCAAAGGACGAGGCTGTTCTTGTGTTTTTGACGTCCAGTCCCACCTCACTGCCCTCCTGCTCTCTCCCCTGCTCAGAAACTCAAGTGTTATTTTTGATTGTTTTCCTGCTTACTGTGGGGGAAAAAAAAGACAATTTCATGATTTTCAACCTCAGGAAACATTAATGCACCTAAGGGTGGAAAATTGTCTAGGAGGGGCTGGAGAACTTCAGCAAGAGAGTTAAAACCAGGTCAGATCAACTGTTTAATCACCCTGGCTGATGATATGCATCTTGCTGCATCCACAGGATTGATTTTGGGGGGTTTTGCAGGCTCTTGCCATCTCAGCAGGCACAGACTAGCTGAGAACACCTGCACTGAACACGGAACTGTCTCTGCAGCTGCTCACAGAGATCCTGGGTTGATCCAAGGTTACCCTGTTTGATACCCTGTGGTATCAAACACCCTGCAGAGCTCTGACCACCCTCTCCAAATCCACAAACAGCAGCAAATTGGTTGCAAATCTCACCCCTGAATCCCATTTCTAACTGGCTTTTCCTCCCTCCTCCATGCTGGCATTTCTGTTCAACATTCCAGGAACACTGACTGGCACAGGACATGAAAAAAGGACCCCCAAGCCCACCCTTGGGCTTTATCCAGGGCCATATCAGCACTGTGACCCTCAGTCATTCACCTGCCCAGGCTCTGGCCAGGTGAGCAAGGTGTTCTCTGGAAGCTGGAGTGGGAAGGAGACACCAGGAACCGATTCCAAGTTTCTCCAAAGGACAGGTTACCTTTTCCACAATGAATCTGGCTCTCTCTGCTTCCTGCTGGGCCACTTGCTTCATTTCCACCGCCTCTGTGAACTCCTTGCCAAAGGTCAGGTGGGTCTGGAGGGCACAAATCAAGCCAAGTCCACAACACTGACAGTTCTCAGCAGCTCTGCTGCAACCCTGCCTGGACCAGTGACACTGGAATGGAGGGGGACAGCCAGGATCCCAAAAAGAACAGCAACTGGGACCAGTGGACCTTCCCACCCCACACCCATCACCATCCTCAGCCCCGGCTGAAACAGGGGACAGCTCAGATTCCTTCCCTGCTCAGGGGAAAAGCACCAGAAACAAAGTGTCAAAAAGGACATTCTGCAGAAACAAAGTCACCTCCCTGCAAACACTCTGTGTCCCTTTTCCTCTATTCCCAGGGAAGCCCCAGGAGAGAGAAGGAGAGGTGGATGTACAGGCCAGGTTACAACACATTTAATTTACAAAGGGAGAAATTTAACTTGTAAAGGGAGATGGGAGGGCAGAGCTCCCTCCTTGGACAGGCCTAGAAGAGGAGAAACAGGAGAAAACTTAATGCTTTGCAGGAAAAGCTGCTTTCACAGTGGGTGTTTTCACCCCTCCTCATTCCTGGTGCTTCCTTGGGGTGCCTGTGGAACAGTTGCCAAATCCAGAGGCAGGTGCAGCCCAATCCATCACCCAGGGAAGCGTTTGCTCTCCACTGGAGCTACAAAAGCTCTGCACAGGGAGGGCTGTGGACGCAGCAGAGCCACCAAGGGCCGCTCAAGGTCACGGGGACAAAGCCAGAGGAGCTGACACGAGCACAGCACCCCCTCCAAAGGCACACACAGCCCACAGTCCGAACTCCCAGCCCATCCCCTGACTCTGAGCTCCTACCAGGGACACGTCGTCCAGGATGAGCCCGAAGGTCGCTGCTCTCTCGGTGAGGTCCTCGCTCACCTGCCTGGAGACCAGCTCCCTCTGGGTGATCAGCTCCCCCGCATCAAAGCGAGCCTGCAACGGCAATTCCTCCATGGAAAGGGTGGAAGGCACTGGCAGGGGCTGCCCAGGGAGGTGGGGGAGTCCCATCCCTGGAGGTGCCCAAGGAAGGCCTGGCTGTGGCACTCAGTGCCCTGGGCTGGGGGACAAGGGGGGTTGGGCACAGGGTGGACTCCGTGGTCTTGGAGGTTTTTTCCAACCTCAGGGGTTCTGGGATTCTGTGAAAGCTTCCAGAACAGGAGATTCTCTGTGAAGGAGATTCTCCAGAAGCTGTGGCTGCCCCATCCCTGGAAATGTCCAAGGCCAGGCTGGAAGGGCTTGGACCAAGCTGGGCTGGAACTGCATGAGCTTTAGGCTTCCTTCCAACCCAAACCGTTCTGGGACTCTGTTATTCCCAGGCACGACACATTCCACGCTCCAGGGGGTCCCTGGCTGCCAGGAGAGGGAAGAGAGAGCCCAGCAGCTCCTGGCTTGGCCTTACCACGACAGACTTGAGGATCTCTGTGGTGATGGAGGGCAGGACCCGCTCGTCGTAGTCCTCGCCGATGCTGGTGAAGATGCGCGGCAGCTGCGCCGTCACGGGGCGGAACAGGATGCGCAGCGTGATGTTCACGTTCTGCAGGTCTGTGGAGAGCCAGCCCTTCCTGACTGCTCTGTCCTCCAGCCTCCTTCCATTGGTGCCACAAAGGGAGCTGTTTGCACTGCCCCTTTCCCCCCGGGATCCGAGCCCTCCTCGCTGGAAGGTGCAGGGAATTCCCCGCCCTGCCTCAAGGACAGACGTTCTGTGCACAGGGATCGTTTCCATGTGAATGATAAACGTACAGGGGAGGCTGTTGGGTCTCCCTCTCTGGAGACATCCCAAACACACCTCTGGCACCTGCTCCAGGAGCCCCTGCCCTGGAGGATCTCCAGAGGGCCCTTCCAACCCCAGCTCTTCTGGGGTTCCCAGGACCAAAGGAAGAGCCCCTGAACCTGTTCTTTAGTTAAAGGGTCACATCAAACCACTCCTGGCTGTGCCAACCTGGGACACGTGGGATCTGCACAGAATCCCAGGTGGGCTGGGGTTGGAAGGGCCCTCTGGAGATCACCCAGTCCAACCCCAGGGGCACCTGGAGCAGGTGACACAGGAACTCATCCAGCCGGGTTTAGGATGTGTCCCGCTCACCTCTCCAGTCTCTGCCACCTCCGTGGAAGTAACTTCTCCCTCACACTGAGGTGGAACTCGTGGCTCAGTTTCTGGCCATTGCTTCAGGGCCCATCTCCACCCCCAGAAGGGGAAAGCAAAGCCTGGTCCTGCCGCTCTCACCTTTGCTGCCGGTGATGACGGGGATGTTGCGGGGCCGGGAGCGGCAGTCGAAGATGATGGGCTTCTGCACCCAGGGGATCAGGAAGTGGGTCCCTTCCCCCACCACCACGTCCTGCACCCCTCGGAACCGGTCAAAGATCACGGCCCTGTGTCCTGCATCCACTGGGGAGGGAAACAGCACGTCAGGGAATTCCAAAAACCACCCCCTGGGAACGGGCTGGGCTCCCCATGGAGCAGCTCAGTGACAAGGACCTCCCAGCCCTCCTGTTTGTGCAATGCTCGAGGTATAAACCAGCCCAGCAAGGCCTCGGGGCTGTTTTGATTTGGCAATAAAAGCCCAGAAAATCCAAAACGTTGACAGAACCACGAAATAGGCGTCCCACTCACCGTTGTACAGAGCAGAATTCACGACTCCACCTGCAACAGCCAAGCCCAGGCCGAGCTTCCCGATGCTCTCAAACACCTTCGCAGCCATTTCACTTCACACCTGCAGCTCCAGCCCCCGCTGGAATTCCTTCCTGGAAACAGCGTCCGGAATCGTCAAAACCTCGCCCAGCAAGGCAGGGGACGTCCATAGAGCTGGGGATCGACCCCCCCCCCCAAAAAACACCCCAAACCGGAGGGGCAGCATCGCCCCAGCAGCTCTTCCAGCCGCCCCGGGGGTCTCCTCATCCCCCCCGAGATCTCAGCCCGGGGTTCCCCCCCCGCCCCCCACACCTCAGCCCTGGGGGTCCCCCCGGCCCCGGGGTCTCCTCCCCCCGCGACCCCCTCCGGGCACCCCCGCAGTGCCGACCCCACTGCCCGCTCCCGCATCCCCTCCCGCACCCCGGGACCCCCTCACGCCTCCCCCTCCCCGTTCCCGCCTAGGCCGCTCGGCCCCAGCACGAGCGCCCCGGGAGTCAAGGCCTCGCTCTCTCTCTCGCTCCCTCCCGCCCTCAGGCCGCGGTTCGGCTCGCTCTGGACACCCCCGAACCCCCCGGGCCCCTCAGACCCCCTC